>ONZH01003903.1:0-92935 GCA_900303285.1 Rhinella marina
TGTGAGAATCCTACTTTACCGTAAGCCAGAGCAGAAGAAGCACAAAACCCAGATGATGAGGTCATTCGACTAACGTTGACTCACAGTCACCGTGATGCCAGCTGGGAACACACCAGTTCAAGCTTAATTAACTAGTGCAAATTCATTTTTTGTGCTTTTTTCCATGTGCTTAAAGGAAGTAAGCAGTTTAAAGCATATAAAATGATTGGACGTGCCTTGTAAAATCAGACTACTTTTGGCTTGAATTTTTAGCGCTCTCTTGAAACTCATATTATATATTTAAATACTATAAAATTGCTAAATTCTAGAAAACCTTGAACATCACAGCAATGACACTCCTCATGTTATTACTATTTTTCAGCTTGTCACGTAAGATGCAGATGTAGCAGAGCTGAATTTGACTTTTCACGGTGTTTGTGTCCACATTTGCCACATCTGTATCATTGAAAGGGTTATGCCATGATTGATGAAAATGAAGATCAGACATCACATAGTACAGGACAATACCTTTCTAACAAAGCTAGAACCAGCCCTGTACCTCACATGGATCCAGAGATCTCCACATTCACTACTCTAATTCCTCTACTAGATTATCTTCATTTTAGGGAGGCATGTCCTTTCTGTTACAGCTCTCTCCATGTAACTGACACAGCTTCTAACAGGGCATATGGCCGGTGGCCAAACTGAGCATGTTCGACCAGCTTTAAAAAATAGCCAAAAAACTAATATGGCGCTATACAGATACATTTTATTGAATAACTCACTGGCTATACAAAATTTTTAATTACATGCAATTACAAAAGTTTCCAGAACCAGGTGCTGGTTGGAAAAAAATTAGAATATGTTCTGTGACACAATCCCTTTAAATATCTTTGTAAAAATAGCATATTCATAAAAGGCAGCGTATTTGAGGTCTCCAATGTGCTCATAGAAAGATCATGATTTCAATGGCCAATCTGTAATACTACATTTCTACATGTATGGCCAGAACCAGCTCCCCCCAGCTCATTGTTGGTTGTTGGATCGACTAAAACTGGTTTAGGATACTTTCACACTTGCGTTTTTGCTGGATCTGGAAGGGTTCAGCAAAAACGCTTCAGTTACTGATAATACAATCATCTGCATCCGTTATAAACTGATCCAGTTGTATTATCTTTAACATAGCCAAGACGGATCCATCATGAACTCCATTGAAAGTCAGTGGGGGACGGATCCGTTTCTATTGTGTCAGATTGTGTTAGAGAAAACAGATCCTTCCCCTTTGACTTGCATTGCAGGTCATGACGGATCTTGCTCTGCATCCCAGGACGGAAAGAAAACCGCAGTATGCTGCGGTTTGCTCTCCGGTATGAGAACGGAACAGAATGCATTCTGGAGCACTCCCTTCTGTTAAGTTACGTTTTGTCCCCAATGACAATGAATGGGGACAAAATGGAAGTGTTCTTTCTGGTATGGTGACCTTATGACAGATCTCAATACCGGAAAATAGAAACACTAGTGTGATAGTAGCCTTAGATTTGAGGAAGCAACTCCTTTACCAACTAATACCATGTTACATCTTCCAATTATGTGTCTTCACGTGGATTCTAAGGGACAAAAGGCAATGGAAAAGAGTTCCAATAATTTAAAAAATAAAAACCATAATATTATATTCATAATGCACTGTGATACAAAGGCATAAGATGATATAGTGGTCCATACATAGAATTTCTCATTAGTTTAGCATCTGAATCCTATTAGGTGCATTAATGTAACTTTACTCTAATACTCTGCTGCTTTCAGAAATGTAGCAAATACCTAAATATCACAGATGTGCTTTTTAGAAATCTAGCTTGTAATCAATCTGAATGAGGTGCTTTATATACTTTTATGTCAAACCCCTTCCTTCATTTGTTAGGCAAATGTCATTTTATATTAACATCATGGCCCTTTAATTACAACAGTGCAGTAACGAACAACTAATGTATTATTTAGCACATTACATCAACTGCCCTCTAATCAAAAATAATACCGTAGCTGTCAGAACTCATTCCAGACTAACCAGAGTTAATTAAAATACACATATTTTCTACTATAAATTGAAATGGTTATTTTATCAATTACTATGTAGTATATAAAATATGTCATCCGAATTGCTGTTCTATTTCACACAAGCGTGTTTAGCTTGGCATGCATGTATCCTATATGGGTAGAGTGGAATAAGTCACTGCTAGACACATCTGTTGGCAGCTTCTATTCCCTGAGAACAAAGGGATCAGACAGGTTGAAATCCAACAGCTCTTCTTTCCCCTGATATCTACCATCAGTGGAAAGTTGGAAGGTCCCCATGAACATTACTTGGTCAGCTAATCTGGCAAAATCGGCAGGTTAGGCCAATGTTACACTAATGTGTATGGCTAGCTTAAAACATTGATAACCTATTCCTAAAACAAGCTTTAGGGGGTGATTTAATATCAGATGAAGCCAGTTTTCTGGCTTCTATGCAATTTGTTATATTTGTGTACTTAATGTCATGGACATTGCATGGAAAATTAAGGCTTACAGTGCTGGCCAAAAGTATTGGCACCCCTGCAATTCTATCAGATAATACTCAATTTCTTCCAGAAAATGATTGCAATCACAAATGCTTTGGTAATAATATCTTCATTTAATTTGTCTTCAATGGAAAACCACAAAAAGAATTGTCAAAAAGCCAAATTGGATATAATTCCACACCAAACATAAAAAAGGGGGTGGACAAAAGTATTGGCACCCTTTGAAAAATCATGTGATGCTTCTCTAATTTGTGTAATTAACAGCACCTGTTACTTACCTATGGCACATAACAGGTGGTGGCAATAACTAAATCACACTTGCAGCCAGTTGAAATGGATTAAAGTTGACTCAACCTCTGTCCTGTGTCCTTGTGTGTACCACATTGAGCATAGAGAAAAGAAAGAAGACCAAAGAACTGTCTGAGGACTTGAGAAGCAAAATTGTGAGGAAGCATGAGCAATCTCAAGGCTACAAGTCCATCTCCAAAGACCTGAATGTTCCTGTGTCTACCGTGCGCAGTGTCATCAAGAAGTTTAAAGCCCATAGCACTGTGGCTAACCTCCCTAGATGTGGACGGAAAAGAAAAATTGACGAGAGATTTCAACAAAAGATTGTGTGGATGGTGGCTAAAGAACCTCGACTAACATCCAAATAAGTTCTAGCTGCCCTGCAGTCCCAGGGTACAACAGTGTCAACCCGTACTATCCGTCGGCGTCTGAATGAAAAGGGACTCTATGGTAGGATACCCAGGAAGACCCCACTTCTGACCCAGAGACATAAAAAAGCCAGGCTGGAGTTTGCCAAAACTTACCTGAGAAAGCCAAAAACTTTTTGGAAGAATGTTCTCTGGTCAGATGAGACAAAAGTAGAGCTTTTTGGGAAAAGGCATCAACATAGAGTTTACAGGAAAAAAAAAGAGGCCTTCAAAGAAAAGAACACGGTCCCTACAGTCAAACACGGCGGAAGTTCCCTGATGTTTTGGGGTTGCTTTGCTGCCTCTGGCACTGGACTGCTTGACCGTGTGCATGGCATTATGAAGTCTGAAGACTACCAACAAATTTTGCAGCATAATGTAGGGCCCAGTGTGAGAAAGATGGGTCTCCCTCAGAGGTCATGGGTCTTCCAGCAGGACAATGACCCAAAACACACTTCAAAAAGCACTAGAAAATGGTTTGAGAGAAAGCACTGGAGACTTCTAAAGTGGCCAGCAATGAGTCCAGACCTGAATCCCATAGAACACCTGTGGATAGATCTCAAAATGGCAGTTTGGAGAAGGCACCCTTCAAATCTCAGGGACCTGGAGCAATTTGTCAAAGAAGAATGGTCTAAAATTCCAGCAGAGCAATTTAAGAAACTCATTGATGGTTACCGGAAGCGGTTGTTCGCAGTTATTTTGTCTAAAGATTGTGCTACCAAGTATTAGGCTGAGGGTGCCAATACTTTTGTCCAGCCCATTTTTGGAGTTTTGTGTAAAATGATCAATGATTTGACTTTTTTTTCATTCTCTTTTGTGTTTTTTCATTGCAAGCAAAATAAATAAAGATATTATTACCAAAGCATTTGTGATTGCAATCATTTTCTGGAAGAAATTGAGTATTATCTGACAGAATTGCAGGGGTGCCAATACTTTTGGCCAGCACTGTAACACCTGGTAGGTTGCATTGAGATGGACCTGGTTCTTCCCACTGATTAGTTAGTTAGTCAGTATAGTTGAGGAACAGTGAAGACCTACTGCCATGACGCAGGTCCTTGCCCACCGCTGTCTTGCCGTCCTGGGCAGGCGTGGACATCATTGTACCCTCCCTTTGTATATTGAGACTAGCTCTCAATGAACTTCTTTTCAGCACTGCGAGAGTTAATCCATTCCTAGTGCTCCCAGCCCAGCTTCTAATTAAGGAGATGATCAACCTTCCTATTTAGCTGGGCTCTGAATTCACTTCCTGGTCTGAGCTTTGAGGTTGTCTAGTGTCTAGTAACCTGCGATCTTCTCGTCTAACTACCCATGTACCGTACCTTGCCTGACTGTCAATTATGCTCCTTAATGAGTGCCCTGAACTTGGAATTGCTATCTGTAATATACCCAAACTCAGCTTGCCCAGACTGTATTCAGACTACATCTTTTGTCTGATTACTTGGTTCTTCACACCGGTGTCTCTGACCCTCATGGGTTAGCAGCTAACTACACCAGGACTACTCCAAGAGGTAGCAGTCTGGTTGTTCCCTCTGGCAAAGTCCAGATCCCTGTACAGGGGCTAAAGGCTATAAAACATGAAACCGCAAGGACAACGTGGATATAGGTGCTGCATAATGCAAGCTTGGAGTTGGTCTGTCCTGGATGTTATCTAGCTGATAGGTGTCCAAACTCTATTCCCTCACCGGCAGCAAAATCTGTACAGCTGTGACTTGCTGGTAACTCTTCTGTCTAAATCACACTGTAGCCATTGGGAAAAATAGTTGCTCTTGCAGTCTCTCTGGAGTAGTAGCCTCATAGGAGCAAGGGTCACTTGATGGTCCCTAAGACCTTTGGAGTAGGAGCAATTCCTTCCTCTTCACAATCCTAGCTAGATCTCTCCCTGCTAGCAGAAACAGGACCAGCCCAAGAGGGGAGGAATATCGCGTGAGAAACTAGGGAGGCTCATCCCCATCATCTCATGCCATTGGCTGCCCCTCCGACACCGGATGTCTTCATCTACACACGGGGAGAAGCAGCTATGGCAGTGCAGGGACCAGGAGCGGTGAAGGGAGTAGAGAGCAAGGTAAGTAGAATCAGTGTGAGGGGCCTGGCATATGGGGGAGAATTTGTTAGTGTCGGATAACCCCTTTAATATAACATTTCATAACAATCACAGGTACCCCCAGGTCTGTTGTACTGCATAATGAAGCAACTTCATTATCAAAAGTGCTCCAGACAGAAGGGAAATCAGAATGTTCAGAATCTACAAGGACATATGATTGATATTATGCACTGTTGTTTTTATTTTGATGGCAGAGAGACCTTAATGCTGTGAGAGCCATATCTTAAATCCGCTGTACCTCTCAGCCCTGTAATTTTCAGAAACATTTAACAAGAGCCCCATTGCATGCTAAAGGTCCTGTAGAGATTGTTAGGTGTCTACAGATTGGGGGTGTCAACATCTAGGCCCAGGAAAACCCTCATCAAACCCATGCTTGTCATAGAAGCCATTCACATATACTAGATCTTTCCTCCAACCTCAAAGATGTATTAATCAGCATTTCTTAAACAAGACATATGATGCAAATTATGGAGGATCTTTTGACTACAAAAAAACAGTTTCTTGGAATTTCCTAAAATATTTTTTTTGCTAGTGTATATTTTATGAGTTCTTTGTTGCAAAGTGCACTGTCTGGAATGTGATTATGGAAGGGTCCCAGAGGATGAACATGAAGCTGTTTTTCTTACTGCTGCTCCTAGATCATCTTTATGGAAAATCAATCAGAGACACAAGTAAATCAAAATAATCCATAAATTACATGGCCAAGGAATGTATCTTCTGGCTGTTTAGTCCTCCAACAGGGTGTGCAGCATAAAGGATTAACTTCCCCAAATTCATTTGTATCCTGATAATAAGCCTCATAAATTAAGCATGAACTTTGGTCCAAGATTTCACTTAGGGCACTGAAGAAAGTGTCTCACTGCAAATTAGAAATGTAGTATAGACTGTAACACATGTATAAAGTATATTAATAAATTGGTAGAATGTATTGCCAATAATTACGAATTGTGTGAAACAGCTAAATAAAAAAAATCTAATTTAAATTACATTTTGTCTTATTTTGAACTAAATTTATTATTCAAAGAAGTTTTCTGTGAGTACAATATTAAAGTGGCTGTCCCACAAACATATTTTACAGTTTTCAAACCAGCACCTGGATGTGAATACATTTATAATTGCGTGTAATTAAGAATAAAATAAAATGTATTTGTATAGCGCCACCTGCTGTTTATTTTTTTTCTAATTTCTTTGACCTGCTCACTGAGTAGGCCGCACATGCTCAGTTTCATCCTTCTATTGCCTCCTGAGCTCTGCTAGGGAGAGCTGAGACACGCCTCCTGAGCTGTGATAGGCAGAGCATAGACATCCCCCTTATCTGCAACAGAAAAGACACTCCCCTTGAGCTGTCAGCCTAATATAAATCTAGCAAAGCAATGAATTTGGAGATCTCTGGATCCATGTGAGGTACAGGGCTGGTTCGAGCTTTGTTAGAAAGAGATTGCTATGTACTATATGATGGCTGATTTTCATTTTTTACATTAATCGTGGGATAATCCCTTTAAAGACCAATCTTCAGGATAGGTGGTCAATTGTTTGGTGGAGGTCTGACTACCAGCACCCCCGCCAATCAGCTGTTTGAAGAAGTCAAGGTGCTCCAGTAGGCTGGTGTGCTCACCAGAGCACCATTGCCCCATGCCATAAGGTCGGAAATTTAGGGCTCTCTCTCTCTCTCGCTAGTCAATGCAAATGTGTAGATGAGGTAATTAAATTCACTGCGTTTCCAGCTGAAAAAACGTTCTCAGTCATGAGCATAATTAATGAATTTTCATTTTTAACACCCTTGATCTTTTCATTTTCACATCTGTTGTGACATATGCAGTTATCCCAGCTTTGGGGTTGTCGCTATCTAAAGGTGCTCAAAAGATATATTTAAAGAATGTGTCCATCTTAAACAAATATGAGATTCTAGTATTTCATTGTCATCACATGTGCACATGTTCACTATCTCCTTGGCGAAGCTACAGTGCATTCAGAAAGTTTTTACACCCTTTCATTGTTTTCACATTTTGTTATGTTTGCGGTCTTGTGCTAAAATAAAAAATAAAAAAAATCTACATTTTCCCCATCAATCTGCCCTCATACATTGACAAAGTAAAAACAGAATTTTAGAAACATTTGCAAATTTATTAAAAAGGATAAAACTAAAATTTAGCTGGGGGGGCTCTCATTTATCTTGATATCTACACCTTGACTGGAGTCCAACTGTGGTAAATTCAGTTGATCGGACTTGATTTTGAAAGACACAGCCCTGTCATATATTTGACAATGCATATCAGAGCAAGAAACATGCCATGAAGAGGAAAGAACTGTCGATAGAGCTCAGAAACAGGATTGTCTGCAGGGACAGATCTGGAGAAGGGTACAAAAACATTCTGCTGCACTGAAAGTTCCCAAGACTAAAGTGGTCTCCCTCCATAATTATTAAATGGAAGAAGTTAAAAGGCTGAACTGCATAGACAGATGTCTTTTTTCAGCCTTATAAACTATGTTACTATGTTAATACGGACTCTTTCTACATAAGACATCAGAGGAAAAGGGTCTAGGTAAGAAAGGTGACTAAGAACCCAATAGTCACTCTGAGCTCCAAAGATCCTGTGTGCAGATATGAGAAACTTCCAGAAGGTCAGCGATCATAGCAACATTCCACCAATCTTGGCTTTATGGCAGAATGTCCCAAAGAACACTCTCCTCAGTAAAAGACACATGAAAGTTTGCAAAAAAAGCACCAAAAGGACTCACTAACTGTGAGAAACAGTTTCTCTTCTCTTGTCTGATGAAACAAGGATTCATGTCTTTGGCCTCAGTTCTAAGTGTCATGTTTGGAGGAAACCAGGCACTATCCAATACATTTCCTACAGTGAATCATGGAGGTGGCAGCACTATGCTGTGGGGGTGTTTTTCAGGTTCTGGGACAGGGAGGCTGGTCAGAATATACACCATGTTCCAAATTATTATGCAAATGATATTTATCTCTGATTTTCCTAAATGGTGAGTGCAAATGACAGTCAGTATAATAAAAGTCATCACCCGTTGACATCGAATTTTATTGAACAAACCTCCCGATGATAACAGTATATTCTTCAAAAATTAAAAAAAACTCAAAATGCACTGTTCCAAATTATTATGCACAGTAGAGTTTCTAAACATTTTACATGTTTTTAAGAACTGAAAATGCTCATTTGTGGAATTTGCAGCATTAGGAGGTCACATTCACTGAAATAAAAAGCTATTTAAATCCAAAACATCCTAACAGGCCAAGTTACATGTTAACATAGGAACCCTTCTTTGATACCACCTTCACAATTCTTGCATCCATTGAACTTGTGAGTTTTTAGAGAGTTTCTGCTTGAATTTCTTTGCATGATGTCAGAATAGCCTCCCAAAGCTGCTGTTTTGATGTGAACTGCCTCCCACCCTCATAGATCTTTTGCTTGATGATACTCCAAAGGTTCTCTATAGGGCTGAGGTCAGGGGAAGATGGTGGCCACACTATGAGTTTATTTCCTTTTATACCCATAGCAGCCAATGACACAGAGGTATTCTTTGCAGCATGAGATTGTGCATTGTCATGCATGAAGATGATTTTGTTCCTGAAGGCACGTTTCTGCTTTTTGTACCATGGAAGAAAATTTTCTGTCAGAAACTCTATATACTTTGCAGAGGTCATTTTCACACCTTCAGGAAACCCATGATTCCGGCACAAAACATGACTCCTCCACCTTGCTGACGTCGCAGCCTTGTTGGGACATGGTGGCCATCCACCAACCATCCACTACTTCATCCATCTGGACCATCCAGGGTTGCACGGCACTCATCAGTAAACAAGACTGTTTGAAAATTAGTCTTCATGTATGTCTGGGCCCACTGCAACCTTTTCTGCTTGTGAGCACTGGTTAGGGGTGGCCAAATAGTAGGTTTATGCACTACAGCAAGCCTTGAGGTTCGAGGGACTCCAGAGACACCAGCAGCTTCAAATATCTGCTTTTTAGCAGCTGCTCTCTTAATCCAATGAACTTGCCTGGCAGAAACCTTCCTCATTCTGCCTTTATCAGCACCAACACGTCTGTGCTCTGAATCAGCCACAAATCTCTTCACAGTACGATGATCACGCTTAAGTTTTCGTGAAATATCTAATGTTTTCATCCCTTGTCCAAGGCATTGCACTATTTGATGCTTTTCGGCAGCAGAGAGATCCTTTTTCTTTCCCATTTTACTTGAAAACAGTGGCCTGCTTAATATTGTGGAACATCCAGTTTTCCTTTCATTGGGCTCACCTGGCAAACTAATTATCACAGGTATCTGAGATTGATTTCAGTGATCCAAAGAGCCCTGAGACACAATATCATCAATGAGTTTCATTTAAAAACAAAAAATTTAATCTTTATGACTAGGGATGAGCGAACCGAACCGTAACGAACCAGATTCGTTACGAACTTTCCCAAAAGTTCGGTTCGTCATCGAACCGAATTTTCAGAAAGTTCGTGACGAATCTGGTTAAAATAACGGCAACGCAAAATATACGTATATTTATTGAGAATGTACGCTAATGCGTACATATTCAGTTAAGTAGCGTACCTTTGACAACGCTAGACTGTATGTTCGTTACTTGAGTAGGAATGTTCGCAGACGCAGTATATGCGTACGCTAATGCGTACATATTCAGTTAAGTGGCGTACCTTTGACAACGCTAGACTGTATGTTCGTTACTTGAGTAGGAATGTTCGCAGACGCAGTGTATGCGTACGCTAATGCGTACATATTCAGTTAAGTAGCGTACCTTTAACAACGCTACACTATATGTTCGTTATTTGTGCGGGAATGTTCGCATTAGCGTACGCATTAGTGTAAATTCTCAAATATGCGTATATTTTGCTTCGCCGTTGTTGAAGTCACTAGGATTTTTTCCACTTTTTTCATTGTAATAGCAACTGCAAGTAAACGAAACTATACCCTATCAGACTCCCATTATTGTAGCAGCAATTATTCAGCCATTATAGCAAGGTTCGTTTTAGGTTCGGTTCGTACGAATCCGAACTTCACTAAAGTTCGCCGAAGCGAACCGAACCGAACTTTTCAAAAGTTCGCTCATCCCTATTTATGACACTTAAATCCAATTTGCATAATAATTTGGAACATGGTGTAGGGAAAGCCCTGAAAATGGCTCTCCACTGATAGTCCCTATCCAAGCTGCTGGAGCTTGTTGGGATCAGTAGAGAAAAATGGCAGAAAATCCTGAAATCCAGGTGTGCAAACCTTGGGGCATCATACCCAAGAAGACTGGAGGCTGTAATCGCTGCAAAAGGCACTTTAACTGAGTCCTGAGTAAAGGTCTGAATACTTATGTCAATGCAAGATTCTCATTTTTCCTTTTCAATAAATTAGCAAAAACGTCAAATTTTCTGTTTTCATTTTGTCATTATGGGGTCTTAAGTGCTTAATGATGGGGAATAATTTGAACTTTTATTTTAGCACAAGGCCGCAGCATAACAAAATGTTAAATAAGTCAAAGTTTGTGAAGAATATCCAAATATTTGGGGGAGAGAGGGGATCTTTTATCCATGTTTGGTGGCAATGTCCAAAATAATGGACTTTTGGTCTCAGGTGAGAAGAGAATTGTTAAACATCTGCGGGATAGACATTCCATTATCTCCTAAGATTTACCTCCTAGGAATATTCACGGATTTGAAGATTTGAAAGTTGAATGAATGTTAAAACACTATTACACCCACTTTTGGCAATAGCAAGAATATTGATTGCAGGAAACTGGAAATAAGACAAATCTCCCCCTCTTGTGCAATGGTAAACTAAAGGGGATTACTATTTGAACTACAGGGACTACAGATTTGAACAACTAGCTGCTTGCGAAACACACTCGATAGCCAAATTTACTCAAGTTTGGGAACCTTGGAAAAAAGTATAGAGGATATTCTAATAGGATTTGATATGAGTACCCTTTATCATAGATGGCTTATGTGACACCACTCTAGTATATGCTCTTTAGATGTCTGAACACTTTCCAAAATTAGCGGAAAGTACCTTTCAGCATTCCCCCACCCTCTTCCCCCTTTCTTACCCTGTATTATTCTTCCCCCCTCCCCACTTTAAATACAAATTTTTGCTTTGTATTTATACAAGCTTTTTCCCTTACACTGGTTTGGTCTGTTATGTTGAATATTTAACATATTCTGTATTACTCTGTTGAGAATTGTGTAGTTACTCAGTTTTTGAAGGTGTATCAATATGTTGAGAGACGAAAACTGAATGTATACTATTTACCTAAACACCGATGTGCTATTTCCAGTGCAAGTGCAAGTTAAAAAAAAAAAGAATTTCCAAATATTTCCAAATATATCCAGATACATTGCTGATACAGATAAGGAGGAAGACCAAAAAGTTATAAAGAACCTACAATTGGGCAACCTGCCAAAGTTTACTTGACAGATATTTGAGATTTTCCAGCTATTTATAAAAAGAATAATAGATATATTTAATATAGCTCTTATTTTATATAATTAGTATGACAAAACAAAAAAATACATCTCCTTCTCGCAGCTTCCCACCCTACTAGGTTGAGAATTGCTCCGAGCCATCTGTTTTTGTTGGCTTTGTTTAGTGTCCCAAGGTGGCTTCTTCCAGATATGAATCACCACCAATTGTATTCTCTTATGACAATATGCCCAAACACTGCTACTTTTATTCTTTTTGTCTAAAAACTAACTGTTCTATGTCTCCTAGCCATGGCTTAGAAGACAGGAACATAACAGTCCTGATTAGTGCCCTAGAAAGCTGGCAATGACAAATCATTGGCTCTGTGTACATAATACATGTTTTGCTCCTTATACAAGAGGAAGGGTGGATTAAAACGAGAGATATGGTCATTTTGCCATGTGAGGGAAGAGACGGCAATCTCTGCTGGCTTAGAAACGGAAGAAGCAGAGGAACAGTCAAGCTGCTTCTGGCTTCTAAAGCAGTGGACCATTCTTCTGGGAGATGAAGTCAGATGAAAGACACCTTCCAATAATTAAATGAAAGACATAGTTGACAGTCTGAACAGGATAGAAAATTCTATTTCTACAATCCATCCACATTGTTTTCTTCCTGTTATTTATCCACCCTACTAAATTCTATACTTGCCATGGAAAGCTTATTTTGGGTGAGCAACAACAAACAATGGTTGTATGTATGTGGATAAGTAGAGATAGATAGATAGATAGATAGATAGATAGATAGACAGACAAAACTGTGGCAGAATGTCTGCAACTGTGATAAATCTGCACATTCTTAGATTTTCTAGTCCTAATGGTGTGCTGTCTAAATCTTACACAGTTATTAGTTACAGTTATTAGTAAATCTGTTTGGTTACTTTTTTGTAAATATTATAGTTATTTATTTTTATGTATGTAACTAGAGATGAGCGAATCATTCAAAAAATTATTCGCCGAACATTCGCTGAACTTTTTCTAAAATTCATATATTCGACGAATAGATTCATTGTATTTGCGTACAAAATATATGTTATTATGTGCTATTAGCAAACATTCGCTAACTTATAACGAACGTTCATTTACAAAATGTACGCAACTTCTGAGAAGACGTACGCATGAGCGTACAAATAGCTTACGAATCGCAGTGTACTATTGTCTAAGCGATTACGTAATACGCAGGCACGTACGAGGAGAGGCCGCGGCGTGCACTCCTCAGAGGCAGAGCGAATATTCGAGACATACAGTATATATGGTAAAGTGCAAATACGTTATTATAGGTATCATATAAAAATTTTAAATATCACCTACCTAGTATGCTCACGGACACGTTTAAGTCTCTTTTCTTCTGACACTTGGCATAGAACTGGAGCAGAGTCCCAAACTCAGTCGCAATTTGTAATCCACATAGGTAAAATTGTAATCCAAATGGATAAAAAAAAAAAGCAGCAAAGGATCCTTAAAAAACCCTCTTTCAAGGGGCTCCCCAAATAACCTGAAAAGGGGGAAAAAGGGATGAGGCGCACAAATGCGCAACATCATTTCCTGAGTTGCCTCGTCATCCTACCGCGCTGGAGAAAGGGGCGGAACTACCAGAGAGGAGTCTGCATCGCTGAATTGAATTCGTACGCAACAGCGTATAAAGTAACTAAATTATACGTAGAATAGCGTATAATTTATAGGACACACTACGTAGCGAATGCGTACAAAAGCGAAGCAAATCACCTAATATTCGGATTCGCTTCGCAGCTGAAAAATCTCAAGATTCTATACGAATCTACGAAGCGGCGAATAGATTCGCTCATCTCTATATGTAACCTTCTCTATATTAGAGAAGCAACTTTGATTCTCTCAACACCTGTAGCTATAAATAATGGAAGTCAATTGACAGAGAAATTTGAACTTTAAGGGTGCCTTCACACACAGCAAATGTTGTTGCAGAATATTACAGTTCCATTCATCTGAATGGGGTTGTTTTGATGTGTAACAGATGGATTTCTGCAAGCCTCGTTCAGATGAATGAAACCGATCTTTAGTAGTAGATTTTTTCTCAAATAAAATCTACCACCTGTGAAGGCACCCTAAAACTGTGTGGGTAAATACGTGGTGTTTAGAGATGAGCGAGCATACTCGTCCGAGCTTGGTGCTCGTTCGAGTATTAGGGTACTTGTAAGTGCTCGCTGCTCGGACGAGTATCTCGCCATGCTCGAGGAAATGGCAACTTCCGCATCGTGCTTTTTTGGCGCCTAAAAACACAGCCAATCACAAGCCAGGAGACTCTGCGTACCACCCAGCATCACGTGGGGCCCTTACATGTCGATAGCAGGGGTTGGCTGGCCTGATCAGGTGACCCTGGAATATACTACCGACTGGCCGCGGTGCTCGGCTCAGATGCCGTCTGGATGTCGTTAGGGATAGAGCTGCTGCCTTTCAGGGACAGTGTTAGGGCCTGCATTTAGTTGTCTGTTAGGCAGAGATCACCCACAAAGAACCCAACAGCCCTTCTAAGGGCTAGAAGACATTTTATTTTATTTTTTTTGTCACTTGGCTGGCTGGCACTAGTAGTGCAGCTTTCACCATATCTAACCCTGTTTTTTTTTATTGTTCTATCTCAGTGATACAAATCCATTGCACACAGCACTGTGGAACCATTCTGTGTGTCACAGTTCAGCACTGACTCACTCCAATCCATATATACTGTCCAGGTGACACTTTCTGTACGTCACAGAATACAACCAAGTCATTTGCTACCAATATCATCTACAGCTTGATCCAGAAAACTCTCTGTGCGACATTTGTCTGGGTCGCAGACTAAATAGTCACCGTTAACAGGGTGTCAGTCAGTCCTACCATAGTTCCTGCATGTCACGTACCCAAAAAAACAAAATATAAAAAAAAAAATTTTCAGTTGTTTTAGCTCAGTGATACAAATCCATTTTACTCAGCTGCGTGTAACCTTTCTGTGTGTCACAGTTCAGCACACTCGCTCCAATCCGTATAATCTGTCCAGGTGACACTTTCTGTACGTCACTTAATTCTACCGGACTTAATTTTTTTTTTTTATCATACACCTATATACAAAAAATGTTGAACCCCAGGGCTAAGGGTCGAGGGCGAGGGCGTGGGCATTCAATTACTGCAGGGGGCAGAGGCCGGGGTCCTGGGCAGGGTGAGACAGTACCCGCTGATGAGGGAGCAGGGGAACGCCGCAGAGCTACACTCCCTAGCTTCATGTCTCAAATTACAGGGACACGTGGTAGAGGACTGTTGAAACCACAACAGTGCGAACAGCTGATCTCGTGGATTGCGGACAATGCTTCAAGTAATTTGTCCACCAGTCAGTCTTCCACGCAGTCCACCCACGTTACCCAAGGGAGCACTCCTCTGGCTCCTCCACCTCAACCTCCTTCCCCCCAGTCTGCCCCCTCCCAGGAAAATTTGGAATGCGATCCGGCATACTCTCAGGAACTGTTTTCTGGACCCTTCCTAGAGTCACAAACCACTTCTCAGGTTGCTGTTGACCTCGTTCCCGATGCCCAAGTTTTCCAACTGTCGCAGTCTGTGGGTGATGATGATGATGATGACAATGTTGACTTAGTGGAAGAAGTTTGTAAAGAGGTGTCGGACGATGAGGAGACACGGTTGTCAGACAGTGGTGAAGTTGTTAGGGGAGGAATTCCGAGGAGGGAGCAGACTGAGGAATCGGAGGATGACGAGGTGACTGACCCAAGCTGGGTTGATATGCCGAGTGAAGACAGTGCTTCTGAGGCGGAGGCGAGTGCTGCACCAGAACAGGTTGTAAGAGGCAGTGGTGTGGCCAGAGGGAGAAGCAGGGCCAGAGCTGGTGCATCAGCAGCAACTGTTTCACGTAGTGAAGCTCCCGTGGCGAGGCCTAGATGTTCGCAAGTCTGGAGGTTCTTTAAAGAAAGTGAGGATGACCGACAGACTGTGGTGTGCAACCTGTGCCACACCAGGATCAGCAAGGGTGCCACCACTACTAGCCTAACCACCACCAGCATGCGCAGGCATATGAGTGCTAAACACCCCACTCAATGGAACCAAGGCCGTTCACCACCTCCTGCGGGTCACACCACTGCTCCTTCTCCTGTGTCACTCGCTGCCTCTGCTAGTCAACCCCCCACGTCACTCGCTGCCTCTGCTAGTCAACCCCCTGCCCAGGACCCGGCACGAGCGCCTCCCGCCGGAAAACCACACCTTCGCCTCCACGATCCTCCACAGCGTCCACCAATGTGTCCCAGTGCAGCGTTCAGCTGTCTTTAAAGCAGACGCTGGAGCGCAAGAGGAAATACAGTTCCACCCACCCACATGCCCAAGCCCTCAACATCCACATCTCCAAATTGCTTAGCCTGGAGATGCTGCCCTATAGGCTGGTAGAGACCGAGGCCTTTCGAAATCTCATGGCGGTGGCTGCCCCTCGGTATTCCGTCCCCAGCCGCCACTATTTTTCCCGATGTGCCGTCCCAGCCCTACACCAGCACGTGTCACAGAACATCATCCGTGCCCTGACCAACGCTGTTTCTGAGAAGGTCCACCTAACCATGGACACGTGGACAAGTGCTGCCGGGCAGGGACACTATATCTCACTGACGGCACATTGGGTTAACTTGGTGGAGGCTGGGACCGAGAATGACCCTGGGGCCACTCATGTACTGCCCACACCGAGGATTGCGGGGCCTACCTCGGTCACGGTCTCTCAGACGTACTATGCCTCCTCCTCCGACCCCTCCTCCTCCACCGAATTACCATCCGTGGGCACGGCGCCTTCAGTCGGTAGCTCTAGGCGCAGCAGCAGTGCCGTGGGTAAGCGCCAGCAGGCGGTGCTCAAACTGCTGAGCTTAGGTGACAAAAGGCACACCGCCCAAGAGCTGTTACAGGGCATCACGGCGCAGACCGATGTGTGGCTGGCACCGCTGAACCTCAAGCCAGGCATGGTTGTGTGTGACAACGGGCGTAACCTGGTGGCGGCTCTGCAACTCGGCAGACTGACACATGTGCCATGCCTGGCCCACGTGTTAAATCTAATAGTTCAGCGGTTCCTCAAGACATACCCCAATCTGTCTGATTTGCTCACCAAGGTGCGCCGCATCTGTGCGCATTTCCGCAAGTCGAGCACAGATGCTGCCACTCTCAGGGCAGCGCAGCGCCGCCTACAACTGCCCGCTCACCGACTGTTGTGCGACGTGCCCACGAGATGGAATTCCACATTAAACATGTTATCCAGAGTTTACCAGCAGCGCAGAGCGATTATAGACTGCCAGATGTCATCTTCCACCAGAACTGGTAGTCAGGTCTCTCAGATTCCTCAAGTCTACAATGAGGAGTGGACGTGGATGTCTGATATCTGCCAGGTGTTGAGCAACTTTGAGGAGTCAACACAGATGGTTAGCGGCGATGCCGCCATTATCAGCCTCACCATCCCGCTGCTTTGCCTGTTGAAAAAATCACTGCTCAGAATCAAGTCGGATGCTTTGCGCTTGTCACAAGAGACGGTGGAGGAAGATACGTCGCTTGATAGCCAGAGCACCCTCCGGTCTGTTTCTCAGCGCCTATCGGAGGAGGGGGATGAGGATGAGGAGGAAGAGGAGGAGAATGTCGGCGAGACAGTAGAGGGTACCAGTGCTCAGTCCTTAACTCTTGAGCATGTATGGGCTGAAGAGGAGGACTTGGAGGAGGAGGAGGAGGAAATGGAGAGTCAGGTCAGTGAGGAGAGGGAATTCTTGCGTGTTGGGACTCTGGCGCACATGGCAGACTTCATGTTAGGCTGCCTATCCCGTGACCCTCGCGTTAGAAGAATTTTTTCAAACACCGATTACTGGGTGTTCACTCTCCTGGACCCACGGTACAAGCAGAACCTTTCCACTCTCATCCCTGCAGAGGAAAGGAGTATGAGAGTGAATAGGTATCAACAGGCCCTGGTGCACAAGCTGAAACAATTCTTCCCATCTGACGCCGCTAGCGGCAGAGGGCATGGTTCTGTGGTCCAAGTAGCGGGGGAGAGGAGGCGAGCAGGCAGCTTGTCCAGCACTGGCAGGGGAACGCTCTCCAAGGCCTTTGCCAGTTTTATGTCACCCCAGCAAGACACTGTCACCTGTCCCCAGTCTAGGCAGAGTAGGGGGGAGCTGTACAGAAAGATGGTGAGGGAGTACCTAGCTGACCATACCAACGTCCGTAGCGATCACTCTGCTCCATACAACTACTGGGTTTCAAAGCTGGACACGTGGCCTGAACTGGCGCTGTACGCCTTGGAGGTGTTGGCCTGCCCTGCCACTAGCGTGCTGTCAGAGCGGGTATTCAGTGCAGCTGGTGGCGTCATCACCGATAAGCGTACACGCCTGTCAACTGACAGCGCTGAAAGGCTGACGCTTATTAAAATGAACAAAGCCTGGATTTCACCGGAATTCAAATCTCCTCCGGGGGAAAGCAGCTAAAGATTTAAATAACTTATGTATCAGATTCCTCTTCTCTACTCCTCTTCTCTACTCCTCCTCCATATCGTCTTTGCCTAACGCTGACCCAAAAAACGCCATTTTTTAGAGGTCCAACTGGCACTCTTTTAGCACAATTTTTCAGGAGGGCCCCCTACAGGCCCTCTATTCAAACAATTTTTCAGGAGGGCCCCCTACAGGCCCTCTATTCAAACAATTTTTCCAGAGGTCCACCTACAGGCCCTCTATTCAAACAATTTTTCCAGAGGTCCACCTACAGGCCCTCTCTTCAAACAATTTTTCGGGAGGGCCCCCTACAGGCCCTCTATTCAAACAATTTTTCCGGAGGTCCACCTACAGGCCCTCTCTCCAATTCCAGTTCCAAGTTTTATTTGCGCATACTGCATACATTTTTATTTTTGGGATAGGTGTGAAAAATAATATTACTTGCGAATCTATATTGCCCAACATTGGATACGGTAGCAAGTAGAAGACCAAACATATGCTGCTCACTGGGTTCAGCAAATTCCTGGTCCACCCTCAAATTCCTTTTCCACAATGTCAAGGAGGACGAGGTTCTGTGGATGAGCAACAAGTCCTTCTGTACTGAAATCGCCGACAAAGTCTCCATCTAAGAACACACAGACCATTGTGGAGAGAGCGGCACAGCTCGCCATCAAAGTTAGGAACCCCAACGCCAGACTGCGCAGAGAAGATAATGAATAAATATCTCTGTGGTTATTTTTGCTGTGCCTGATCCACCCAAGTTGAATCTGTCCCATCATGAGAAAGTCCCCCCCAAGGAGTCCCCACTGTAACTTGCTTCCCATACAACTACCTCACCCCCCGACACCTGTGTCTCGCCATTGTCCACCACCTCCTCAGACAACACTGGTAAATCACCACTGTCAGCACACGGAAACAGCAAAAGGTCTTGCGAATTGGGGCAGAGAATGTTCTGGGCTAGCACATCAGGGAAGGGGTGACTATGGGGTTCCAGGGAGTACGTGACCACATGCAATATCCATTTAAAAGTCATGCCGCACTTGATCTAGCTCATAATTGACAATTGTACCGGTTGATTCTAAATTTTTAAGTTGGGGTCCTGCGTCGTCATTCTAACTCCATCCGGCTGTTGTCACCACCACACACGCTAGCCCCAGGGGCCACTCCCTTGGCTTTTCCAGCTCAACCTCCTTCCCCCCAGCCTGCCCCCCCACCTACAGGCCCTCTCTCCAATTCCAGTTCCAAGTTTTATTTGCGCATACTGCATACATTTTTATTTTTGGGATAGGTGTGAAAAATAATATTACTTGCGAATCTATATTGCCCAACATTGGATACGGTAGTAAGTAGAAGACCAAACACATGCTGCCCACAGGGTTCCGCAAATTCCTGGTCCACCCGCAAATTCCTTGTCCACAATGTCAAGGAGGATGAGGTTCTGTGGATGAGCAACAAGTCCTTCTGTACTGAAATCGCTGACAAAGTCTCCATCTAAGAACACACAGACCATTGTGGAGAGAGCGGCACAGCTCGCCATCAAAGTGAGGAACCCCAACGCCAGACTGCACAGAGAAGATAACGAATAAATATCTCTGTGGTTATTTTTGCTAAATAAAAGTTAAATAAACCCCCCAAAAAATTCATCTGTTCCTGTGCCTGATCCACCCAAGTTGAATCTGTCCCATCATGAGAAAGTCCCCCCCAAGGAGTCCCCACTGTAACTTGCTTCCCATACAACTACCTCACCCCCCGACACCTGTGTCTCGCCATTGTCCACCACCTCCTCAGACAACAGCACACCTCTGTCAGCACACGGAAACAGCAAAAGGTCTTGCGAATTGGGGTAGAGAATGTTCTGGGCTAGCACATCAGAGAAGGGGTGACTATGGGGTTCCAGGGAGTACGTGACCACATGCAATCTCCATCTAAAAAGTCATGCCACACTTGATCAATCTCATAATTTACGACTGTACCGGTTGATGCTAAATTTTTATGTTGGGGTCCTGTGTTGTCATTCTAACTCCATCCAGCTGTTGTCACCACCACACACGCTATCCCAGGGGGCACTCCTCTGGCTCTTCCAGCGAAACCTCCTTCCCCCCAGCCTGCCCCCCCCCCACCTACAGGCCCTCTCTCCAAACAATTTACGTCTTTGTCCTATCTTTCTCTCTCTCCAAACCATTTTTCCGGATAGCTGCCATATACGGTTTTAAACTGAGTAGTATACATACCACAGTTGATCAATCTCATAATTTACGACTGTACCGGTTGTTGCTAAATTTTTAAGTTGGGGTCCTGCGTCGTCATTCCAAATCCATCCGGCTGTTGTCACCACCACACATGCTAGCCCAGGGGGCACTCCTCTGGCTCTTCCAGCGAAACCTCCTTCCCCCCACCTACAGGCCCTCTCTCCATACTATTTACCCGGATAGGGGACGTATTAGATATTGTACAGATGTTTTTTGTTTTTCTTCTTTTAATTGCCTCCTGACCTGTGATAGGCAGAGCATGGACACGTCCCCTTAGCTGCAGTGGGAAAGACACTCCCCTGGCCAGAGCAAGCTCTTTTTCCGTTTTCCGTGTTCGAAATATCCATTAAATATAGGGTCCCAAGATAGGGGACTTATACGGTATTAAACTGAGAAGAATCGATACCATACGGGTTAAAGCAACAGTTTTCCCAAATCCATCCGGCTGTTGTCACCACCACACATGCTAGCCCAGGGGGCACTCCTCTGGCTCTTCCAGCGAAACCTCCTTGCCCCAGCCTGCCCCCCACCTACAGGCCCACTCTACAAACAATTTACCCGGATAGGGGACGTATTAGATGTTGTACTGATGTTTTTTGTTTTTCTTCTTTTAATTGCCTCCTGACCTGTGATAGGCAGAGCATGGACACGTCCCCTTAGCTGCAGTGGGAAAGACACTCCCCTGGCCAGAGCAAGCTCTTTTTCCGTTTTCCGTGGTCAAAAAATCCATGAAATATAAGGTCCCAAGATAGGGGACGTATATGGTATTAAACTGAGAAGAATCGATACCATACCGGTTGATGCAACAGTTTTTACAAATCCATTCTGGCTGTTGTCACCACCACACATGCTAGCCCAGGGGACAATCCTCTGGCTCTTCCAGCGAAACCTCCTTCCCTCCCACCTACAGGCCCTCTCTCCAAACAATTTACCCGGGTAGGGGGACATATTAGATATTGAATTGCCTCCTGCGATAGACAGGAATCGAACCCAGATCAACTGCTTGGGAAGTAGCTATGCTCACCACTATACCACCAGCAGGCACAGCAACTGATAAGAACAGATACTAAACTTGATTTCAGCTGCAGTGCCAGCATGAGCAGTGGTGTCACCTGCAGGCGGTGATGGACCTTCGTTGCACCTAGTTGGGTGCTTCCCTAACATGTGATGGGTATTTGCCTCGCCTTTCTTGGTCTGGGTGAGCACAATTGCCATGAGGGTAACCACCAGGCTGTTGCCTGAGAATTTGGGGTAATGGTGGGATTAGGCAGCCTCAGAGGCATCCATGCATGCTGCCCCTGCTGTTTCCTGTCCATTTCCGTGGTGTTTCCATCATTTTCTGAGGTTTCCAGGTTTTCACCCAGCCTTCCCTAGGCGGAGCCTTGGTCCCCAGCAAAAATGCTCGAGTCTCCCATTGACTTCAATGGGGTTCGTTATTCGAAACGAGCACCCGAGCATCGGGAAAAGTTCGACTCGAATAACGAGCACCCGAGCATTTTAGTGCTCGCTCATCTCTAGTGGTGTTACATGTGAAGTGGATGATGGTAAACTCCTTTTTTCTTTGATGTATTGGTGTCTGGGCAATTTCACAGCTCCACATGAAAAATTTCTCCTTCCTGCTTGTGCTCAGTTTCATCTCAACAGAGAAACATCATGATTATGACAAGTAAAATGAGCTGAGATCACTCTAGTTCTCATGCACATAATGAAGAGGAGTCTTGTCAATACAGTTTACTGCTGGTTGGTGGGAGCACAGTGTAAGAATGCAATTGAGTATGAAGATAAAAATTACAGTCGGACTCAGCACCACTTACAGTACATCATACCCCACATACTCTACTTTGGGGGGTGTTTTGGAGCTGAAAGATTTCCTTTAATCATCTTGCAGGCTGCTGTCTGCTCCTGTGTGACCATTTTCCCCTGGCTTAGAGGACCATAGTCCAAGGCAAGTGGAAGTCAGCAGCGGGTCCAAGAATTAGTGGGCCCTAAGCATCCCACTCCGACACTGTGCACAGGTCACAAGGCATCTATCTCAACTCTCCTATACAAGTTAATGCCTTCCCTACAGCCTATTGTGTCTATGGTCCAGAATGGTTGCTGTAAAGCATAGCTCTAAAGGCTGTTAACAACAATTCAGGCATGATGGCTTCTACAACTGGCCTGGTTACTGACTCCAGCACCATTCGCTGGCCACAGCACCTACATCTCCTGATTTGCACCCATTTTGCTTGAAGTTCCAGCGTGAAATCTCGCGCGGCCGGCACAAGGTTTCGCGCAGGATCTTCAAGCAAGACCTGGGCGGCCTCTTTGTAATCAAGTGGATGAGAAAAGTATGATTTTTTTTTTTTTTACTTATAACGCCATTTCATGGAAAATCGATTTGTTACCAAGAAGCATGATAAAATTCGGCTTTGTGACAAATAAATTTTTCCTGAAATTCGGATCAAAGTCCACTTCATGAACTTCGAATTGCTCAACACTATTAGGGACCATAGGTGTGAGGATTTCAACTGTGATTTATGTGAATAACTGTTGCAGCTAGAGCCACTACCACTCCCATCCTCCACTCTGCTCCTCCTGGGCCATAACAATTGTTACTAGATTTTAAAAAATACAGAATATATCATGTCAGGTATAAAATCTGCGGCACACAGAGCTACAGTATAGCTCCATAGACAGCTATGTGTACCTATAACGGTTGGTACAAAGCAGTGATATGTCCAGGTTCAAGAGTCCTAAAGGAGGGTTATTATTTAGACCATGGGTAAAAGCCGTAAGAATTGCTTTGTATACATTTTCTATCTATATAGTAGAACAGCGGGGAGTATGATCAGTCAGGTTAGTGTTATTCCTCCCCATTTTGGAGCCTCTGTTTAGGCTTTTTTATTGATTGCTACTTGATAAATAATGAATTTGCCTGAGCCTTCATGTTTAAGAAAGAAAACCCAAGCATGAAATGTTGCAGGTTATCCATGATCTGTAAAAGCAATTACATGAATACAATTTATACTGTGTTTGTAAAATTTGCTCACTCACAGCGATCTCCCTGCCACCATATTACCGCCCGTTCAATAATTATAGAGGCCTTCTAAAGAGCAACCAAGATTTAAGTTGCCACTTCGGGGAGAAAAAATATTCTCTTGTAACACATTTCAGTGGCCAAAAATAAATCATGTAAGGACATTTCTTGGCTCCTTATAAACTTGCACATGAATTTCTTTTAAATTATTTTATTGTTAAAGAAATTTATGTTTAACACAGAAACAACAATAATATTCCACTGTATAGTGCTATAATTTAAAGATTATCTATGGATATTACAGACATAAAGGATTAGGGAAGTAGTGAAGGGAAAGAAGTGGGAAGGGGAAATAGAATAATTAGGCATCCAAGATAATATTATTATGGAATCACAGGTTGAAGGTAACACTCATATGTAATTGTTCATAAGGCCTTTTTGAAGAAAATGAGTCCATTTGTTCCAAATGTAGAGATGACGATCCGAGTTCCCTTTCCTTTGCCATCTCAGTTTTTCGAAGCGTTCGATTCTGTTTATCTCTTTATACCAGTCATTCATTGGAGGCGGTTGTGTGTCACACCACTTTCTGGGAACCAAAATCTTGGCAGCATTTAGGAAAAAGTTACATAGTTGTGATGTAACAATACTGACTGACTGACTAACCGAATAAATATTGAACTAAACCATTTGTAAGGTTATTCTGATTTTACAACAAAACATCTCATTAATTAGTTTGTTTAACCCTTTGACTCTGCAGCCAGTTTTGGCCTTCGTGACCAGGCCATATTTTTTAAATCTGACCTATGTCACTTTATGTGATAATAACTTTGGAATGGTTTAAGTTATCCATGTGATTTTGAGATTGTTTTTTGGTAAAACATTTTACTTCATGTTAGTGGTATATTTTGGTTGATATGCTTTTAGTTTTTTTTTTAAAAAATAGGAAATTTGGTGAAAATTCGTAAAAAATGGCTATTTTCAAAGTTTAATAATTTCTGCTTTTTTTTAATAAAAGTGTATATATGTATATAGTGTATATATGTATATAGATCTATGGGGTTTTATACAATACAATGAATGGTTTGTACAGCACTACGAAATTAATAAAGATTTTTTTATGGATGAAATGTAGTGATTTATTGATGAAATGTAGTGATTTATTGATGAAATGTAGTGATTTATTGATGAAATGTAGTAATTTATTGATGAAATGTAGTGATTTATTGAAATTAATAGAGAGAACCCTATCTAAACTGTATAACTAATCTACCTAAACTACCTAGACTAACTAAACTACCTAAAACTACCTTCCTACACTGACTGCCCTACACCAGCTATGGGGAGGTGAAGGGGTTAATGATTTTTTAAAGTTTTATGACTTAACAATTCTGTCACTGTGTGACAGAAACTGCTGCAGCTGCCTGGGGCTTTGATCTTTCTTCCTCTCTGCTCTGCTCCGCCTGCTCTGAGCGCTGAAGCAGGCGTGAGCAGCACTTGCAGCCCAGGCTCATATCGGGGCTGGCCGCGGACAGAAAAACCAGCGATCCTGCTGGTAAGTACCCGCCCCTCCTGCCCACACTGCCGGTGCTTCTATTAGCACCCGGCACTTCCAGAAAATGCTGCGCTGAGAAGCGCTAGCATTGCTTTTTCCAGTCCACGTAAATTAACGGGCTGCAGGTTTAAGGACCAGCCCTGCAGCCCGTTAATTTACGTGGGCTGGTCTTCAAGAGGTTAATTGAGCCCAAAAGGGTCGGATTATGGGACAATCAAACCATAAATGTGAATAAGGAGCCTGGCTCCCCATCATATCGCCAACAATTTGGGGAAATTCTAGCATTGATTCTATTCAATAGAACCGGCGTCTTATACCAATACCACCTAGCTCTTAATTTAAATTGCATTTTTTGGATATGTAAGGAAATCAAGTTTAAGTGAAAATTATGTAAAATATAGTCTATTTCGTGAGTATTGAAGGTAATTTCTTAAAAATGTTTAAAGGGCTTGTACATTATTAGAAGACCATGGATGTTCCCTTCTATACACAGTGTTTACAAATAGAGATGAGCAAACCGCAACATGTTGTATTTTGCTTTCCATGACTCACAATACAAGTCAATGGGGACGGATCTGTTTTCTCTGACACAATCTGACACAATAGAAAATGTATCTGTACCCCATTGACTTTCAATAGATTTCATGACGGATCCATCTTGGCTATGTTAAAGATAATACAACCGGATCCGTTCATAACAGAGGCAGATGGTTGTATTATCAGTAACGGAAGCGTTTTTGCTGATCCCTGCCGGATTCAGCAAAAATGCTAATGTGAAAGTAGCCTAAATAGTGTTAAAAAACGTTGTCTAATTCCATATCCGTGTAGATATTCCTGTGGTGTTTTACCACTTACACCATCACACAGTGCAGTACTGAGGGTCACATCTTCTCTAAAGACTGCCTTAGACCGAGAAAAGATCTTCACAATCCTGGGCACATTTAACAACCTTTTATGCATCATTAACAATTTATGAAACATTTAAACAAATAACGCACTATTCATAACTATGGCACAAAATAAAAATGGCGAAAGTAAAGGGGGTAATGTGTTGATATGTTACTTTGTACAAGTGCCAGTTTCCTACCAGGTGTGTGTAACCCCTAAGTATTACTGTTGAAAGTGACAGGAACCATCTACTGTAGTTCATCAAAGCAGGTTTACTAACCATATAGATGGAGTAAACCTGTACTTTATTTGCACTTTTACTTTGAGTGTTTGTTTTTTAAATCTTTATTTTGCAACAAATTTACAAAATGTCACAAATACATTTTTCTGTCAAAATCATATTTATTGCAGAGGTATCATGAATTTGCAGAGGTACCATGAATTTGTATGCCACCAGGGGACAGGTATACTTGTAACCTTTTTTCCCATGTTTTGCAAACAGTCACAATGACAACTCAGTATCGATATATATTTTACTAAACATTAACTGACTAGCATGGCTCAAACCACCCTAAAATGGGCAAATACTTAACAAATTTGTCACAAATGCTTGCTACTCCAAAATCATCGTACTTTTCTGGCTCAGCTGACTGGATACATTAACCCCAAAATATTCTGCTTCAAAACTGTCAGCACAGTAGGCAGGGGAACACATGTACACAGTGAGCCCTAACATGCAGTGCAAGTCCTAAGCAGCAAGACCGCAACTGGTTGGCGTTTCCTATACTGCTAAGTGCAAGAAAATCAGACAGACGCAGAGACGCAACCAAAGACAGAAAGATTGTACAGAAATGGGACAAAACAGGGAGGACAATTCGGTACAAAATCAGAGGATGGAGGGTAGTCAAAGTAGGCAAGCCAAAGTCAGAACCAGATGGGTAAAAAGGTACAGAATCAATAGACAGAGTAAAGTCAGAGGCAAGCTGAGGTTAAGATAACAAACAATCCAATATGACACAGACAGAACCAGGAGCACAGCAAGAGAGTGAACCTATAACTTGCAAGGGTGTATCGCCAGCAAAGGATTTAAATAGAGCACCGAGTCTCTAGATCAGAACCTGATAGATCCAGTTACTTGGCACCTATTGTCACTCAGTCTTCATACAAAACACACACCTAACACGGATAAGCACTAAATAAATACACAGTGTGTTTACCAAATCTGGCAAACATGCAAAAAATACATAGAGGCATTATTTGAGTAGATATGGATCATCAGGGGTTAATAGCTGAGTAGATAACTGCATTAAAACACCATAGAGTGTATATGAAATAGCATTGTGGCGCAAGTAAATGTCAGATGAGGACGGGGCAGTCTCAGAGTGATCCGGCCTCTCTGGAGTATAAGGTCTTGAACCCCTAAAGGTTTATTTTTTTTAACTACTATATTCCGCAGTGCTTTACAGACATTAATATCACACTGTCCCCAATGGAGCTCAAAGTCTAATTTCCCTATCAGTATGTGTTTGGAGTGTGGGAGGAAACCCACACAAACACGGGGAGAACATACAAACCTATGCAAATGTTGTTCTCGGTCGGATGCGAACCTAGGACCCCAGTGGTGTACATTGATAAATTCTCACCTCACATATCACAAAGCTGGCTGCCTGCAGCTACCACTAGGGGGAGCTCAGTGTATAGGAATTCATACAGTGCAATGGAAGCTATTATAATGTCTTTGTACTGATCTTCCCATAGTGGTGGCTGCATGAAAATGCAGGTTTTTCATCCCAAAACAGAAGAAGCAGAGATGAAGGAGATCGGTTCTAGGCATCCCTTCTCTCAGGCCCCTTAGCACTCACGTGGTCCAACTGCATAGGACCCTTAACAAAATAAAATGGGGCCCCCTTCACCTTGCAAAAATTAAAGGTATATATAATAGCACCATATATCAGAAAACACACATTTTGGGAAAAAGCCACCATATTGTTATTCCCCACAAAAAAGTACAATGTTCTTAAGCCTAAATTGTGCCCCCACAAACTCTGGCCCCATGACACCCTTGTGAAGCCCTACCAACCACCATGTTAGACTGAGTTTCTGCTTATAAATTTTTTTTGGCAGACTGTATATTTAGACATTGGTGTTACAACTGGCTAAAGGGTCATGGAATCTTGGGTACTGCCTGGGGCAAAGGAATGTCTTGCCCATTTTTTAAAATGGGTGCCCAATAAAGTGTCCAGCATATTAGAATAAATAATCTCTCAAAGCTGACTGCTTCATGCCGGCTTTGCCTTCCTAATCAGTCAGTGACAATTGAGCCATGGCCAAATCTGTAAGTGCAGGAATCCTGCAGACTCATGTTCCCCCACAAGCTTGCTTAATTACACAGTAGTTATGTGTAAAACATAGAATACCTTGTGCTCGAATGTAATGGTATTACGGATTAGTATGGGTATTAAATTATCATTCCATGGATCTTCATTTGGTCACTGAGGAAAGGCATACAGATAGATGGAACTGTAGGGAAATTGCTAAGAAATATGTGTGTGTATCATTAAGAAATAAGTGCCATTCCAGACGACACAGCTGACATTTAGTATTATTACATATCATATACGGGATAGCAGAGATTTTATATATGCGGGATCCTGAATTCAGTGTTAATCTAAAGTAATGCCTTATCTCAGTTTACAGCCATACAAAATATCTGTCATTCCTTGCAAGACAGCTGCCATTACTTATCACTACACATGCTGGGAATGGGAGGCAAAGTATTCTCTATTTCTCTTTAATAGAATTAGCCTTGATATATTCCATAAAGTGCAACGTTAACCTCTTAAAGGGGTTGTGCCAATTTTAGAAGCTCTTCCCTAAGTATAAGTAACTGATCGCTATACTTGGCTACCTCATGCTGTCCCATAGAGAATGAATGAGGCGACAGTGTGCATGCCCAGCTCCAGCAGATTGTGGGAATGGGACCCCCATTTTTGGGATAGGTGGCAGTTCCAGCAGTCAGACACAAAGTGATCAGTTAGTTATCCCCTATCATGTGGATAGGGGATGACCTCTAAACTTGGCATAACCTCTTTAAAGGGGTTATCCAAGATCTATAATGCCCCCCCAAACAAATGCCCCTCACACAGACTGTACTTGCCTTGCTCCCACCCACGTAGCTTCTGATTCCAGCACGGCTGCTGCATCACCCCGTCGCGCTAATAAAAACATTCGGCGTCGGGGGGTAGGAGAAGCCAATAGAAGGCCATGATGGGGGCGAGCGAGGGGGGTGATGCTAGGGAGGCTCGTTCCCATTCGCGCAACAGGGAGATGCAGCGGCAGCCTTTCTGGCATCAGAAGTGACGTGGGTGCCAGGAAGTGAGGTAGGTAAAACCTCTGAGGGGCCTAGGCATATGGGGGGGGGGGCATTATAGATCCTGTATAACTTCTTTAAGGACATGGCTAAGAATAGTTAATTTAGACTTTTCCAGAACAATAACTTTTTCCATTGGCATTGTTTTGATTAGTGGTAGCATATATAAATGATTAATAATTTAATAATATTTTTAAAAGATGAATGTTTCATGTTGTTCACCGAGCACCATAAATAATGTTTTCTTCATTATGTGGATTTTCACAAATCGTGCAGGTAGCTTTTAGGACATACCTAAAGTGTGCCATAACCAGAGTTACCACAGAACAGACCTGGAAGTCTTTATTAGTTAATAACCGTAGAGTATTAGTCAAAAATGAGAGCCTCAATTTTTTAGAAATTGGAAAATCAAAATTATATGATAAAATGGTAAGTAATACCTGTCTATGCTAAGTCTAAGATGAATACATAAGTAACACTGAAGGGACATTCCAATCTAAATTAAAGGGGGTTGCCAGGATTTTACTACTGATGACCTATCCTCAGGATAGGTCATCAGTATCTGATCGGTTGCGGATATGCTTAGTATCAGCGGCTGTGCTTAGTATTGTGCTCAGCACCACTTCAATGGGGCTGAGCTGCTCCCAGGCCACAATGAACGTGACGTCACTGGCCTAGGAAAAGCTAAGAGAAGGCTGCGGTGCTCACTGGAGTGCCTGTGCCTTCCCAAACAGCTGATCGTCGGGGGTCCCGGATGTCAGACCACCACCGATCAGATACTGATAACCTATCCTGAGCATATGTCATCAATAGTAAAATCCCAGAAAACCCCTTTATGTATAGATCATTAATATTAGTGTATATACTTCAGGTTGTTATATACTCTACTTACCAGTGTGGACTGTATCTCCAGACTGGAAACAGTCTAGTAAACGAGATGGAGCTTTCATCTTCATTGCTAACACTTCTTATATTCTTTGTCTTCTGGTCCAGAGCACATCACCACCATGGGTAGCCAGTAGGCAGAGCTGGAATCATTCCCCCAGTCATGGCACGTGAGTGCTTTACATAGGGTCCATAGCCATGACTGGAGAAGGGGAAGACAATGCCTACTGACCACCCATGGTTGTGACAGGCTCTGGACCATAAGACAAGAAGCGGACATGATGTTGGAAGAAGCTCTGCCTCATTTACTGGACAAGATCATGTGACCTGAGCTCCAATCTCAAGATATTTGTAGCTTAGGCATGGTACTGGCTCTCCTTAAAGAGACCAGCTGTGTATGGTAACCTTTTAGTTGTTTTCCATGGGAAAAAATATGCAAAAAGGTACAGTATCTCCCAGGGAAAAACAAGCCTTGGTACATGACTATAGAAAATAACCAAGCCAAACATCCATCCATAGATGGTACTTGTCCCTCACAGCTGGCTGACTGTAATTCCTTGAATGCAGATTGGGCAGGTTACTGTCTCTCCTTAAACAGACTAGCTGTGTATGGAGACTTATTGGCAACGCTCCATGGGAAAAAATATGCAAAGAGGCATCTTCCATGGAAAGAGAACCATCTCTCTAGCACCACCTTCTGAAATTGGCTCCCTATGTGTCAAAGTCCAACTGTTTAATTAGCCTTCAAACATGACAAGGGAAGATAGCCAAGCCATATATCCCAGCAGTGCAGAGTATGATTCTGGCTGGTCAAGTGCGATGTGTTGCAGGCAGTCACTTCCAGAAAGTCTTTATTTTTTTTTAATTATATATTTATTTAGATTTTGCACTTTGTACTGTGGTCATTGAGATCACAAAAGACCTTTGGGGGACATTTAACTTTACATTACATTGCAACTGCTGATTTCCCCTGTAACCGTCGCTGATATATAAGCCCCAGCTACAGGGGGGATACATCCCCCAGAGAGGTTGTGCAGACTCCTAGCACACTTAGCAGCTCTTGCAGACTCATGGCAATTAAATGAGTGCTGGGACTGGAGCAGGAAGTAGCATCACTGCTTCCTGATCTCTATACACAGTGCTGTGTATAGAGCAATACGAATGGTGGGATGGTGAAAAAGCATCCCTGTCTTCTCTATGAGGGGCACATCTTTCACAGCGGGCACAATTAGCGTCCAGCTGCACTGTCTGCAAAAACATTTAAAACCTCTATTCAGAGATAAAAGATAGCTAACCAGATGTATATAGTCAAGGGGTGGTCAGGAAAGGGTTACTGAACATACCCAATTACGTTGAGTTTTTAGTAAATATCAGCTTCTTCCAGATCCAAGTCAATACCGATAGCTGACCATTTCTAAGGGCTCCAGCAGGCTTATAAAGCGACCGATACATCCTCATCAGTGTACATTTTCTCTGAAAACCATTTGATTATTAGAGGAAATCAATCAAGATCCAAGCTGGCGATCTTCAGAAAAGCTATCATTTCTTTGTCAGCTTCTTCAATATCCCCAGCATAAAGGTAATAGAAAACACAGCAGGAAGCTACACAAGATAATCCAAGCTGCCACTATAATTGATCACTTTGGTACCATATATCTATACTAGCCGCTCTATAGAAACAGTTGGTGGTAATTATACCACAATCAAATTCCTTCTACTCAACGCTCTTTTCATCATTTATTGTATAAATGAAATACAACCAGGACATGTCAATTCATTTAGTATCATTTGCACATATGTCCCCATTGTCCCAATAGTAAGTCATCTTTCAGCACAATAATGAATGATCGTCCTATAATGACATATGTAGCAATTAAAGGAAAGCAAAGCAAATTAAAACTCTGTTATATCAGGTCTTCAGAAATTAGGATACTTGAAATTTCTGAAAGGGCAGCAGATGCAGGGAGGTGAGCACGGGAGGTCTCCCTTGTTTTCAACCTTTCATTATTGTTCAAATGTCAAAGGAAAAATATCTGAATGGAAATAATGCGCCTCAAAGAAGCTTTTTGCAGCAGCGTCTTCTAACAAGTAATCAAAAATTTTTATCCAGGTCAAAGTCGAAATGCATTGCACTTAGTTGTTCCATTGTTGTATTACGTAATTGCTTGGATACACTGAGTAGGGGTTTGGTATTAAATAACTATATAAAACCAAATTCCAGAAATTTCGCAATGAAGGCAGGGCATACCTAGTATTTATAGGGCCCCATAGCACTGTACTGCGGTATATAGCAGCATAGTTACTTTTACAGAAGCAGCAATGAAATGATTGCTAGTTGTCTTAGTAATAGACAATAGAAAGCCAGCTCAGTATTTTTTTCTCATGATGTAGTATTTTGAAGCGACTAGTCATGGTGTGTGATCTTGAGGTAGTATATTTTGGAGCAGGAGGAGCTGAGCAAATTGATAGTTTGTGGGGAAACATTCAGTACAATTTGTGTTTAATAAATTTATATTGCTGCTCTGCATAACAGAAACCACATGGATCCGTTATGCTTGCCCATAGATTTCTATTATGATGGATTAAAATGGAATACCTCTTAAAGGCATTAGTACTTCTCTGTAATGTCCGCCTTTACCCTGGGACTGTTTCTGAGTGACTACGAGACAGTTTGGAAGGATATTCTTCTCTATTTTCTGTGTGTAGTGGATGGCAGATAGTCTCCAGCCACCATGTCAGAGAGAACTGCAAATTAGATATTCAGAAAGTAGGAAAACTGATAAAAATATCTGATACAGTGATATAATGGCCAGAATTAGTGTTATTCCTCAAATACACACTGTACTATTGATTCATGTAAAGTTTGTTAAAAGCTCAAAATGGTTTTCCCACCACTGACACTTATGGTATCTAATATCCAAGTTCAAGTGCTTGGCTATCTCATAGATTTGAATGGAATGGGAGTCCACACATGTGATCACCACTTCTTTCAAATAGAGGAGCACAGGGCCCCAGTTGAGTCTCAAATCTTTTCCTCATCTTGTAATTCTGCATGTCTTACTCCATGTTCATTTTAGAGGCAGTGAGGTGAAATATAGGATAATGATGATAATGATGGTCATAATGATTCTTGTGAAGGTGATGATAACTCTATGAGCATATACAGTACATTAATATCTAGTCAACACTCCATTATAAACTGGTGTATATTGTTACATTATTGCATATTGATTATGCAATGTTACATCCAATTCTATAAAACTATCACATTAAAAAACTGAGCATCAAATAATAAAAATAAAAATTTTAGAGCAAATCATAAAAGGTACTCGCTTCCTTCCTTCAATTCGCTACTATTGCCCTGAATTTAACCCTGGCCAAGTCAGAGTGGCTTGTTGGTGGCATCCCTTGAAACCAGCTAGGGTTGCCACCTGGCCAGTGACTCAACGGCCAAGCCAGTAATTTAGTGCCCCTGCCGGTGCAGGAATTTTTTTTACCAGCAATAATAAATGCAGGTATTTTCCTATTTTCCTTTCCATTGTGAAGCGTTCATTAGCACAGCCTTTAACTACCGCCTCTCCCCCCACTTATGTTAAGAAAACAAAATAAAAAGAACTCACCTCATCCATGTGATCGTGCCGCTGTGAACACTCACTGCTCACTGGAAGCTCAGGACAGGACCTGCGCTCCAGCGTGATAACATTTCGCAGGTCCTGTCCTGAGCTTCCAGTGAACAGCAAGTGTTCACCGCGGCGCGATCAAATGGAGGAGGTGAATTCTTTTTTTTTTCATAAGCAGTGAAAGGGGCACTAATGGGGGCATTGGTATAATGGGGCGGGGCTATAAAGGGGTCTTTACTAGAGATGAGCGAGCATGCTCGTCCGAGCTTGGTGCTCGTTCGAGTATTACGGTACCCGCTGCTCGGACGAGTATCTCGCCATGCTCGAGTAAATGGCATCTCCCGCATTTTGAATTTTTGGCACCTATAACTCAGCCAATCACAAGCCAGGAGACTCTGCGGTACACCCAGCATCACGTGGGGCCCTTACATGTCGATAGCAGGGGTTGGCTGGCCAGATCAGGTGACCCTGGAATATACTAGTGACTGCCCACAGTGCTCGGCTCAGATGCTGTCTGGATGTCGTTAGGGACAGAGCTGCTGCATTTCAGGGAGAGTGTTAGGGCCTGGATTTAGTTCTCTGTTAGGCAGGAGTGATCTGAAAAGAACCCAACAGCCCTTCTAAGGGCTACAAGACATTTTTTTTTGTCTCCTGGCTGGGCTGGCTGGCACTAGTAGTGCAGCTATTGCCATATATAACACTTTTTTTTATTGTTTTAACTCAGTGATACAAATCCATTTCATACAGCAGTGTGGAACCATTCTGTGTGTCACAGTTCAGCTGTCCACTCACCACAAACCACAATACGTATTTTCTATCCAGGTGACCCATACTGTACGTCACGTAATCAAATACGGTCTTTTGCTTTCACTGATACAGCTACATTACAAAAATCTCTGTGCGACATTTGTCTGGGTTGCAGTCAAAATAGCCACAGTCAGCAGGGGCTGAGTTTGCTCTCTGATAGTTTCTGCACGTCACGTTAAAAAAAAATATATATAAAAAAAATATATATAAAAAAATAGTTTTTTTGTTGTGTTATCTCAGTGATACAAATTCATTTCATACAGCTGTGTGGAACCATTCTGTGTGTCACAGTTCAGCTGTCCACTCACCACAAACCACACTCCGTATTTTCTGTCCAGGTGACACATTCTGTACGTCACTTAATTAAAAAAGGTCTTTTGCTTTCACTGATACAGCTACATTAGAACAATCTTTGTGCGACATTTGTCTGGGTTGCAGTCAAAATACCCACAGTCAGCAGGGGCTGAGTTTGCTCTCTGATAGTTTCTGCACGTCACGTTAAAAAAAAAAATACAAAAAAAAAAAGTTTTTTTTGTTTTATCTCAGTGATACAAATCCATTTCCTACAGCTGTGTGGAACCATTCTGTGTCCACTCACCACAATCCGTATTTTCTGTCCAGGTGACACATTCTGTACGTCACTTAATTAAAAAAGGTCTTTTGCTCTCACTGATACAGCTACATTACAAAAATCTCTGTGCGACATTTGTCTGGGTTGCACTTAAGCAGACCAAGTCTGCCTAATCTAATAGTTTCAGTGTAATTGCTCCATACTGCACGGTACATAATAACATACGTAATTTTGCTCTAACTTATCCACCTATATACTAAGCACAATCCGTATTTTCTGTCCAGGTGACACATTCTGTACGTCACTTAATTAAAAAAGGTCTTTTGCTCTCACTGATACAGCTGCATTACAAAAATCTCTGTGCGACATTTGTCTGGGTTGCAGTCCAAATAGCCACAGTCAGCAGGGGCTGAGTTTGCTCTCTGATAGTTTCTGCACGTCACATTAAAAAAAAAAAATACAAAAAAAAAAATTTAAAAAAAGTTTTTTTGTTGTTTTATCTCAGTGATACAAATCCATTTCATACAGCTGTGTGGAACCATTCTGTGTGTCACAGTTCAGCTGTCCAGTCACCACAAACCACACTCCGTATTTTCTGTCCAGGTGCTCTAATGCGTAATTTAGCTCTAACTTATCCACCTATATACAAACCACAATCGGTATTTTCTGTCCAGGTGACACATTCTGTACGTCACGTAATTAAAAAAGGTCTTTTGCTCTCACTGATACAACTACATTTCAAAAATCTCTGTGCAACATTTGTCTGGATTGCACTTAAGCAGACCAAGTCTGCCTAATCTAATAGTTTCAGTTTAATTACTCCATACTGCACGGTACGTAATAACATACGAAATTTTGCTCTAACTTATCCACCTATATATTTTCTTGTTCAGATTGAACAAGTTTGTGAGTTTCAGTACAGCAGGCCCATTTTTTTTTTTTATATAATACACTTATATACAGAAAATGTTGAACCCAGGGCTAAGGGTCGAGGGCGAGGGCGTGGTCCTGGGCAGGGTGAGACAGTACCTGCTGATGAGGGAGCAGGGGAACGCCGCAGAGCTACACTCCCTAGCTTCATGTCTCAACTTACAGGGACACGTGGTAGAGGACTGTTGAAACCACAACAGTGCGAACAGCTGATCTGGTGGATTGCGGACAATTCTTCAAGTAATTTGTCCACCAGTCAGTCTTCCACGCAGTCCACCCACGTTACCCAAGGGAGCACTCCTCTGGCTCCTCCACCTCAACCTCCTTCCCCCCAGTCTGCCCCCTCCCAGGAAAATTTGGAATGCGATCCGGCATACTCTGAGGAACTGTTTTCTGGACCCTTCCCAGAGTCACAAACCACTTCTCAGGTTGCTGCTGACCTCTTTCCTAATGCCCAAGTTTTCCAACTGTCGCAGTCTGTGGGTGATGATGGTGATGACAATGTTGACTTAGTGGAAGAAGCGTGTAAAGAGGTGTCGGACAATGAGGAGACACAGTTGTCAGACAGTGGTGTAGTTGTTGTCAGGGCAGGAAGTCCGAGGGGGGAGCAGACTGAGGAATCGGAGGATGACGAGGTGACTGACCCAAGCTGGGTTGATAAGCCGAGTGAAGACAGTGCTTCTGAGGCGGAGGCGAGTGCTGCACCAGAACAGGTTGTAAGAGGCAGTGGTGTGGCCAGAGGGAGAAGCAGGGCCAGAGCTGGTGCATCAGCAGCAACTGTTTCACGTAGTGAAGCTCCCGTGGCGAGGCCTAGATGTTCGCAAGTCTGGAGGTTCTTTAAAGAAAGTGAGGATGACCGACGGACTGTGGTGTGCAACCTGTGCCACACCAGGATCAGCAGGGGTGCCACCAAAACTAGCCTAACCACCACCAGCATGCGCAGGCATATGAGTGCTAAACACCCCACTCAATGGAACCAAGGCCGTTCACCACCTCCTGCCGGTCACACCACTGCTCCTTCCCCTGTGTCACTCACTGCCTCTGCTAGTCAACCCCCTGCTTCACTCGCTGCCTCTGCTAGTAAACCCCCTGCCCAGGACCCCGGCAAGAGTGCCTCCCGCCGGAAAACCACACCTTCGCCTCCACGATCCTCCACATCGTCCACCAATGTGTCCCAGCGCAGAGTTCAGCTGTCTTTACAGCAGACGCTGGAGCGCAGGAGGAAATACAGTTCCACCCACCCACATGCCCAAGCCCTCAACGTCCACATCTCCAAATTGCTGAGCCTGGAGATGCTGCCCTATATGCTGGTAGAGACCGAGGCCTTTCGCAATCTCATGGCGGTGGCTGCCCCTCGGTATTCGGTCCTGAGCCTCCACTATTTTTCCCGAAGTGCCGTCCCAGCCCTACACCAGCACGTGTCACAGAGCATCATCCGTGCCCTGACCAACGCTTTTTCTGAGAAGGTCCACTTAACCACGGACACGTGGACAAGTGGTGCCGGGCAGGGACACTATATCTCACTGACGTCACATTGGGTTAACTTGGTGGAGGCTGGGACCGAGAATGACCCTGGGGCCGCTCATGTACTGCCCACACCGAGGATTGCGGGGCCTACCTCGGTCACGGTCTCTCAGACGTACTATGCCTCCTCCTCCGACCCCTCCTCCACCTCCTCCACCTCCTCCTCCAAATTACCATCCGTGGGAACGGCGCCTTCAGTCGGTAGCTCTAGGCGCAGCAGCAGTGCCGTGGGTAAGCGCCAGCAGGCGGTGCTCAAACTGCTGAGCTTAGGTGACAAAAGGCATACCGCCCAAGAGCTGTTACTGGGCATCACGGCGCAGACCGATCTGTGGCTGGCACCGCTGAACCTCAAGCCAGGCATGGTTGTGTGTGACAACGGGCGTAACCTGGTGGCGGCTCTGCAACTCGGCAGACTGACACATGTGTGGCCCACGTGTTCAATCTAATAGTTCAGCGGTTCCTCAAGACATACCCCAATCTGTCTGATTTGCTCACCAAGGTGCGCCGCATCTGTGCACATTTCCACAAGTCGACCACAGATGCTGCCACTCTCAGGGCAGCGCAGCGCCGCCTACAACTGCCCGCTCACCGACTGTTGTGCGACGTGCCCACAAGATGGAATTCGACATTAAACATGTTATCCAGAGTTCACCAGCAACGCAGAGCCATTGTAGACTGCCAGATGTCAACTTCCACCAGAACTGGTAGTCAGGTCAGTCAGATTCCTCAAGTCTACAATGAGGAGTGGACGTGGATGTCTGATATCTGCCAGGTGTTGAGCAACTTTGAGGAGTCGACACAGATGGTCAGTGGTGATGCCGCCATTATCAGCCTCACCATCCCGCTTCTTTGCCTGTTGAAAAACTCACTGCTCAGCATGAAGTCGGATGCTTTGCGCTTGTCACAAGAAACGGCAGAGGAAGATACGTCGCCTGATAGCCAGAGCACCCTCCGGTCTGTTTCTCAGCGCGTATCGGAGGAGGGGGATGAGGATGAGGAGGAAGAGGAGGAGAATGTCGGCGAGACAGAAGAGGGTACCAGTGCTCAGTCCTTCCTAACTCTTGAGCGTGTATGGGCTTAAGAGGAGGACTTGGAGGAGGAGGAGGAAATGGAGAGGAATTCTTGCGTGTTGGGACTCTGGCGCACATGGCAGACTTCATGTTAGGCTGCCTATCCCATGACCCTCGCGTTAGAAGCATTTTTTCAAACACCGATTACTGGGTGTTCACTCTCCTGGACCCACGGTACAAGCAGAACCTTTCCACTCTCATCCCTGTAGAGGAAAGGAGTATGAGAGTGAATCAATATCAACAGGCCCTGGTGCACAAGCTGAAACAATCCTTCCCATGTGACGCCACTAATGGCAGAGGGCATGGTCCTGTGGGCCAAGTAGCGGGGGAGAGGAGGCGAGTAGGCAGCTTGTCCAGCACTGGCAGGGGAACGCTCTCCAAGGCCTTTGCCAGTTTTATGTCACCCCAGCAAGACACTGTCACCTGTCCCCAGTCTAGGCAGAGTAGGGAGGAGCTGTACAGAAAGATGGTGAGGGACATACCAATGTCCGGACCGATCACTCTGCTTTATACAACTACTGGGTTTCAAAGCTGGACACGTGGCCTGAACTGGCGTTGTACGCCTTGGAAGTGTTGGCCTGCCCTGCCGCTAGCGTGCTTGCAGAGCGGGTATTCAGTTCAGCTGGTGGCGTCATCACCGATAAGCGTACACGCCTGTCAACTGACAGCGCTGACAGGCTGACGCTTATTAAAATGAACAAAGCCTGGATTTCACCAGAATTCAAATCTCCTCCGGGGGAAAGCAGCTAAAGATTAACATTACTTATGTATCGATTCCTCTTCTCTACTCCTCCTCCTCCTTGTCGTCTTTGCCTAACGCTGACCCAAAAAAAGCAATTTTTTAGAGGTCCAACTGGCACTCTTTTACCACAATTTTTCCGGAGGTCCACCTACAGGCCCTTTCTGTAAACAATTTTTCCGGAGGTCCATTTACAGGCCCTCTCTGTAAACAATTTTTCCGGAGGTCCACCTACAGGCCCTCTCTGTAAACAATTTTTCCGGAGGTCCACCTACAGGCCCTCTCTCCAAACAATTTTTCCGGAGGTCCACCTACAGGCCCTCTCTTTAAACAATTTTTCTGGAGGTCTACCTACAGGCCCTCTCTCTAAACAATTTTTCTTTGCACCTAGTTGGGTGCTTCCCTAACATGTGATGGGTATGTGCCTCGCCTTTCTTGGTCTGGGTGAGCACAATTGCCATGAGGGTAACCACCAGGGTGTTGCCTGAGAATTTGGGGTAATGGTGGGATTAGGCAGCCTCAGAGGCATCCATGCATGCTACCCCTGCTGTTTCCTGTCCATTTCCGTGGTGTTTCCATCATTTTCTGAGGTTTCCAGGTTTTCACCCAGCCTTCCCTAGGCAGAGCCTTGGTCCCCTGCAAAAAATGTCTCAATGGGGTTCGTTACTCGAAACGAGCACCCGAGCATCGGGAAAAGTTCGTCTCGAATAACGAGCACCCGAGCATTTTAGTGCTCGCTCATCTCTAGTCTTTACTAATTCTAGGGGCACTAATGGGGGCATTATTAATTCTGGGGGCACTAAATGGGGTATTAATATTACTGAGTAGCACTATTGGAGGCATTACTATTACTAGGGGCACTAATAGGGGCATTATTAATACCAGGGGATGCTAATGGGGGCATTAATATCAGTGGGGGCATTAAAGAGGGCATAATTAATTCTGGGGGCACTAATGAAGGCATTACTATTACTAGGGGCACTAATGAGAAGGCATTATCAATTCTGGGGGAGAATAAATGAGGCATTAATATTACTGAGGGGCACTAATTGGGGCATTATTAATACTGGGGGTCACATTATGACATAGCAACTTAACACCCTGTGTTAAGCCACACCCCCGATACAGGTATTTTTTGTTGGGAAAGATGGAAACCCTTAAACCAGCACACAGGACTCATGCTCCACCAACCCCTAGCTGTGCTATAGTGTGGATGTGTAAATACTGTATATCTCCACTCCTTGTAGAGAAGGTACTTTGAAAAACCTGGTTCCTTTTGCCGTGTCAATAGTTATACAGTGTGTTGTCTATAAACTCCATAGTAACTCTACTGTTAATTGGTTTAATAAAATTACAAAAGTACAAATACAAAGACTAAGGTCCACTGTACACATAAGAAGCTATCACTCCTAATTCCCTCACCCACATACTCGCCGAAGCCACTGCCAGACTCTTCTGCCTGAAAACAAAAAGATCAGGCAGTTACTTGCAATCCACCCACTGATCTTTGTATGTTGCCAGACCATGTCGATGACCTCAGACATGGTGACCTGTTTAAATGGAAGTCAGCCTCCAATACATTGCCTTTTGAGTAAATGGGAATATCCTATGAAAAGAATCTCTTATCCACAGAATAGATGATAACTGTCAGATTACTGGTAGTCAACTGCTGGGACCCTCTGTGATAGGAAAATGAGTTGCCCCCGAGTTCCCTCTCTGAATGGGGCGTTAGTGTGCATAATCATCCACAGCTCCATTCATTTCTATGGGACTTATGCAGTCAGTGCTCCATCAGGCCTATGTTAGGGAATGGAGTGGTGGCTTGACTTGCACACTGCCGCTCCATTCATAGAGAGGACTTGGGGATTTATCTTTCTCTGGTTCACTAGGGAATCTCAGCAACCAGAGTCCCCTCAACCAGGTATTCAGCACATATCCTATGGGTAGCTGATAAATAGTTTTCATGTGATAATCTCTTGAAGGCTCATCCTGTTCTGGTCCTTTTTTGTATGTTTCTATTGCTACAATTTAGTTCAGAATATTCCTGATCCTGACCTCAACCACGTTCCTTTGTTCCTGCATTGTCCTTTGGTATGTCTACCTGGTACCTGTCTTTCTACTCCTATCTCTGACCTTTTCTTTTACATAACTATGTACCTGATTTATCCTCTGATTTTTACTGATTAATCTACCGGTCCATGGCAACATTCTCCTGGTCTACTGGTGATAATCCATGGCAACCTTCTACTGGTGATAATCCACTGCAACATTCTACTGGTCTACTGGTGATAATCCACTGCAACATTCTACTGGTCTACTGGTGATAATCCACTGCAACATTCTACTGGTCTACTGGTGATAATTCATGGCAGCCTTCTATTGGTCTACTGGTGATAATCCACTGCAACATTCTACTGGTCTACTGGTGATAATCCACAGCAACATTCTATTGGTCTACTGGTGATAATCCACAGCAACATTCTACTGGTCTACTTGTGATAATCCACTGCAACATTCTACAGCTCTTTGGTCTTCACCATGGTGGAGTTTGGAGTGTGACTGTTTGAGGTTGTGGACAGGTGTCCTTTATACTGATAAAAAGTTCAAACAGGTGCCATTACTACAGGTAATGAGTGGAGGACAGAGGAGCCTCTTAAAGAAGAAGAAGAAGTTACAGGTCTGTGAGAGCCAGAAATCTTGCTTGTTTGTAGTGTAGGTGACCAAATACTTATTTTCCACCATAATTTGGAAATTAATTCTTTAAAAATCAGACAACTATGTCTCTCATAGTTGAGGTCTACCTATAATGTCAATTACAGGCCTCTTTCATCTTTTTAAGTGGGAGAACTTGCACAATTGGTGGCTGACAAAATATGTCACTGTATACTAAACTGATCCATGAGCCCACAGCCTCTCAGTTTTTTGCTTTATTTTGACCTTTCTATTCTCACTTTCATTGGATTATATGTGACTATGATTGCTATTAGTTAAACAGATAGATAGATAGATAGACTTGAATTAACTATCGTGTTTCCCCGATAATAAGCCCTAGCGCTATTTTGCAGGGTTTTTGGAGTAGGCTAAAAATATAAGCCCTACTCGAAAATAATCCCTGTATACAGTAAGCTTCTCCAGCACTAGGTTATGTAGCATGACATCGGTGATGTCACGAACAAGGAGAATAGTGTTACGGTACTGTAGCTAGCCTTATACAGGACGAACAGGCACAATCCACTCACCCTATCACTACTGTAGATATGTCTACTGCCTCCCGTGTTCTGCCTCCCGAAATACCGTACCATAGAGAGGGCACGGTGCCACTGTCAGAGTGGCTCTAGATTCCCGCCTCCCAAGTACAGAGAGAAGATAGGGTACGGTTCATTGCCTACGAGACAGAGTATCAGAGAGAGAGAGTGCCACCCACTGACACTACACCACCAATAATGATTGTAAGTTAGGGTTATGGTTACTATGGTAACCTTAACCATTTTTATTTTTTTGTTCAAGCATAAATCTGTGATTGTTGTTCATGGAGCCAAAATAAGCCCTACCCCGGTAATAAGCCCTAACCCTTTTTTCAAAGAAAAAAATATATATAAGACCCTGCCTTACTTTCGGATAAACACGGTAGTTGCAATTGCCTAAAAGAAAGAAATGTGTTTACAATCTAACTTTTGCATGTATGGTCCTCAAGGGTCCAGAGAGATAATCTTATCATCTATAAGTTAAAAATTATTGATTACTTCATGTTCTGCAGATGTGATGAGTATTATCAGTGGGGACTGGAAGGCCTAAGGGTTCCTGAGCTTGGCAGCTGTGTGTTTAGAAGCTATTCTTGTAGGAGCCGTTATATGTTACACCAGTGGTTATGTTCTATATTCTTAGATATTACAGTTGACAGTGTTGATTTACACATATGGAAACTTAAAGGGGTTGTCCACTTTCTAGCTACTACTAAAAAATGTGTTTATAAGATGGCTATATGGTACTTACTACCTACAAAAACATTTGGGGTGAGGGTCTGCTGCTGATCTGACCGTCTAAAACATTAGGGGTGAGTGCCTGCTGCTGAGCTGATCATGTAAAACATTCAGGACGAGTGCCTGCTGCTGATCTGACAGTGTAAAACATTAGGGGTGAGGGCGTGCTGCTACTTGCGCTTTACGTACAAGTAAATATATGTTTGCTAACAATATTTCCTGTAAAATCGATGTTATCTTGGGTTTTGTGGGGGTATTTTTGTCATTCCATAAAAGTGGCGTAATAGTCGGACATCACCGTTAATAGCAGCGACTTTGGTGTCCAAGATGCATCCAGACATCCTCCACATTCTGTTCCCTAACCATTTCAGTGGTGTTTCCACCATTTTCAGACGTTTCCCTATCGACCAGATACCCTGCCCTCTGCAAAGCCGGGGGTGCCTGGTCTTCTCTCATTGACTTCCATTGTACTCGGGTGCTCGACCGAGCACTCAAGCACCACCTAGTGTTCGGCCAGAGCACCCGAGCACCCGAACATCGGGGTGCTCGATCATCACTAGTAACTACCACCCAACAACCTATTCATAGTTCATCAGTATCAGATCAATGGGAGTCCGACTACCCTTTTTGATCAGCTCTTAGCGGCAGCTGCAGTTCCAGAAGTAAACAGTGTAGAACACAATAGTGCTATACACTGTGTAGTGGCCGTTCTAAGGTACTGCAGCTCAGCTCCCATTCATCTGGACATCAGCTTTTGTCCCAGTCCCAGAAACTCCCTTTAAGGTTTTTTTTTTTAATTTAAGTTAGATACTACATACAAAAAAAACAAATACCTATAAAAAAAACTGCCAGACCGCTTATAGAAAAATAATAAGATTTTATTTCATGAATATCAATACATTAAAAACATCTGCAAGGACAAAGGCGACATCAACCAGAGGTGACTACACAAAGATAAATTCATAAATGTCCTTAAATAACGCATACAAAACATAAGTAAAGTAAAAGTGCTTGTGCAAAAATGGCAAGTAAACCATGTATTAGGACAATGATTACCCATTGTGTATCACCTCCGGGACGGCACCAACCCCATACACAAAAAAAGTATGCAAATTAAATCATACCAGCTCAGCGAAGCCCAACCTGCAGCCCTCCAGATGTTGCAAAACTATAACTCCCAACATGCCTGGACAGTCTACAGCTATCAGTTTACAGCAGGGCATGGTGTGAGTTGTAGTTTTACAACAGCTGGGGGACCACAGGTTGAGCATCCCTGTACTAGCCAAACCAGTGACCCCATCTGTAGACAACAGTTTTGGAGTTCTTGCTCTCATCCGTACTAGAGATGAGCAAAGTATTCAAAAATTTGATTTGGCTGCTTCGCTGAATTTTACAAAAAGATTTGCTTTGTGATTAACTACTTTGTCACAAAGCGCATTTCTTTGTACGTACATGTAGTGGGTGCAATGACTGAGCTGTGATTGCGCCACCCCCATCATTGTACCCCTCAGATGTCGCGTTCATAGCTGATCGCAGCATCTGACAGTAATAGAGTGTAAAATTTAAAAAAAAAATTAATAAAATCATACATACCCTCATCCATTTGGTCGTAAAGAGCTGGTCACCGCCATCTTGATTGAAGATCTAGAGTGAAAACTCTCAGGGCCCCTGATGATGTCATCACGTTGGCTGGCATAGTGACATCATACTTCACCACACACTGGATTTCGTGCGAGATCTTCAATTAAAATGGCGTCGGTCAGCTCTTTGCACTCAAACGGAGGAGGTAAGTATGATTTTTTTTTTTACCACCATTCAGGGAAAATCACCACAAGGAAAATCATGTTTTGCGGCGAATAACATTTTTGCAGAAATTCGGATCGAATTCCACTTCATGGAGTTTGATTTGCTCAACACTTATTAGTACTAAGCAGAATACTGGTTAGTTTGATGTAATACCTTAGACACAGCTGAGTGGGTATGAACAGGGGTGCACCACCAATGAGGCCAGGTGAGGCGATCGCCTCAAACAGCACCAGATAGGGGCAAGAGGGGGGCAGCAGAAGGGCCATGGGCAATGAGTGCTTTCATAGTGGCAAAGGGGTTAGGTTAAGAAATTGGCATGGGGGGGCACTGTTTCAGTTTTTGCCTCAGGCAGCAGAAAGGCTAGGTGCACCCCTGGGTAGGAATTCTGAAAATGCTTGAAAGATAAGTCTCCATATACTCCTGTGTCTCTTTAATGAGAAAAAATACCCCCCTGATCTGTATTTAAGGCATTTCATCCAGCCATCCGGTACCCTGCCCCGTCCTGACGAGGGGCAAGAACAAATACAACATAAAATACAAAATCTGTAACAGGCTCCCACTAACCATGAGTAATACCTGTGTTGGGCGTGTTCCACTTTTCCCGTGTCCGTTCCTCATATACATTAGACAGGACAGACTTCTTCATTCATTAATCCTTCAGAAGACAAGCGTCAGATTTGGACTGTTCGGAGCTGCGTGCATTTGTAAAGGTAAATTAGAACAGTCTGGAAACAGGTGTGAAAGCGGTATTATCAAAGGCACAGATACAAAACTCCACTGTATCTGCCATAATCACACAGGGCGTTCTGGTACAACAGGCAGTTCAACATATAATAAGCATTAGAGCTGAGGAGTCATGTCTACAGTACAGATTGCATGCTATGGAACATTTAGTCATAAAAAATTACTATTTTTTTTTTATTCTCGTTTTGTGCTTACCATGCTTTTTTCGCTTCAAAGCCAAAAAATGAAGAAAAAGCAGGATAAAACAGAAAGAGAACAATGTCATACCTACAATATAGGCACACCAGGCTATGGGATTCAGTGCTGAACTACTGTCACTATATTTTCCAGCAGATGCCACCAAGGGGAGTTCAGAGGGATTATTCACAGCTTCCATTGCAGCCCATGGCAATTGTGTAAAATACTGTGCACCCACTAGTGATGGCTGCAGCCATTTTAGCATATATTGTGTGAAAGGAGGCAACAGATTTATCAAAGTATTTTTAACAGTAATCTGGTATAAATACATGGAAATATATAGAACACAGAAACAGTCCATAATTATGAAGCACCTGCTCCACTTTTTCCAACATAGAATGCATAAAATACATAAATTTGTCAGAAAACTGATGCGAGTGCACTGGGAAACTTAGCCTTTGTATGCCCCTGAAAAAGAAATATATGAAATCCACTTTTCTTAGCCATAGCACTGATACTGTATGTCTATTTTGATGAATGATAAATTGGCGACATTGACAAAGTAGACTACCCCATAAAAAGATTGAAAGCAGGAGGTCCTGTCAATCCTAATGCCAGAGTGCCCACTTGTCACTGACCCTAACATTCAGGGGCGTAGCTAAAGGCTCATGGGCCCTGGTGCAAGAGTTCATCTTGGGCCCCCCTTCCCTTAGTTCTCTGTGTGTCTTCTTATGCGGCACAAGGGTCTTTGAGCCCCCTCAGGCTCCTGGGCCCAGTAGCGACTGCTACCTCTGCTCCCCCTATAGCTACACCCCTACTAACATTGGAAGTTAAGCAGCCCCCATAGCACTGCTGATACTGGGGTATAAACAGGAGGGAAACCAACATGGAGAAGTGTTAAATCAAAACTAGATGCTGTCTCCTCTCCTCCAATATTGGCCATATGCAGTGTCCTGAAATTATTAGGGCATTAACCTCCCACACACACACACACACAAACTTGTGTAAAAAAAAGAACTAAAAAACATTCACCTCCTCCATTTGCTTGCACTGCCTGGAAAACTCACTGCTGACTGGAAACTCAGGACAGGACCTGTGAGACGTCATCATGCTGGAGTGCAGGTCCTGTCCTGAGCTTCTGGTCAGCAGTGAGCGTTCACGGCATGATCAAATGGATGAGGTGAGTGCTTTTTTTTTTTTTTTTTGCAGTAGTAGAGAAGGGGTACTAATGGGGGCATTATCCTTACTGCAGGGGCACTAATGGGGCACTAATGGGGGCATTACTCTTACTGGGGGGCACTAATGGGGGGCATTACTCTATCTGGGGGGAAATAATGGGGACATTACTCTTACTGGGGGCACTAATGGGGGCATTGCTATTACTGGGGGAATTAATATGTCTGGGGGCACTAATGGGGGCATTATTAATTCTGGGCGGCATTAATGGGGCATTAATATTATCGGGAGCCACAGTATAACAGCGACTTAACACCCCATATTAAGCCACTTCCCCACAACCACCCATCGTTCGGGTGTAGCTTAATTTGGCCGGTATTTTTTGTTGGGAAAGGTGGCAACCCTGTATGAGGGCCATTGAAATGGTGTATCACCCAGAGGAAGGTGGGTGAGAACAAAACAGAAAGGTTGTCCGAGTTAACAGAAATGCCTTAACCCTAACCCATGTCACTAAAAACATCATATACTTACATATTTTCCCAGCACTATACTCTGTACCCAGTGGAGTGCAGTCCATCTCCCACTGTATATATACAAGGCGTAGAGAACAGTGCTGGAAAACAAGGGATGAGTTTTTTGTTAACTTGGATAACCCCTTTAAGACTCTTTTACATATGAACATTTGTTCCCGATCATAGTCCAGGGTAAACCCAAGGTCTCATCATGCAGGAGACCTTGCAAGATGATTGTGTGTTGAGAGTTACTCTCCTCTTTCTGATCTAAGGTCTAATAGGATATAATCTGAGGCTGATGAGAGTCTGATGGAAGCTGGGGGGGTATAATGGGGTCTCATATGAGGCTTATGGAGGCTGGGGGGGTCTGATGGAGGTCTGAACAGAAGCCGATGGAGGTTCTTGGGTCTAATCTTAGGCTTATGGGGGGTTCATCATTAGGCTGATGGAGGCTGGGGGGTCTGATGAGGGTCTGATCTGAGTTCTGAATTTTGGGGTCTGATCTGAGGTCTGATAAAGAATGGGGGTCTGATTTGGGGGTCTGATGGGGGTCTAATGAGGATTCGGGGTCTAATCTGAGGTTTAATGAAAAATATATTTTTTTCTTATTTTCCGCCGCTAAATCTTAGGTGCATCCTATCGTTCGGTGCATCTTATAGTCTGAATAATATGGTAAATGAGTGCCAATCAGCTTCCTATATCCTATCTACTCAAATAAAAGGATCTCTGGTTTTCAATGTCTACTGGGTCTGAATATAACAAGAAAATAAAAATATATATATTTTATATTATTATATATTATATTTATATTACATATAAATATAATATATAATAATATATTATATATAATATATTATAATATATGTTATATATATTATATTTATATTACATATAAAAATATATCATTTGAATTATATATTAAAATCTGCAGTGCATAAGTTACAACTTAGCTAGAGAACTCTTCTATGGGCTGCAAACTGAAAACCGAAATGCTTCAATATTTCCCTAGCAGTATTTGAATTTTAATTAATTTGTCCTTAATTACATTTTTAGCTGTCTAGTATTCTCTGCCAAGTAATTAGCATGAGTGATTTAAGCAGCTTGATACCTGCAGGCAAACCAGAGGGGTTTATAACTAACAGAGAAGAAGTTGGCACTTTTTTTTTCATTTGTTCCCAACACTGACTGGAAATAAACTATGGTAAAAAAAATAAAAAAAATATTACATTTTTTTCTTATTGTTTCTTCATTGGGAGAAACTGTTGGTAATATTGCCACTGTAATGTTGCCAAAATTACACTTATAAATGCTGCCAGCCTTCACTGCTGGTTTTATAATGAGCAGCTGAAACTTCTCATTTATCAAGAAATGACAAGGAACAGATATTGTGCCTGTGACCATGCTAGAAAACTGCAGATTATAACTAGTGATGAGCAAAGTATTGGAAAATTCGATTCGGCTGCTTCACTGAATTTCACAAAAAAATTTGCCGCTTCCCATCATTATACCCCTCAGATGCTGCGTTCAACACTGATCAATGACAATACTGTAACTAATCTGACAATAATATTAAAGCATAACATGAAAAAAAAAATTAAATCATTCTTACCTCATCCATTTAGTCGTGAAGAGCCGGCCGTTGCCATCTTGATTGAGAGCGGAATCTCGAGCAGCCCATGATGATGTCACCACGCTGGCTGGCATGTTGACGTCATGTGTCACCACGCAGAATTTCACGCGGAATCTTCAATGAAGATGCCAGAGGCCGGCTATGTGCACCCAAAAGGATGAGCTAAGTATGATTTTCTTTTTATCGCCATTTCAAGGAAATTGATTAGTGACCACAAACCACAAGGAAATTCGGCTTTGCGGCTGCAGCTTTCTCCCTATCACAGCTCAGGAGGAAAGTCTAGGATGAAACTGAGCATATGCGGCCATCTCAGTGACCCCGACAGAGAAAAAAAAAAGAAGAAAAAAACAGCAGGGGATTTAAGAAAATGAAAACACTTAAATATAACTTTATTATATTTCCAAATGGCTCATTTTGTCAGGGAAGCAATCATTGGGAGAAATAAAATGGTGCCTTCCTATTAGTACCCACAAAAACCTGTCCTAATCACATAGCAGGACAAATTACTTCACAACACTGAGGTAAAGAGCTGCTTCATCCTCCTCTCTGCTCTACTTGTCAGGAATTATGATCCTGAAAAAGACCTTCAGCGGAATCTCTGTAAGAATGGAGTTCATGAGGAGACATAAAGTACAGAGAGTAGGTGGGGATGTGGCTGATGAGCAGCAACATTTTTATGCAGTCTCCATTACCACAGTCTGTCCTGTCCGTCCTCTCTGTACTTCATACAGAAAGTTCTTATCAGCTCTATTCAGGATCATAATCCTTGACAAACAGAGCAGATAGGAGGATGAGGCAGCTCTTTACCTCAGTATTGTGAAGTAACTTGTCTTGCTGTATGATTAGGACAGATTTTGTGGGTACTAATAGGATGGCGGCCATTTTATTTCTCCTGATTGCTCTACAAACAAAACGAGTCATTATAACTAATGAAAGGTATTTGGGAATATGTTTATAATAAAGTAATATTTAAGTATTTTTATTTTCTTAATTCCAGGAGAACCACTTTAAGGAAATGCAAGAGACCTTTGCCAACAAGTACCCAGGAACAAAAGCACCAGCTAAATATTGTATTCCGAGTCTGGGTCGGAATTGGCATCAAACTGGCTCTGTTGCAAACATGAAGAAACCAAAGCCTCCATCGATCAGGGCGGCTGAAGTTGTGCATGGATTTCGCAGCGGATTGCAAGTAGCCCTCAAAAATTAACTCAAAAATTGTCTCACCAAGCTGGTGTGTCAGGAACAAATTTGAGGGCAAATTTACTTATGCTTGCATTTTAATCATTTTGGTCTAAAAATCATTTTTTCAATTGGTATTTATTGAAAATATTCAGCCGTTCTGTCACATAGGTCATCACTATCTGATCAGCAGAGGTACGACACTCCACATCCCTGTTCTGCAGTAGGTCTAGGGCCAGAACTACAGCACCCTCCATTGTGTGTAGTATATGTTGCTGGTTACTGAAAAAGGCACTGATTCAGTGCCGAAACCCATTGTCTTCGGAAAAGCTTTCATCTTGAACTCTGGTGGCAAGGCTTTGTGGGAAGGGACATGATTTAGTAAAAATGGGGTATGGCCTAAGATACACAATTTAGCACCACAATTGCATGTTAAAGGACATCTGTCAGCAGATTTGCACCTATGACACTGGCTGACCTGTTACATGTTTCCTTGGCAGCTGAAGGCATCTGTGTTGGTCCCATGTTCATATGTGTCCGCATGGCTGAGAAAAATGATGTTTTAATATATGCAAATGAGCATCTAGGAGCAACAGGGGCGTTACCATTACACCTAGAGACTCCACTCTCTCTCTACAAATGCTGCACCGTCTGCACTTTGATTGACAGGGACAGGCAGGTGTCATGATCTTTTTACTGCCTGGTCCTGTCAAATAAAGTGCAAAGGACTCAGCAGTTGCAGAAAGAGCAGAGTCTCTAGGAGTAAGGGTAATGTCCTTGTTGCCCCTAGAGACTCATTTGCATATATGTGCAGGGCGTGGTTTCCCAACACTAAAAAAGATTTTCTATAATGTATGCCACAAATTGGTGTAAATTATATAAACCAGTTCATAGATTTGATTTTCTAGTGCACGGACTGCTAGAAGATGACCCAAAATTTATTAAGAAGACTACATCTCTTAAAGGGAACCTGCCACCATGAAAATGCAATGTAATCTGCAGGCAGCATGTTATAAAGCAGGAGAAGCTGAGCAGACACTATGTATTTACACTTGTCCAGCAAAAGGTTCATAACAGCCTTTCCTATGTGAGGAAGAAAGTAATATCATAGTGTCAGTATGTTTTTGCTTGTTTTTAATTCTATTAAGGGCTATGTACAATTTTGACTGGAAATTATTTTATGGTTGTATTTTACTCATTTTGGTCTAAAAAAGAATTGAGCTATAATGAGTGATTAGAAGGTCAGAGAAAAGAGATCAGGAGCCATAAACTGAGATGCCTGATGGAAAATAGTGAAAAAAGCCTGATACTAGAGAATCTCAAGGCTGTAAAGAGAAAGGGGCTCAAAAGTTTTGATAAAGACCAATTGAAAAAATGATTTTTTGCTCAAAGTGAGTACAATACAATAATAATAATAATAATAATAATAATAAAAAAAGCTTCTTGGAAGGTGTACATAGACTTTAAATGTTGTTACTTGTTGATCACTGAGTGTCTCAGTACAGCCTTGTCAGGAACACTCTTCTGTGGCCAGAAGAGACACAGTTCTTTTGGTTTGTACAGCCAACTCTGGGGGTTCAATCTCAGACCACCAACAGCTCCACCTGGCCAGAGTCCACCACTTTGCTCAGTCACCTCAGCTGCTTACGGGTGCCAAACCCTAAGCGCTCATGCACACCGTGGGGCCACCGCATGCAGATTGTAGACCCATTCACTTGAATGGGGTCCATCATCCGCATCCGACTGTCTGCACAACAAAAAAGTAGTGCATGCACTACTTTTTTGAGGTGCGGAGGCATGGACAAAAAACCCACGGAAGCACTCTATACAGTTCTCAATATGCAACTCCACAAACCTACACCTTACCAATCCTTAGAACACTGATCCCAGCACAACAATGGAAAAAGCCAGAGGGGAGATTTATCATGTGGGTATTATTTGAAGTCAGTTTTGCGTCAGTCTGTGTTGGAGTACTTTATGCCACATTTATCAAATGTCACATGTTGTTTGTTAAATTTGTCTTATGATTAAACCTAACAATTTGGTGTAGAAAACTACTCCGGTTTTCCTACTCCACCCTCCTACTGGAGTGAGATTGCAACATTTTTTGAAACTTTTAAAAAAAGTTTAAATAATAAATCTAGAGGTGAAATTCATTAACAGCTTATCACGTTCTTTGCCACCCATATTTCAAAACTGGAAGCATAAAAATTCAAAAAGTCGATAAAGCCCAATTTTGAGACTTTTTGAAGCCTGCATTCTGGCTTGATAAATCAGGGCCAGTGTATTCTGATGGGTGTCGGATGCTGGGCCCCCAATAATCATGAAGTCATGACATGCTCAAATGCTATACCATATCTTCTTACCAAAGGAATACCCTTTTCATGGAATATAAAGTTCTCATTAGAAATCAATGTGACATCTATGGTTTCAATCTGTGGGGGCTTCTTGGAAAAAGCTCTTCAGAGAGATCCAGTCTTGTGAAACTGCATATGATAGTGGTCTAGTTTTCACAATTACCAAGTATAGATTGAGTGATGTGATGAAACTTTATGCTTCTATCCTCCCTGTCTGCCAAGTTTCTAAGTATTCCAAGACAAGACATGACTCCAGTGTCTGCGCTACACTTTAATGTGGCATAATACATGGCAAAATATAGTGGTGTGCCTCACCATAATGTGCTACTAGGACACCCACATAAACAATGCAAAGCTGGATCAACCTAACCTCACACCTACTGAAGAATGTGCCCAACTGTATAAGCCTTAGCTTGCATTTTTGATTCCTTGAAAATAATGTGATCAAAACTCTCATTTACAATTTTTATATTTCGTCTTGCTTCAAATAGCCGACAATTTTCATGCAAATTTATATGATCATTTTAAAGAGCTGCTAAAATCATCACAAATCAGAGCGCTCCGGTGACCGCACCTCATTAATCTTATTAGTGTGAGGCTGATGTCTCTAGCACATTGCACTCACGCTGTCATTAACCCAACCAACTGGAATTGCCTAATGTCTCAGCGTGATATTTTATACCTTGAAAATATGATATATATACTGCTACCAGAATTTTAATGCATGTGTTTTTCCAAGGAAAAATAACCACTAAAGAAGCAAACCCATTAAACTTAGGACTTTTAGCTCCTACAATGCCGACGTATCACCTTACAAGAATGTGCACTACACTCAAGGGAGGTTCATGGAAATCAAAACCAGTAAAACCTAAATGGAAGTTGATATTTTGCCAGTTGACTCAGATACAGGCCACAGGAAGAATTGAGTGGCACCTTTACTTTAGTATTTAGATTAGGGCATACATGTAAATTCCATTAGCATGTTAAGCAAAGAGTTGACAGAGGGCATTTGTACCCTTGGTTGACCCTTACTGTTGTTGAAGTGTTGTCTGCACTTGGTAATAATAGCGGTATGTTGCTTGCTAATGTGATCAAAGCGTGAACAGCTACCAGACTGTTCCACATTGTTAAAATGTTGTGGTCATACTGTAGATACCAGATTGTTCACTACATGCAATATCACCTACTACTGAATACAGCACTATATGCAAGATCCAGGAGTAGCAGCAAGCTCCCTGTCTAGTCTACCTTGTCAACCCTACCCACTGACTTTACCAGGGGCATAACTAGAGATGATGAATGTTGGAAGGAATTAACATACCACTGTACCTTGGCTATGGTATTTAGATACAGGACTGGAGTTCCAGATGAAGGATAGCCTAGCTACACCTTTACTCCTATTAAAGGAGTTCGTTAGTCTCATAATGTAATTGGCAGTTCTCCAAAACAGCTATTTTTGCTGCATATACCTGTTTTTCATGTCAGCACTTTCCTTCCCCTGTTCTCAGCATCACCGCACCCTGGTAGGAAGTTTACATGCAAAACTTCCTGTTTTCATTCTGTTGCATTTGATAACCAAACCCGGCATGTTTTGCAATAAACATAACGAGGAGACATTTAGGTGGCATGATTATCGCAGAGGGAACAGTTTAGCAGGCAGAGCAAGCCTTGTGAAATATAACAGGGCAAAGCGAACTGCTTTTGTTTAGCAAACATAACAGGAAGCTGAAGAAAACAGGAAGTTCTGCATGTAAACATTGTTCCAGGATGCAGTGATGCTGAGAATAAGGGAAGGTAAGTGCTGACTGACATGATAAGCAGTTATGGGGAAAAAATGTCACCTGAAAAAAAAACATTATGGAACCAGAGAACATGTTTAATCATGACTATTCCAGTGCCACCCACATTGACACCAACAATGCCAGCCACATTGCCCCGCTTCACAGTTCCAGGCCCACTGTCACTTTGAAAACTCCAGGCACAACACTCTCCATGAAATATCCAGCCACAGTGCTCCATTAAAGCCCCGGCGCCTATGCTACCAAACAGTTTTGTTCTTGAAGAACAAGACATATAACAGTAAGCGTCGCAGTGTTCCACTGACAGTGAAAGCCACAACCCAAGTTACTGATACAGTGGGGTCTTCATACTACTATTGTTTTTACGCCCAGGTCTCATGAGATGACATCACACGTCAAATCACATTACTAGGTGGTTTGGCACACCAGAAAACTGGTGTAAATTATTTCTGAAATCTATGTCAGCTCCTGACTGGCAAAGATCTCCATGGTGTCTGATGGACGAACCAGAGACAGACCACAATTTTGAGTCATGCAGTCTTTCAGGTGCTTGTATTAAGTGTCAGTAGAATGATAAAGTGATTTTTAGCATGCTCAGTTATGAAAAGAAATGTACGATGAGTGTAATTTTGCTGTGCATTTTCTGTACAGCAAAGTTACCTGACAAGCTGTGGACCCCTACAATAAATTCAAACATATACTCATACTAGCTGAAGAACCGGGCTTCGCCCGGGTATATTTAATCTATTTCATTTAATGTTTGTCTGTGTGTCGTTAAAAGATATTGAGAGTTACCTCTACAGTGCCCGCCCCTTAACAGAAACATCCACAGCGCCCTCCCCTTTAACTGTGACTTCCACAGCAGCTAGAGTGGCCACTGTCTCCACCCCAGAAAGCCGGACCTCACCGGCCATTTCCCCAAACGTGAAGCAGCGCCCCCGGTCCCCATGAAGCCACACTACTAAAAATAAGGCCACGCCCCCGGGCTCCATGAACATATGGAGGAGAAGCTGTCTGAGCGTGAGCTACTGAAAGGGTGGACATCCCTGCGTCCGTCCAAGCACTGCGCCGGAGGGAGAACAGGGACCCAGAAAACTGGACTGTCCAGCCTAAAGCCAGACATCTGGCCACCCTAACATCAGCTTGCCCCTAGGGTGGCCAGAGGTCTGGTTTTAGGCTGGACAGTCTGGCTTTCAGACTCCCTGTCCACCATCCGGCGCAGGGCCTGGACAGACACAGGGATGTCCACCCTTTCAGTAGCTCACGCTCAGACAGCTTCTCCTCCATGTCTTCACGTAACCAGGGGCGTGGCCTCGTGTTTAGGGGTGTGGCTTCATGGGGACCGGTGGCACCGCTTCACGTTGGGAGGAGGACAGTCTGGCTTTCAGACTCCCTGTCCTCTGTCATGCGCAGGGCCTGGATGGACAGAGGGATGTCCTTTTGAACAGCTCACTCTCAGACAGCAGCACTGTGCAGTCTGAGCATGAGCTGCAGGGAGAAATTCACCCTCCCTCCCTCCCCTGCAGCTGACATAAGTTGATTTTTACCTTCATTTTTGCAATCCCTGTCGGCTGCGGAGTGAGAGGGAGCGTGGCCTGACCGGGTCGGGGGGGGTGACTTAGTGGTACTTGGAGGTGGGGCTTTTAAGTCCTTGTTTTTAGGGTGGCCTGAATTACAGGTTGATGCCATAGTAAGGGGTTCTCCGGGAATTAAAAAAATAAAAATACTTAAATATTACTTTATTATAAATATATTCCCAAATACCTTACATTAGTTATAATGGCTCGTTTTGTCTAGGCAGCAACGATTAGGAGAATCAAAATGGCCGCTGTCCTATTAGTGCACACAAAACCTGTCCTAATCAAACAGGACAAGTTACATCAGAACACTGAGGTAAAGAGCTGTCTCATCCTCCTCTCTGCTCTGCTTGTCAGAGGTTATGATCCTGAATACAGTGCAATATGATATTTAGCTGAATCTTTGTGGGAATGGAGTACATGAGGAGAAATGAAGTACAGAGAGGATGGACAGGACATACTGTGGTAATGGAGACTGCATACAAGTGCTGCTGCTCATCAGCCACATCTGCTCATGAACTCCATTCCTACAGAGATTCAGCTGAAGATTGTATCATCTGTATTCAGGATCATAATCCCAGATGAGCAGAGCAGAGAGGAGGATGAAGCAGCTCTTTACCTCAGGGTTGTGAAGTAACTTGTCCTGCTGTGTGATTAGGACAGGTTTTGTGTGTACTAATAGGACGGTGGCCATTTTGTTTCTCCTAATCATTGCTGCCAAGACAAAATGAGCCATAATAACTAATGAAAGGTATTTGGTAATATATTTATAATGAAGTAATATTTAAGTATTTTTATTTTCTTAATTCCCGGAGAACCCCTTTAAGTACTAATAAAGTCATACAGGAAAAAGTTAATGTAAGACCTTGGAATCCGTATACTTTAGTGTGCAGAGGTGACATGTACCTTAATTGATTTAAGTGTCTCCGTAGGAAGACCATCACAGCTGGCCTTGATATAAATTACTGTAAAGGTGTATTAGATCAACTGACTCAGTGAATGACAGGCTGCAATTGTTAAAGGCAATAAAGCTTTCATACTTTCTTGAGGAGAAGACTTCACTTTCACTGTCAGAATACAAAGTATATATTTTCTCCTCTGTCTTTATGTAGAAAGGGAAAATCTTAGTAGGCTGTGGAAAAAAGAAGTATTGTAAAACTGAGAGGAACAGGAGTGGAGAAACATCAGTGAAAGAGAACGAATTAATAAATTAGGTGTATGGACCAGATCAGAGAAGAAGGAGGCCTTGTGGAATCGTCAAAATTTCAGAGGGACCAACTGATAGATTCACACTGAGGCTGTAGGTGAATACAAAGAGCACCGATAAGGGAGCCATGCTATGTGTTCCTGCTCACCATCAGTTATTGTTTGCTTCTATGCTGCAGTGATGGTCCTTCTGTCCATCATGTAATCCAACAGCCCATCTGTGACGACAGCCAGATTTGTAATTAGAAGTTATATAGTTTACTCATGGTATTAAGTTCTAGTAAACTCCCCGATGCCATTACAAACTCCCTGGTGTCATTAGTACTCACAGTGGCAGTCATTACTATCACACAAACCACACAAATGTGTGGAACCCCAGAAAGCAGAGGACCTCTGCTGTATGGCTCCTTTACCCTTAGGATAAATAGTGTATCTGCACTGAGGGGTCAACATATTGTGTTGGGGGCATATAAAAGGTCATTATACTATGTCGAGGGCACAAAAGGAAGCACTATACTGTGTTGAGGCACATAAGGGGGCATTATACTGTGCTGGGAAATATAAAATAGGTAAAGGCTGTACAAGTTGGGCAAATATTGTAGTTTACTACAAAAAAAATGTTTTTCAGTAGGGCTCCTAGACATAACTTTGTTTGTAGACCCATAAATGCCAAATCCATCTCTGAATACACAAAAGTATCTGCAGCTGGTAACAGACATGTAGCCTTCTACAAGTGGTCTGAGCTAGCCTGAGGGCCATGTGTGGCTACTGAGCTAATGGTTGGAGAACACTGGGATAGGTGATAAATCTGTGTGGCTGGAGAACCCAATTAAAGATGGGAAAGCATTTTAATTTTGCAGAAGGTGACTGTGAAGATTTATGTCAAAGAGAAGCTCTGCTGGTATGTACATTATTCTCTGTTGATAGATATATGGTACTTTAAGAGATTGTCTGCATTTTTTTTTTTAATTAATGAACTATACTCAAAATAGGTAATCAATATCAGATTGGCGGGGGGACGACTCTTGGCACCTCCACCAATCAGCTGCTTGAAGAGACAGCCTCTTCCTAGGTTATGACATCATGTTCATTGGTCACGTGGCCTAGGAACAGGTCAATTCTATTCAAGTCAATGGGGCTATGCTGCTGCACCAAGGCATGGCCATTATCCCATGAATGGCACAGTGTTTGGTAAGCTGTGAGGAGGCCAGAGTGCTCACAGGAGCACCACAGCCTCTTCAAACAGCTGATCACCTGGGTACCTGCTGATTTGATATTGAAGACCTATCCTAAGGACAGGTTATCAATATCAGAATCACAGAAAACCCCTTTAATTACATATGGATTAGTTGTTTGCTTTCTGCTGCCACCATTATCTGAATTCTGATGTCCCTATAATTTTACCGCATGGGGCTGATAAACATTTCTTCCACATCTTTCATTTAAGGATAATAATTTGCAAAGTTTACTATTCTGCCATGGCAATATTTCCTCCATTGACAATACCTGTAAATAGGAAAATTTATCCAGAGTTTTCACAGAATCATTTTCAAGTCCTGGTGCTCATCTTCAATTCATCTTCAGTTTCAAACAGGACATGAAAGACAGAAGACATCTACAACAAAGGAATAGTCTTTAATATATACACATTTACTGTAGATAGATAGATAGATAGATAGATAGATAGATAGATAGATAGATTCCCCATGCACATCAGTAAGCCTTGATCTTGTAACAGTTTCCTCTCTTGGACTACCACATATCAGGAATAACTCACAAGGCCTGTCATTTTGGAGAAGCTCTGAACCAGTCATCTAGCCGTTCTTGTCAAAGTAGCTCAGATCCTTACGCTTGTTAGAAGGGACCCTTCTAACTAAGTAGATATTGCACAAAGCGGTCAACTCAATTAAGGTCTTGACGAGGACCTGTCTCCATTGAATACTGTACAATTACTACAGACATTACCAGTAGACCTACCTTCTACCTAAACATTCCCACAGGGTTATATAAAGGGATTTCAGTGAAATCACATCTGTTGCACTATGGAAATGTAGGTATTTTCTGTGATATCCTATGAGTCTAGGGTAGACTAACCTCATAATACCGAACCCAATGGAGTTATTACATTATTAATGTACTTACTATGCATTAGAGAATATCCTGTACTAGGTATAACGGTACACAAGAGAAAATATAACTAAATTAAAATTATTTTTTTAGAGATAATTAAAATGTTTCTTTCTCTTATACAGTTTGGCACACCAGCAGAAGGACACAACTGCTTCAGGGGCCAAATTTCACATCAATGAGATCTTAGATTTTCATCCACAGAAGCAATGAGTCCCGAGCAGCTGCAATATTCTGTAGTGGATCCTACTTGTTTTTAATTTTCACTCTGAGACTCTGCTTACACACTTTTTATTACTACATGTTTTATTCTAATATTAGTTTGCTATGAATTTGTGGGGATCATTGAGAAATGAATTATTTCTATACAAATGTGCAAATAAATAACATAATAAATAATGAGAATATAATTCTAGAAGGAACTTCACTGGCTGAAACCCCAGATTTTTTTTTATCCCTGGTGATTTGGCTGTAAATACTTTGAGAAACAACTCGTTGACATCATGTGGTGTGTGGTGGAAGACAGATACCATGGGAAAACTTCAGGACTGAGAGCAAAAGTATTCAACAATAGATAGATAGATACATATAAATTATATATATATATATATATATATATATATATATATATATATCATACAGTCATGCTTGTAGGTTTGTGAACCCTTCAGAATATTTTACTATAATAATAATAATCTTTATTTATATAGCGCCAACATATTCCGCAGAGCTTTACAATTCAGGGGTTCATGTACAAACAGTCATAAATAACATAGCAACAGACAAGTCAATATTTACAAAAGGAATGAGGGCCCTGCTCACAAGAGCTTACAATCTATAATATATATATATATATATATATATATATATATATATATATATTATCCAAAAACGGAACAGCACCTCCTACAGGTGAGAGACAGGTGCAAGCTACCATAGCTAATCAAATACAATACAAAAAAGGTAGCATCACTCTGTATGCACTAAGACAAATAAGGTGAATATATGAAAAGTGAAAAAGCATTACTGCTAAATAGACTATAGATAAAATGGAAGCTCTTAGCGCATATAAATGATCATGCATATGTCGAGCCCATCCACCAGCCGACATATATATATATATATAACAACTTCAGCTCTTTTATGTTGGTGGGTTCCCTTCCATGAACTGCTCTTTTCAGGTCCTTCCACAACATTTCTATTGGATTAAGGTCAGGACTTTGACTTAGCGATTTCAAAACTTTAACGTTATTATTTTTTAACCATTCTTTGGTAGAACAACTTGCGTCGTTTGGGTCATTGTCTTGCTATATAACTATAAGCTATAAGCTGTCCAGGACCAGATGCAGTAAAATGAGCCTAAACCATGATACCACAACCACCATGTTTCACAGATGGTAGAAGGTTTTTATTCTGGAATGAAATGTACTCCTTTCTCTAAACATAACACTACTTATTTCAATAGCCTTTTGGCTTACCCAGGTGATCTTTAGCAAACTGCAGATGGGCAGCAGTATTCTTTTTGGAAAGAAGCAGCTTTCTCCTTGTAATCCTGCCATGCACACCAGTGTTGTTTACTGTGCTTCTGATGGTGGACTCATGAACATTAAAGGGGTATTCTCATCTTAGACAATAGGGGCATATCGCTAGGATATGCCCCCATTGTCTTATAGGTGCGGGTCCCACCGCTGGGACCCGCACCTATAGCCAGAACGGAGCGGGGAGCGCTGCGCCTGGAGGACCCCAGGTTTCCGGGGGTCCGGCCACCACCAGGCGCAGCTCCCCGCGCCGCTCATAGGAATGAATGGGAGCCGGGCCGTGCATGCGCGGTCGGCTCCCATTCATTTCTATGGAGCCGACGGAAGTAGCCGAGCCAGCGCTCGGCTATTTTCGGCGGCCCCATAGAAATGAATGGAGGGCGGCTGCACATGCGCAGTGCGCCCTCATTCACTTCGGGGGCTCCGTTCTCGATATAGGTGCGGGTCCCAGCGGTGGGACCCGCACCTATAAGACAATGGAGGCATATCCTAGCGATATGCCCCCATTGTCTAAAATGAGAATAACCCTTTAATATTAGCTAATGCGAGAAAGACCTTTAGTTGCTTAGAGATTACCTTGGGTTCCCTTCTGACCTCGTGGACTATTACACACCTTGTTCCTGGTGTAATGTTTGTTTGTCAACAACCCCTGGAGAGGGTAATAATGTTCTTTAATTTCCTTCATTTGTACACAATCTGACTGTGATTTGGAGTCCAAATTTTTTAGAGATGGTTTAGTAACCTTTTCCAGTCTTATGAGCATCAACAGCTCTTCTTCAGAGGTCCTCAGAAATCCCTTTTGGTTGTGCCATGATATGCTTTCACTAACCTGTCTTGTGAAAAGCAGACTTTTATAGATCCCTTTTCTTAGTTGCCCTCTCACACCTGATTGTAATTCCATTGATTGAAAACATTTGACTCTTATTTCACTTTCAAATTAACTGCTAATCCGAAAGGCATACCTTTGCTACTCACAGACATTCCATATTAGATCATTTTCCTCAATAAATAAATGACCAAGTCTAATCTTTTTGACTACTATCTACTTTTGCGACTTATGTGAAAATATGATGCAAATTTAGGCCAAATTGATGCAGAAATCTATAAAATTCTGAAGGGTTCAAAAGCTTTCAAGCATATATAATGATTTACGGTATTAATATGTATTTAGATAGATAGATACAGAGATATAGAGACTAGAGAGGTAACAATATTTCTTAGAAATTGAATATAGGGAGACAATTATTACTTTTGATACAAAGATGATATCATATGTGACCTACTGCACATTAAGAAGATGTCCATCCCTTATTAAAATTCAGCCAAAGGTTGCAAATAGTTTAAAGTGACTGTCCTTGAACAACATATTATATTTTTGTATCTACAGTAAATACAGTAGCTTCACAATTCTGAGATGATTAATTTCTTAATACATCTTTACTGAGATATCAGCTCATTTTTATGATAAAGAGCCATAAATCACCAGTATGCAGTAAGTTCCCATGCCTCCTCTAGTGGAAGTGAACATGTATTGTCTATCTATGCAGGGGATTCAGAGCTCTGGAGTTCCAGCTCCAATAAAAATGTATTATGAACAAGAATATAATTTTGCTTTGGAGAGGGAATGTAGTGTGGGAGTTGCAAACAGATATATGTTATGTTAATATATGTAGTTTTATTACTAGCTGTTTTAGCAATAATATAATTTGCTAAGTGTTTCTTTGTTTAGTATGTGAGTGTATGTGCATTTCTCTTTACTGACATCTGCTGTGGAACCAAAGCCCAGTCTTTCATAAAGCTGTAACATTTCCTGAATGTAAAACTGAAAGATTTCCATCTAAACAATGTCTGTCCAGCTGGCAACATGAATGTCCATTGAGATGGGAAACACTGGAAAGCTGAAACTCGATCCATATCACACAGATAGTATGTTCAGGACATCTGCTGAAGTCAGGATACTTTACCTTCAGCAAATACCTCAAGTGCTTGGACCATTAAATACGCAGTGTGCCCTGCTCTCCCAGCTCCAAGGCCCCTTACAAACCAAAAGAGCTTTTCCATAGTAAAGGAGGAAAAGTAAATAATATAGAGTGGTAGCTAAGTCAGCGTTATTACATAGGAGATTCACCCAAATGATTGAACTTAGGTTCACAATTGTTTTTTATTATGTAATCAGAGTCTAGGGATGAGCGAGTTGATTTGTTAAAATCAAAATTCAACCCAAATTTTTTCTGTTTCATTTGGGTAGAATTTTTTGAGAGAGGGGAAGAGAGAGGTAGAGAGATATAGAGAGAAAGAGATATTCCAGGCATTTAAAGTACTTTCAATTGGGTAGAATTGATTTATACTCAAATCAATTTTTTTTCCAATTCAGACAAATCGGACCAAAATAAAATTTAGGAAATGTTTATCTCTATCAGAGACATAACTTGAAGCTCCTAGCCCATTTTATAGCAGGTCCCTTCTACAATTTATAACCTTGGGGTCTTCTTATGTAGCAGAGGGCCCTTTGCCCCCTCTCAGGAACCAGAGTCAGGTGTGATTGCTAGCACTGCACTGACTACAGCTACTGTATGTTCTCAGTTAAACTATTTTATACTACTGGTGCTATAAAATATTCGGTACTATACCAGACTCCTCTCTAAGCCATATTTCTTTTAGGTACAGCATCAACATTAGACATATTGAAGATCTATACATGCTGTAAACTCAAATCACATCAGTTCCTAGCCCAGTGTTGGAAGATGTACTGCCTTTGCAGCCAGTTGAGGGGGTCTAGCCAAACCACCTTATTGTGGGAAGGGTACTGTGCAGCATGAGCTATCACATCACAAGTTAGCTGGGGGGCACATGGTGATATCATCTCACTACAGTGCAGATCTTTAAGTAGGTAGCATCACAAGATGAGTGACTACCCTATGAAGTCATTTTGTACTAGTGTACGCATTTTTAACAGCCGTTAGATGGGTTCACTGTAATCTAACGGCCGTTTAAATGGTCCCATCGATTTTGGGTCCTTCTGGCCGTAAAGAAGACCAAAAATAGAATGTTCTATTTTTTGACTGCCACTTTTCACAGATTGTTTAAAAAACAGCCATGAGAATAGCCCCATTTGTTCTCAAAACGACTGTGTGACGGCCGTTACAAAAACTTTTTTTTTTTTTATGGGTTATAGTATAGTTTTATTGGTATCATTTTGGGATACAGAGTTTTTGACATTTTTCATTAAATTTTCTTGGGGAGACGAGGTGGACAAAAGAAAAACAACAATTGTGTCTTTTTTAATAAATGCCATTTTGGAATAAAAATATATATATATATATATATATATATATATATATATATATATATATATTTGGAACAGTTATTTTTTAAAACTTTTAATTTTAATATTTATTATAAAAAAAAAATATTTTGCCGTACCCAGTTTGTGTGTTCAGATTTAGTGTCGGATGTGCACAGGGACAATAAGATACAGGCTCAGGAGTTCACGAGCTGAAGCGTCTCTACACTTTTTTCACATTTTGTTATATTGCGGGCTGGCCTTTTTCTAAAATAAAAAAACATATCTATTTTTACCCCATCATTTTGCACCCAATACTCCATGATAATAAAGTTAAAACCGAATGTTCAAAATCTTTTCTAATTTATTGAAAAATAAAAAATAAAATATTGCATTGACATAAGTATTCAGACTTTACTCAGGTCTTAGTTGAAGCACCTTTGACAGCGATAACAGTCTATAGTCTTGATGCCACAAGGTTTACACACCTGGATTTGGGGAGTTTTTGTCATTCTTTTCAACAGATCCTCTTAAGTTCTGTCAGGTTGAATGAGCAGACATTTTTTTAGGTCTCTCTAGTCCAGCGTTATTTGATTGGGTTCAAGTTAGGGCTCTGGCAGGGCCACTCAAGAACATTCATAGAGTTGTCCCTAAGCCACTCCTGTATTGTTTTTGCTGTGTGCTTAGGGTCAGAGTTTTGTTGGAAGGTGAACCTTCAGCCCAGTCTGAGGCCCAGAGCACTCTGGATCAGGCTTTTATTAAGAATATCTCTGTACTTTTCTCTATTCATCTTTCCCTAAACCCTGACCAGTCTCCCTTTCCCAGCCACAGAAAAACACTCCCACAGTATGATTCTGCCACCACCCTGATTTACTGTAGGGATAACATTGGGAACCAGTGCCTGGTTTATGTCAAAAAGTTCAATCTTGGTTTCATCAGACCAGAGAATTGTGTTTCTTACATTGTGAGAGTCCTTTAGGTGATTTTTTGGCCACTGTACCATAAAGCCCAAATTGGTGGAGTGTTGCTGTGATGGTTGACGTTCTACAGGTTTCTTCCATTTGCACGCGGAGTCTTTGGAGCTCAGCCATAGTGACTATTGGGTTCTTGGTTGTCTCTGTTACCAAGGGTCTTTTCCACCAATTACTTAGTTTGGATAAACTAAATTTATCACAGGTGGATTCCAATCAAGGTGTAGAAACATCTCAAAGATGATCAAGAGAAATAGGAGGCACACAGGAGCTAAATTTTAAATGTCATAGCAAAGGGTCTGAAACTCTGAATACTTATGTCCATGTAAAATTTTGTTTTTTCCTTTTTAATAAATTTGCACAAATCTCTAATATTCAGTTTTCACTTTCTCATTTTGGGTTATTGAGTGCAGATTGATGGGAGAGAACTTGGTATTTTTATTATTATTTAACTACAACATAACAAAATGTGAAAAATATGAAAGGGTCTGAGAACTCTCCAAATGCATTTAATGTGGTAACTTAATGTGGTAATTTGCAAGAGGCCACTATCATGACACCAGAATCACAAACTTTCCAGCAGTGTTGAATATTTTGCGATTTTGAGGTCATAGTTGTGGCTACTTTTAAGTTGCACAGTGACCTCTTTCAGTTCCATTATGTTTTGAGGCTTCTTTGCAAGGTCAGACTGGCCCACCAGAGTAGCAGAGCATCTTCTGGTGGGCCGAAGCTCTAACAATAATGGACCCCTAGTAAAACAGGGCCCTTAAGGTCCTGCATTCACAAAGGGGGCCCCTCAGAATCATTTCCTCTGGTGGTCCCAAGTGACTTCAGTCTAACACTGCTTATTTGCTACACAAGTACTTATGGCCATGCTTGTTGCAGCCAAAATCGCTGTTTAGCTCCACCCTAAAAGAAAATGGAAACCTACATGTATCCTACTGAGCACCATTTTTGTTAATGCAAATATGTCAGATAACTGCCATTGAAAAGTGACCACTGATGACATATTTCATATACTGGGTGTTAGCTGCTATCTGGTGTAGACAATAGATGGGGCTCCTGTTTTGGGGATACCCCGTATGATATACATATGCCCTAACGGTAAATGGAAAGAGGTATTGATGTATTTTTTGCTTGAAACCTCTCATATTTTACAGGCACTGTGGTCCAATTACTTACTTACTCTGCCCTGGCCCCAAAATGGCCTTGATCTAGCCCTGGATACTAGCAAAATTAAAATGACACAATTTTAATCCCGTTGTTTATAGGACATATGATCATACACAATTTTTTCTCATTGTTTTGGCACCTTTTGCCCTAAAGTTATGATTCATGAAGATTATACTTTGAGATTGCTTATTAAAGTCTTTAGAAAAAAATCACAGAAGACATCATGCTTCATATCACATCAAAGAAAGTTTATAGAACGGAGTGCTTTGATTTTGTGTGAAGATCCTGGAAATCTGACTTCTGTTGTTACAATGGTTCACTAGGTTACAAATGGCAAAGTTTTCATGAACTAGAGCTCTAGTAAATCCTTAGTTCCTCCTCAGAGCATAGCATATAATATCACTGTAATTATGGGCATAGTTTCGAGAAGCAGACACCACCTAATGTATTCTGAGTAGGTGTTTCCTTTTCTTGAGACATAGCATGAGAAAATAATGTGGAGAAGAGACTAAAGTTCCTGTTTTGTCTGTTTCCACATTGTCCTGTGTACACAGTCAAGAAGACAAGATTGTTGAAATTGGAAAAAGGCCATCAAAATTCAGTGAAGCTCAAGAAAAGAGTCAGTGAAGCTCAAGAAAAGAAGAAAAAAATATTTTGTATTTACCAAAATTATCGATTTATGTTCATGACTAGAGATGAGCAAATATTTCGAAATTTGATTTGGGTTGGATTCAGCAAAATCATTCTACCAATTCTAATTGAGTCTGAATCATATTTCTACCCAATTTGAAAATGTTCCAATTGGACTCAAAGTTTTATGTATGACACTCTGAGCTCTCTCTCATTTCCTCCTATGTTTTACATGTTTTAATGTCTCTCTGTGTCTTTCTTTTTCTCTTCCTCTAAAATTTGCCAGAACTGAATCACCAAAAATTTAGATTCAGATCCACCTCAAAATCTTTATAAAAGTTGATTTGTTTAGAATTCATTTGCTCATCTCTATCCATGACCATTTGTTATAATGCTATGAACCAACCAAATAATGGATTAACTCGGTGGACCTACCATATAGTAGATGTTGTCTGTAAAGCAATAGTGTCATTCTCCAAATTCTAGCCTAATGATCCCTCATCCATCTCAATTACTGTATTGTCAATTAGTCATCTAATATTTATATTACGCATCCATGCCAGACACATCCAACAAACATATCTCCCATGTTATTTTGACACTTTTTCACGCAGTCTTTATAAACAGTTGTCAGCCCATAGCTATAATTAGTAGCTCCATACCCCCTTCTGTACACAAGACGTCTTTAGTCTTTATATTGGTTGTTATTAATGGTCCAGTGTTATATAAAAGGGCTGTTAATATAAATACAATAATGGATGGCGGCATTTCCATCATCAATTACATTACTAATGACACTGATGGAACCAATGTTAAGTCAAGAAAAATAGATAATTCTATCCTTATTGCTAACTACGAAATAAGTGTCACATTTTTGTCATGGTTCCATGGTCTGCTCTGGATGACAAAATAAAGAGTTCAACCCAAGAGTACCCTAGGAAGAAAAACATGCATGGAGGAAATTGATTCCTTATCCAGAATGTGTGGAAACTAGTGCTGAGTGAAGCAAAGCATTCAATGTGGAATCCGATCCAACTTTTAGAAAAAAATTGATACTAAACTAAGCTGAATTTTCTCGTGCTTCATGGTACCAGATCAGATTTCCTAAAATGGCTGCTGGAGTTGTCTTAGAAAGAAAAGAAACAAAAAAATACTCACCTCATCCCCTTGCTTGTGCAGAGGCAGTCCGCTCCGCTCTTGATTAAAAAAGACCTGCCAAAGGACCTGCGCTGAGCGTGATGACATCAGCGCACACTCCCAGCATGATCATGTGGTGATGTCATCAGCGACTGCCTCTGCGTCAGCAAGTGGATGAGGTGAGTGATTTTATTTCAAACCCAAAATGCCATATTGTACTAGCGTATCACCCTTTTTAATGGCCGTTAGAGGGTGCACTTCTGTCTCAGTGGCCCCATTGGCTGAATGGGCTTTTAACTTAGTGATTTGTGACAAAGCTGTCAAATCACATTTTTCAAAACTTCGCTCATCTTTAGTGGAGACCATAGATAGGAAAGAAAATTTGGAGGAAGGTTCAATTAACAAACAGAACGATGAATTGAAGGAAAGAAGAATAGATCGAAGTAAAGAAAAGAATTCTTAGCAAGTTTTGTGACACATATTTATTTCTACTTGGTCCTCCCAACACTTGTGGTGGTGTGGTCCACCTACCACATGATGGGAGTCATAGATTGAGCTGCATATTCAATTTAACAACAGTTGTCACTACTACTTACACATCTGTTGTAGGCATATAAGTATCTCCCAGGGAAAGAGAACCATTTCTCTAGTGCCACCTTTTGGCAGTGGATCTCTAAGTCAATATACTGTATGACTACAGAAACTAGCCAAGCCCTACATCCAGGTCTCCATGTATGCTATTTCCCGTAGGCTTTTTTTTTCCCCAAGTCCTGTTCCAAAGCTTGTTAAAGAGTCGGACATCGACTTACATGAAGCCAGTATGTGGCACTAGCTTGACAGTTCTTTATCTCTGAGAGATACCTACTTTATTGTCATACTTTTCCCATGGAACATTGCCAATAAGTCTCCTTAAGACCAGTATCACCCCCTTAGGTACATCTGTTGTACAAAATACTCATGTTGCCCATTAAATAATAATACGCAACCATTTTTTTTGCACTCTGCACTCGTGTCATTCCTCCTAAAAATGCATGAATAAGTTGATAACAGGATGTAACCATTACTTTGGTGCATTCCTACACAGTCTGACACTGGCAGAATTAATTGGACAGTGTCTGTGAGGGCTCGTACCATTCAATTGTGCTACATTTCTAAGAGAAATAATAGTAGAATGGTACAATCTAAGAAAAGATACCCTAGAAAAGTACTTAGTAAAAGAGACATGTCAGAAGCACTAACATGTCCCTTTAGTGGCCCATTTGCAATGGAGTGCAGTGTGGAACTGAGGTTCCTTGGGCCCACCAGAGATGATTATTCTCAGGGTCTAACCCTTATATCATCAATAAAGCCAAATAAACTGTGGTTTTTGCATGCTCTGTCCTGCTCAATTCATTCTCTGTGGGACTCCCAGAGATGGCTTTATATCCATCTAATGGTGGACCTTGCATTTTATAATCCAGCCTGGTAGTTCATATGCAGCTTTTGAAGAACTGTCTGAGTTCAGCAAAGAAACACTTCATTTTCCATAAAAACGAGGATATTGTGAATTTCAGTTTCTATTAAATGCATTATCAATGGTCTTACCAGAATTATGAATTTCGTAAAACCTTATTCTAGCGAGATCTCATATGAAAAGTGTCTGCTTCCAAACACAAGACATGAAGATTAATGTTACGATTTACTCTGAGGATAGCGATAGGAGTCTAAATAACGTTAAGCCATTACATTAGTGATGTCATGTGAAGCTACATTAGAGCACAGAAATCCCAAAGTGCTGCTGCATAAACATAGTTGTCAAGCACTTGTTATTCTAAAGCTGGAACTTGTCAAATCAGTATAATGGCTAAGACACACCAGTCACAAGTCAGCAGTCTTATTTATGGCTCCTTCTGAGACAGAGGAAGGTAATGTCTACTAAAGCACAAACATGGATTTAAAACGAATTGTGTGTGCCCGAAGAATGTATTTTTATGAAAGTATTTTACAGTATTAGCAAAGGAGAACTAATTACACACTTCTGTTTATGACAGCCGTGTGGAGGGAATCGTGCAGAACAGGAAATTTGTAACCTTGTAACGGCATGGGTGAAGGAAAGACCACACAGATATACTCTCCCGCTTTCTACACAAGATCCAGGTGAATGGAATAAAAAAAAGAATTTTCTTTTTCTTTCCACATTAGTGGTCGTGGCTCTGGCTGTTACAGACAATCACAGTGGCTTTCTTGCCACTGTTGCTCCCATGCAGTGAAAGAAGGGAGCACCCTTTCTTCCACCAGGGTGCATCTTGATGTTGGGGGTCTACAGTACATGATTGTAGTCAGGGTACCCATGATGTTGAGTGTTTGTATGGGTGTGAGGCAGGGCGTGTAGAATGCAATGGCCGGCGTATGGTGCAGGAGTCAGTGACCAGAGTGGAGGTAGCAGAATAAACATACAGTGCCTTGCGAAAGTATTCGGCCCCCTGGAACTTTTCAACCTTTTGCCACATTTCAGGCATCAAACAAAAATATTTAACATTTTTAATTTTTGGTGAAGAATCAACAACAAGTGGGTCACAATTGTGAAGTGGAACGAAATTTATTGGATCATTTAAACTTTTTTTGTAATAATAAAACTGAAAAGTGGGGCGTGCAAAATTATTCGGCCCATTTACTTTCAGTTCAGAAAACTCACTCCAGAAGTTCATTGAGGATCTCTGAATGATCCAATCTTGTCCTAAATGACTGATAAAGATAAATAGAATCCACCTGTGTGTAATCAAGTCTCCGTATAAATGCACCTGCTCTGTGATAGTCTCAGGGTTCTGCATCATGAAGACCAAGGAACACACCAGGCAGGTCCGTGATACTGTTGTGGAGAAGTTTAAAGCCGGATTTGGATACCAAAAGATTTCCCAAGCTTTAAACATCCCAAGGAGCACTGTGCAAGCGATCATATTGAAATGGAGGGGAAAAATGGAAAATAACTTAACAATAAAGGATAAGCACTCACCCTTTCTGGAATGTATAAAGGATTTAATTAAAAATTCAAAACACCAATAAAAATTAAAACAAAAACGCATAAAACCTACAGCATACAAATGTACCATGCATAAATATTTCTCCCACTAGTTTGGTCTCATAGACTGCCTGCCGATATTGTTCTTTATTGATGTATCTTGTTGGTAAATTATATTTCCGCATCCATATTCCCCATTTGGGGTCAGACTGTAATCCTTATGGATCAATAAATAGTACGGGCACTTCTCTCTTTACTTTAGTATGATGATATACATATAAAAGTTAGTATACAGTCTTTATGTCTAGGAGGTGTTGCCGTTCAGGGATAATGTTGGCCGTGATTTTCAAGACTAGGTTGTTTGTTTGGATGGTTAGGTATTACGGGTATATGTCTTTGTAACAAGACAGAACAATTAGATGAAATCTATCTGTCTTTTGAAAGTCCAATTAAAGGAGGAATGCTAGGTGCCCGGAACCAAGTACCTGTGAGTGGAGGGGAAGGTGAAAGACCGGACACCAGGAGCGTGCCGTAACTGGGAAGACGCCGATCATCGTGTACCGGCCACAAGTGAGAGCGAGGCGTGGGTGGAATGGACTAAGCAGTAAAGGTATGGGCAGGGGCGTACATAGAAATCATTGGGCCCCATAGCAAGAATCTGAATGGGGCCCCTAACTCCGCCCACTATCCTGGCCCATCCCACATGCTGCCCTGGCTCCTCCCCTTTTCCAATAAAGAAATATATACTTGACCTTCTGAAAATCTTGTTATACTGTATGGGGCCAGACACAAGGAGACATTATACTGTATGGAGGCCACAAGAAGACGTTATACAGTATGGGGGCAGCCACAAGGAGACGTTATACTGTATGGGGGCCACAAGAAGACGTTATACTGTATAGGGGCCACAAGGAGACGTTATACTGTATGGGGGCAGCCACAAGGAGACGTTATACTGTATGGGGGCAGCCACAAGGAGACGTTATACTGTATGGGGGCCACAAGGAGACGTTATACTGTATGGGGGCCACAAGGAGACGTTATACTGTATGGGGGCCACAAGGAGACGTTATACAGTATGGGGGCAGCCACAAGGAGACGCTATACTGTATGGGGGCCACAAGAAGACGTTATACTGTATAGGGGCCACAAGGAGACGTTATACTGTATGGGGGCCACAAGGAGACGTTATACTGTATGGGGGCAGCCACAAGGAGACGTTATACTGTATGGGGGCCACAAGGAGACATTATACTGTATGGGGGCCACAAGGAGACATTATACTGTATGGGGGCCACAAGGAGACGTTATACTGTATGGGGGCAGCCACAAGGAGACATTATACTGTATGGGGGCCACAAGGAGACGTTATACTGTATGGGGGCCACAAGGAGACGTTATACAGTATGGGGGCAGCCACAAGGAGACGTTATACAGTATGGGGGCAGCCACAAGGAGACGTTATACTGTATGGGGGCAGCCACAAGGAGACGTTATACTGTATGGGGGCCACAAGGAGACGTTATACTGTATGGGGGCCACAAGGAGACGTTATACAGTATGGGGGAAGCCACAAGGAGACGTTATACTGTATGGGGGCCACAAGAAGACGTTATACTGTATAGGGGCAGCCACAAGGAGACATTATACTGTATGGGGGCCACAAGGAGACGTTATACTGTATGGGGCAGCCACAAGGAGACGTTATACTGTATGGGGACCACAAGGAGACGTTATACTGTATGGGGGCAGCCACAAGGAGACGTTATACTGTATGGGGGCCACAAGGAGACGTTATACTGTATGGGGGCCACAAGGAGACGTTATACTGTATGGGGGCCACAAGGAGACGTTATACTGTATGGGGGCCACAAGGAGACGTTATACAGTATGGGGGCAGCCACAAGGAGACGTTATACTGTATGAGGGCCACAAGAAGACGTTATACTGTATGGGGGCCACAAGGAGACGTTATACTGTATGGGGGCAGCCACAAGGAGACGTTATACTGTATGGGGGCCACAAGGAGACGTTATACTGTATGGGGGCAGCCACAAGGAGACATTATACTGTAAGGGGACAACAAGGAGACATACATCCCTCCCCAAGAATACCCATCCAAGTCAGTCACTAAGTCAGTTTGTTTTCCAACCTTTTCTGGAGAGGCCCTCTTTGTGTGCAGCTGCCGGCACTGGAACTGTTGTGACCGGACGGACGGAGGGTGATGGTCACGCAGCAGGACTCAGGACAGGAGGCAATTCATGGAGGATGGCAGGCTGGCAGCCGCAGGTCACTGAGGTGGGGGCATGCAGTGGCAGGCGGCCACACATCAAGGGAGCCCATATCTCCCAGCCAGGTGCGCGCCTGCTGCTTGATTGCGCTGACACTGGCCAGCGCAGCAGCAGGCGCTGGGTCCTGGGAGCGTGCCGCCCTGCTGCCCCAGCCGGCATCACGTAAAGGTCAGGTCATATCAGATCTGATCAAGCCAAGGGGGGGGGGGTCGGGGCACTGTGATATAGGACTATCAGCGGGGCACATTTTGCCGCGCGCAGGCTTTTTACCGGTCCGGCGATCAGCCAAAACTTACTGCGCAGGGCCCACCGGCTTGTGTGCAGAGGGGCGGGGCCTTCCGTGTGCTCCGGGCCCCCCTGTGCCGCGGGCCCCATAGCAGTGGCGTGGTCTGCCTACATTGGCGGTACGCCACTGGGTATGGGTAAGTGCACTACCCGTAATACCTAACCATCCAAACTAACAACCTTGTCTTGAAAATCACAGCCAACATTATCCCTGAACGGCAACACCTCCTAGACATAAAGACTGTATACTAACTTTTATATGTATATCATCATACTAAAGTAAAGAGAGAAGTGCCCGGACTATTTATCGATCCATAAGGATTACAGTCTGACCCCAAATGGGGAATATGGATGCGGAAATATAATTTACCAACAAGATACATCAATAAAGAACAATATCGGCAGGCAGTCTATGAGACCAAACTAGTGGGAGAAATATTTATGCATGGTACGTATGTATTTGTATGCTGTATGTTTTATGCGTTTTTGTTTTAATTTTTATTGGTGGTTTGAATTTTTAATTAAATCCTTTATACATTCCAGAAAGGGTGAGTGCTTATCCTTTTTTGTTAAGTTAATCTCTCTTGATATATACAGGTTTTTTTGGGTACCCGGGAAAGAGCACCCCCTAATTTTTGTCCAGTTCATCCAGTGAGTGCCTCCGATATATTCATTTTTACAAAAAATGGAAAATACCCGGATAGCAACACAAAGCCTCCCTACAGATTAGACAGATGTCTTAAGGAGGGAGGGCTTGTGGGGCGCCTGGAGGTATCAAATGGATTTGGGTATAAATTTAAGTATTTTATTATATCTTATATTATCTCCAGTTGATTACTGATAAAAATAAATAAACAAATAGATGAATAAAATAGTAGAAAAAAAAAAGAAAGAAAAACCCTAAAATAAAGGAGATACTATCATGTCATTGGTCCATTCTCCGCAAAGACCCCATTATAGGAAATGATATAACCACCCGTCCTCATCTAGTCTTCAGAAGAGCCAAAACCCTCAAACAACTTTTAGCTCCCTCCCGACCTAAGCTGAATAAATTTACAACTAAGACCCAACTTCCCCCGATAGATTCCAAATTAAAGGGTTCTTATAAATGTGGCCAACCACGATGTAAATGTTGCTTGAACATTAGCGATGGGGTTAAAGAAATCGCAATAAATAACTCAGAAGAAAAGATCCCTTTACAGAGTCACATGGACTGTGGAACATTGTTTGTAATCTACAGTATGTACTTCAATGTCCATGTGGACTCCAATATGTAGGCCGAACTACGCAAAACCTCAGAGACTGCCTAAATTCCCACCGTTCCAATATTTATTAAAAATATGCTAAACATAGTGTGTCCAGGCATTTTGCACAAATCCATGGATCAGACGCATCTCTCCTTAAGTTAACCCCTATTGAGTGGGTCCCACAATCCTTCCAAAGTCTGTGTCGGAAGGAGATGTACTGGATTTCTCGGTTTAATTCTCTTATTCCATTTGGCCTGAATGAGTCCCTAGAGCACAATAACTATTGAAGAATCACATAGGAGACAAACTACTGAATCAGTGATGAATTAATGAATAAATGAGATAGATATCATTTTTTTTTCTCCCCCCTTTTTCTATTTTATATATATTCTATATATTCTATTTTATATATATATTTATTATATTATTTATTCATTTATTGATTGGCCCACTACATTTTATTATATTTTACTTTTGTCTACTCATTATGTATTTATATATTTATGTATTTGTTTATTTATTTATTGATTTGATATAACCATTTAGTGGTATACATTTTACAGTTTTTTCTACGTTCTTATCCATTTAGTCGTTCCCAATTAATCTATTGTATTTTTTTATTTATTAATTAATATCATCATTATGTAGGGTCCCCTCTGGAGCGTAATCACGCACCTCTATGGAATGCACCACAAAACTTAGTGTTTAGACTTCTTGTCCCTTGCGCTCCACCTTGAAACGCAACGTAAGGAGCGCCCCTTACGCTCTCCTGGGGAGCGCACCACGTGACTCCTCCTGTGTGTTGCACACTGGGATGCATCGGGGCATCTTCCTCTCATTTCCGGTGGGTGCGCACCCCGGGGCGGAGCACTTGCCAGCTGAAACCAAGCTTCATGATGCTGGTTGCGTTCCACCCTGGGGCGCACGCCCTATTGACAATCAGAACCATACTTCCTTCCGCCTCTTGCATTCCATGGTGGAGCGCACGCCATAGAGAAGCATCAGTTGGCGGCAATAATCTCCCACTTCATGAGGGAAGCACCACTTGAACCACCAATGCGGTAGGGCAAGCGCTCTTTTTTTATTCTATTATATATTATATATCATATATTATATCCTACACTTTATACCTATGTCTTATTACAGGTCACTAAATTATTTATATATGTATTTATTTATTTATGGATGTAGGAATAATGGACAACAAACAGGAAGTCCCCTACCCCCACACTTCCTGGGTAGAAGGGACCCCTGTATATCCTCATTACCTATAAATACTTCATGATGTCTGTACTACTTTTCAATTGCTCTTGAAAAAGGGAAACAATCCCCGAAACGCGTAGAGCTTATTCTTGTGTATACAATAAAAGAGACTTCCATAAACCTGTTTGGAGCCCTGATGTCCATCGGTGTGGGACAAGGAAGCCCGTGTCTTGAGCTTCATCCTGCACCTCCCTCCCTGGTGAAGTAAGCCTCTTTTGACTTTGTTTTTCATTCCTATTTGATTTTTATTTGATTTTAATATTTTACACCACTTATATACCCCCGGCATTAGCAGTTCACCTGCACCTGCTAACCCCCTGGAGGATAACTACATATAAGTTTTTATATAATTTTTATCAGTAATCAACTGGAGATAATATAAGATATAATAAAATACTTAAATTTATACCCAAATCCATTTGATACTTCCAGGCGCCCTTACAAGTTCTCCCTCCTTAAGACATCTGTCTAATCTGTAGGGAGGCTTGGTGTAGCTATCCGGGTATTTTCCATTTTTTCTCTCACTCTCACATTTTGTTTGCAGTCCACATATGTGCACTGCTACCATACCCTAGGGTGCTGCCTACCACACCGCATTTTCATATATATATAATTTTATATATACCATATGAACAATTCCAATCAATTCCACCTTTACTACTAGTCCCTTGGCACTTCATTTTTCTCTCTTTCTCTTTTCTTTTTTTTATATACCCATCATATTGAAATGAAAGGAGTATCAGACCACTGCAAATCTTCCAAGACCCGGCCATCCCTCTAAACTTTCATCTCAAACAAGGAGAAGACTGATCAGAGATGCAGCCAAGAGGCCCATGATCACTCTGGATGAACTGCAGAGATCTACAGCTGAGGTGGGAGAGTCTGTCCATAGGACAACAATCAGTCGAACACTTCACAAATCTGGCCTTTATGGAAGAGTGGCAAGAAGAAAGCTATTTCTCAAAGATATCCATAAAAAGTCTTGTTTACAGTTTGCCACAAGCCACATGGGAGACACCAAACATGTGGAAGAAGGTGCTCTGGTCAGATGAAACCAAAATCCAACTTTTTGGAAACAATGCAAAACTATATGTTTGGCGTAAAAGCAACACAGCTCATCACCCTGAACACACCATCCCCACTGTCAAACATGATGGGGGCAGCATCATGGTTTGGGCCTGCTTTTCATCAGCAGGGACAGGGAAGATGGTTAAAATTGATGGGAAGATGGATGGAGCCAAATACTGGACCATTCTGGATGAAAACCTGTTGGAGTCTGCAAAAGCATTGAGACTAGGATGGAGATTTATCTTCCAACAAGACAATGATCCCAAACATAAAGCAAAATCTACAATGGAATGGTTCAAAAATAAACGTATCCAGGTCTTAGAATGGCCAAGTCAAAGTCCAGACCTGAATCCACTTGAGAATATGTGGAAAGAGCTGAAAACTGCTGTTCACAAACACTCTCCATCCAACCTCAAAGAGCTCGAGCTGTTTTGCAAGGAAGAATGGGCAAGAATTTCAGTCTCTAGATGTGCAAAACTGATAGAGACATACCCCAAGCGACTTGCATCTGTAATCGCAGCAAAAGGGGCGCAACAAAGTATTAATGCAAGGGGCCGAATAATTTTGCACGCCCCACTTTTCAGTTTTATTATTACAAACAAGTTTAAAAGATCCAATAAATTTCGTTCCACTTCACAATTGTGACCCACTTGTTGTTGATTCTCCACCAAAAATTTTAAATGTTATATCTTTTTGTTTGAAGCCTGAAATGTGGCAAAAGGTTGAAAAGTTCCAGGGGGGCCGAATACTTTCGCAAGGCACTGTATTTTTACTGAAGTGTAAAACAGGAGTTGTAGTATACATTAGTATATATTAGTATGTAGCATATCCAATGATAGCAAAACACGTCAGGTATTAGGTAGTGGGATGGCCATCTCCTGCGGTAGATGCGTCTCTCTCTCTCTCTCTGCAGCAGGAACAGTAATGTTGCAGTCTACATGGTAGCTTTGTGGAAACTGATCACAACCAGTTTTATTATTTGGTAGATGTGTAGACCCGTATTCTCACAGGTTCGTAGAACCTGATCATTTACCCAGGAAGGAGTCCTGTGAGGCCAGTCCAAAAATGATGAGTCGAGTCAGTGGAGTGGGACCTCAATCTTTTTCTCCAACTCCAGCAATCCAGGCCCTACTACCAGGTTGCCTTACATAGATGAGGTTACAAACCTAGGTGAAATGTAGACTCCATCCACAACCTTTCCACATGGTCTGTCATACACAGTTCCAACTGTACACAGAGCATTTCTTTCAGATAACAATGTATAGATCTAGGCATTGGTGGGAGTTATGGCCCTCTTCTCTTTCTGTCTCAAGTCTTTTCCTGCAGAACCGATTGCAGGCAATTGTACTCTTTTATATGGTGACTGAATGTAACGTCCACTGATGGATACAAGGTTTCTAGATATATAACTGGCCAGGTCATGTCTAAGTGTGAAGGGTGTCTTAACAGTGTCCCTCATACAGTAAAGTCTTAACAGCTTTTGGTAGCAGGTTACCTTACTGAATCCGATGTTCGCCCATGCAGATTCTAAGTTGTCTACTTCTCTCCTTTACTACTTCTCTCATTCATGCAGAGATCTGTTAGCCTCTGTATCTTTTGGACCCTAATTAGAGGGAGCACAACTTCATCTCTCTACAAACTCCAGTCCAGACAGACTAATTGAGTTGTGAGTGGATCTTGCAGAGGTGTAGCTAGGCTTTCCAGCACCCATGGCAAGGATTTAGTATTGCCCCTCACCCCAAATTGCACCTAAAGCTTAAATGAAGAGGGAAAACTTCAGCTGCAATTTCTTACACTAAGCAACTTCTCTAACTCCACCCAATGTATAACTATAGTCACCCACTCACATGATAAAATCTATCATAGGGTACCGAAACACCTTCAATAAATGAAAGAACCAACTGGTCCTACCTCATCCAGCGTGTCACTGGCATGTCTGAGTGATGTCTGCTGGAACCAGAACAAGGTTGCTGTGGTGATAGAGCAAAAAGAATAATCACATAAGGAAGATTTGGCAGTTGCGATCCTAGATCCTCAACCAGGGATGTAGTGAGGGGGAGCAGCAGAGGTATTTGTCCTGGGCACAGAGGCTTGGGACACACTCAAGCAATTCAATGATTTAAAAGTTGTAGCAGGGAGCTGGCGGGGAGCCAGCAGCACAACGTGTGTGTGACCACGTCATGCTGATGCTGTGGCTGGGAACACCGGTTGGGACAATCATCAGGGAGACACGTGAGTATTTTTTAAAATGGAGCTGGAGGAGGAGTAAGGGCGAAAGGTGGGAATTGCTGCTGCAAGGGGGTCACAAGGAGGACATAATTACTTTGAGGAGGTTCAAGGAGGACACAACTGCTTTGAAGGGGCCACAAGATGGGCATAACTACTGTGAAGGAGGCACAATGTGGGAATAACTACTGTGAAGGGGGCACAATATGGGCATTAGTACTGTGGGGGCAGAATGTGGACATTAGTACTGTGTGGTAGCACTAAGGGGAAAGCAATTCCCTAGATTCCCCTGTTATACATTGGGATACTCATTAGGCCAGCACATTGGGCCACCAGAGTGCCCCTGCTGGGGATTTCACAAGAGCAGTTACCATCCCTTGCTTATGTGATTATTCTTTTTGCTCAGTTACCACAGTGACCTTGTTTTGGTTCCAGCGGACATCACGCCGACATGCCAGCGACACCCTGTATGCGGTAGGACCAGTTGGTTCTTTCATTTATCACAAGGTGTATTGGTACCGCTGGTCACCCTATGATAGATTTTATCAGGTTAGTGGGACTGGGTGATTATAGTTATATGTTGGAAGGAGTTAGAGGCATGGCTTAGTGTAAAAAAATTGCAGCTCAAGTTTTCCTTCTTTATGTAAGCTTGAGTGGCAGAGGGAGAGACGCAATGTTAAATCCTTGCCTAGCTTCTCCTCTGTCCTTAACTTATCTCCTGCAAAGGCTGAGCCAGGACTTTTAACCCTGGCTGCGCCGGTCATACTGGATGCAATACATAGCAAGAAATAGCATTACAAGGGGCGGAGCTACCGCGTTGCTGACAAGACGCACTTCTCAGGAGCTCCTGCAGACTCGGTCTTGCACACGAATTTTCCGGGCCATTTTTGGTGATATAGCCCTACAAACGACACCGGAGAGTTCAGGACATCACCCGGAACCGGATTATCTGCTTTTTACAAGTTTCCAAGCAAATTGTAAATTGCGGCCTATACCGCATATTGAAGCCGCGGCCTAAAGTTACATACGCCACGCCGGAAGATGCCCGACGCTTCATAAAAGCAAGTAAATGCACTCATACTGCACTCCGGTAGCACAATACCCCAAGTGCTGCAAAAATACAGCCGAAATAGCCACCTTAAACATAGAGGCCTAGCAGACAAGCTAAAGCCGCGGACTAAATTATCCAGAAGCGAGACGCAGGCCCTCATTCTGGAAACACGCACTTAATTTGATAGTCCCTGAAAAGTCCAAAACAGGAGACAGTTGAAACCTCCTAATCAAGGAATTGAATTTGTGATCTTGTTATATACCACTATATTCATGCAAACTGGGCATCTCAAGGCATAAAGATCCCTAGAGACTTCCTATATGTAGTTACAAATACCTAGCAAGATACCCAGCGCCGAGACAAAGCAACATGGGCAAGAGCAAACCCACATCTGAGGCATCCGCTAGGGGTCCAAAAACTCCGAAAAAAAATCGCAGAAACACCAAAACGTGTCCCCTTTAAATCATCAGGTGCTACATCCAGCGGCACATAGAGTGAGGATGAGATGAATCCAAATAGCCCTACAAATGTAAAGGAATACATTAAGGCCTTACCCACCACAGAATGTATTAAAGGCCTCTTCAAGGAGTTCTCCCTTACTATTAAAGAAGAATTGTCTGCCATTAAAACAGATGTTCGCAGCATAGCCTCAAAACTTGACCAATTAGAGGACACAACTAACTCCTTGATCACTCATGCCACACATGTGGAAAAAACTATTCTTAGTCAGAAAAAAGAGATATATAGATTGAAAATGCATATGGATGACCTGGAAAATAGGTCACGAAGAAATAGTATCAGGATTAAGGGTCTGCCTGAATCTGTACAGGATAAAGAGATACACTCCACGTTGACCCAACTCTTCAACGAACTCCTGCAGCAAGATGAATCCACAGATCTTTTCATAGAGAGGGCACATCGTGTGTACAGGCCCAAACATTTTCAAACAGACCTACCGAGAGACGTGCTTTGCTGCTTACAAAGTTTTAAAACTAAAGAAGAGATCTTAAGGAAATCGAGAATTGCTAAAAGGATTGAATGGGAGGGAAACGACATTGCTTTATACCAAGACATTTCAAGGCTGACATTGTACGCCAGAAACCAACTGCAACCAATCACTAGTGAATTAAGGTGTAAAAGCATCAAATACCGGTGGTTGTTCCCCTTCGGCCTCTTATTTTCCTACCAAAACAAGACCATCACAATAAAGTCTCCGGAGGACGTCCCCCCTGTTCTAGCCAAATTGGGCCTTGAGGACACCCACATCTCAGATTGGACACTCCAAGAAGAAGCAGAAACACCCTTTCCAGACCTGCCAGGCAGAGACACCTGGGAAACAGTGACTCCCACCAACCGTAGGAGATTCAGAAGTTTGGACAAGGGCCCTCTGAGAACACCTTTCAAGAATCAGAGGTTTCAAGCTGGTGACTGATTATTATACCTTGCCTAATGACAGGCAGCATTTCATTATCTGAGACAGAGCTCTCAGATGTATCCTTGAATCTCAAGCATATTGTGTGTTTCACTTCACAAATGCACCCTCATGTGTTTAGTATATGCCACATACATTAGTCCATTCAAACTGAAGTTCCTTTACTATTGTGTTTTATAGAGTTTTACAGTTTCCTCAATAATACAGGTTTGCCTATGTTATATAATGGCTACACTATATTTTGTCGCCAATAGTCTTGGCGCTGGGTAGAATGTGAATAATTAATTCTACTTCCACTGTCTACTTTTTGTTATTATTATACTTAGTTTTTTATTTTACCCACGGTACAATTAGGTGATAACTAACCTAATCTTTAACTAACCCACTGAGGGGTCTCTTCCTACCCCCCAGAAGAACCCCTCTCCTTATAGCCGTCACATAACCTGGCACCCCTTCGGGTCTGGGCTAACCCGTAAGCTGCCAGCGGCTGTTCTTGTTACCCCCTTGTGCTGTACCTCATGCTCTGTACAGAGATGTACAGCCTTGTTACATATGGTTTTATGATGTTCTGTTATTTTTTTTACCACAGGTTTCTACACTACGTCATGTGTTGCTTCTTGACCTCAAGATCTGTCTCACTATGCAGGATATAATAGTTGCCTCCTTCAACGTCAATGGACTCAATATCCCCAAGAAAAGATCCCAAATACTTAAATACCTAAAGCGCCAAAAGGTAGGCATCGCCCTAATCCAGGAGACGCACTTTAAAAAAACATTTACTCCGATAACGAAAACTAGTCCCTATACCAAATGGATAAACGCAAATACTCCATTGAGAAGACGAAAAGGTGTCTCTGTCATTTTTCATAGATCCCTCGATTTTAGGGAAAAGGACAGACACACCGACCCTGAAGGCAGATTTGTTTTTGTCAAGGGGATGATAGGAGAGCAGCTAATAACAGTAGCGAATATATATACACCAAATACGCACCAATTAGGATTTCTTCAACACGTTTTTAATATACTAGACGCATTCCAAGAGGGTACTTTAATAGTTGGAGGAGACTTCAACTTATGCTTTGAGCCAAATATTGACACCTCCAAGGGGAAATCCTCATTCTCACAGTCCAAACTCAAAAGAATAAGGAAAATATTCCAAAACAGACAGTTGGTCGATTCCTGGAGATTCCATAACCCTGGAGTTAGGGACTACTCTCATTATTCCCCTATATTTAAACACTACACTAGAATAGACCATATCTATATTCAACAGAAAGAGCTCCACACCATACAACATGCTAAGTACGATTACTTCTTATACTCTGACCATGCGCCCTTGTTAGTCCATCTTAATGTAAACAAACCTGAATCCAAAACATATAATTGGAGGCTGAATGAATCTCTACTAAATCAAGAAGTAGATTTAAAATATATTGAGAAACAGATAGACTATTTTTTTAAAGAAAATCACCCTGAGTGCAATCAAGGTGGAAAAAGAGCTTATGCTCCTGCGAACTGAACTTAAGGCTGCCTTGGAAAGAGAATCAGAAAGATTCCTCTATATGCACAGATTCAAAAGTTTTATAGGAGCTAATAAGTGCGGCAAGGATTTAGCTAATCTTGTAAACAAGCAGAGAAACAAAGCCATTATTCATAAGATCAAAACTAATAAAGACACATACGAGCAAAGATCCGACAAGATAGCACAAACATTTGGTTCTTTTTACAAAGATCTATATAATTTAAAGCCAAGCCCCACTGACAATATCCCTAATATCAATGACATCCATACATACCTAAAAGAAACTGATCTCCCCAGTTTGAGCAAATTCCAAAAGGACTCACTTGTAACTCCCATCACAGCAGAGGAAATTGATAATGCTGTAAAGGAGCTCCCAAACGGCAAAGCGCCTGGCCCAGACGGCTATAGTATCTCATATTACAAAAAATTCTCTCATATACTCACACCACACCTAGTTAAATATTTTAATTCCGTAGGGATGAGCACTCAATTTAGAATAGAAACACTGAAGGCTAGCATAGCAGTGATCCCGAAGGAAGATAAGGACCCAACACTATGCGCAAATTATCGCCCAATTTCATTACTAAACAATGACATTAAAATTTATGCCAAAATATTAGCAAATAGGATTAAGAATATGTTACCCCAGTTAATCTTAGCTGAACAAGGGGATTTATTCCTGGAAGGGAAGCAAAAGACAATATACTCAAGACCCTCAACGCAATAGAATATTGCAAAATTTGTAAAACACCCACAGTTATGATCTCTACGGATGCAGAGAAAGCCTTCGATAGGCTCAACTGGGAATTTCTAATGGCAACCCTAGATAAATTTGGCTTCCCTCCAGAGTTTATTAAAAAAATTCAGGCACTATATACTATACCCTCTGCGTCGGTCATGGTGAATGGTGTGAGCTCCCAACCCTTCAATATCTTAAATGGAACAAGGCAAGGGTGCCCACTATCACCTTTACTGTTCGTGATCTCTTTGGAGCCCTTACTCGCCAATATACGACAAAATACATCAATCTCTGGTTTAACAACTAAATATGGAATACATAAGATTGCTGCATATGCGGACGACATACTGTTTTACATCACAGATCCAATAAGATCTATCCCTGTATTACTTGATGAACTTGATAGATATGGCTGTCTGGCCAATTTCAAAATTAACTTCACCAAGTCAATCATATATAATGTGAATCTTGATAATGATGTCTGGCTCAAAGTCAAAAAATTGAGTAGCTTGAAACCCTCGGAGACTATCTTCAAATACTTAGGGATCATAATAGCAAACAAGCAATCAGAATTATACAAACAAAATTTTTTGAAAGCACTCGAAAAGGTCAAACAAGATTTGGAAGAATGGAATGATTACTTCATTTCATGGTTTGGCAGAGTGAACCTTATTAAAATGATCACTCTCCCAAAAATTCTATACTTTCTCCAAAGCGTTCCTATAGACATCCCTAAAGCTTTTTTCACTACCCTGAGGAAGATTATTTTATCTTTTATTTGGAAAAGGGGACAACATCGTCTTCCGTATAACACCTTAACTAGGCATAGAAGAGCAGGGGGCCTAGGTTTACCAGATTTTGAAAAATACATGATTGCTGCACACATAACTAGAATAATTGAATGGAACACTACCCCGAGACGTAAGTTATGGGTCGACATCGAGGAGAACTGTAACTCGTTTCCGTTGTTCTTAACTACATGGCAAACGAAAGTTAGTCAACAATTGGTTAAGGGAATCACCAATTCCTACACAAAACATACATTAAAGGTTTGGCGCAACTTGATAAAAAAAAGGGACATAGCCACACCTGATAACAAACAATTACCCCTGCTTACAATCCTCCCTAGGAGATTTAAATCTCTGAGAAAGGAGATTCTTTCGGACCAGTCCCTGATAAGGTTTAAACTAACAGATATCCTGGTAGACAATAATGTACTCTCATACGATTCCTTTAAGTGCAAATATGCCTCCAGCAAGGTTCCGGAGAGGAATTATAAACAACTCCAGACATACGCAGAATCATTGGATATACAACAGATCTCTAATATTACTACATGCGCCATTACTAAATTTATTTTAAACGGAAAACCATTAGATCATGGGATATCCAAGATATATTCGGAACTCAATGGGGGAGAAACACCTTTACCATGCCTGAACAAATGGGCAACTGAGTTAAATAAAACTTTCAATGATAGAGAAAAATCATACATCATGTCAAACTCCATACAAAAAGTGACTGCAGTTAGGTTGCAAGAGTCACATTATAAACTACTAAATCGGTGGTACAGAACTCCGACCCTCCTGCACAGGATTAATCCTAACATCTCAAAGAAATGCTGGAGATGCGGAACGAATGATGGTACACTCTCACATATCTGGGTAGAATGCCCTTTAGTTTCCACATTATGGTCTGCTTTTGGTCGAATTATAAGTAAGTTATACAACTCTACTGTGGAGATTGATAAGGATCTAATTATCTTTGGACTCCCCAAAAAAAGCAATAGTATCTTATGTGACAAACTTTTCCCATTTCTTATATGCGCATTAAAGGCCACTATTCCCAGGCATTGGCTTCAAAAGGAGCCTCCCACGATTAAAGAATGGTTCTTAGACGTCTGCCAAATCAACAGGTTTGAAAAACTGAAATGGCATATAATAGGGGATAACAACAAATATAATAAAATTTGGCAAAAATGGAATACCTTTATAGAGGCAGATGACATAAACGCTTATTTACAATCATCTGCTACATGATTACATCGATACCACAGAAGAAATATAAAACATGACGTAGTTTTGCTCTTTTTGTTTCTTTTCCCTTGATTTTATTTTTCTTTCACTTACTCTCCCGTTTTTTCTTTTTTTTACTCTTCCATCATTCTGGTAGATTTTGACCAAACAATGTAATATTTTTGTGTATTTCATATTTACTTGTTAACTAGCTTAACTACAGAGGATGAGAACTTAGCTTATTGCGGAATATACTCCACATAGGTATATACAAATTCATGAGATATATACCATATCTTATGTTTATCCTACTGGAATGACTGACAGTTTTGCTTAATAATTATCTGTTTTCAATAAACTTTAAATGTTCAAGAAATAGCATTACAAATACATTGCATAACATAGAGAAATTAACAATTTTCAGATACCCTGTGCTTTGGGGGAAAACAATTCACATCAAGAGAGCAAAGAAAAGCCACTAAATATACATCATAGTCAGTGGCGTACATAGAGAAGTAAAGGTCCCATAGCAAGGATCAAACCAGGCCCCCACATAAGACAGAAGGGTTTCCGCCTAAACCCCTTTTAATGACCCTTGGGCCATTTTTCTACTGTCTCGTTTGCTAACAGTAGTTCCTTTAGAGGGTAGCAGTCGCATGGTCTGCCACTATGGTAGTTACTCCCCTGATCATAGTTCCCTAACTCAAAGGTAAAAGACCTACTGGCTGCCACCATCTGCCTATACTAGTCTTGACTCAAAAGTAGGATAGCATCATCTTCCATGGACTGGAAACCTGTGTGAGTTAGCTGACATATAATGAGTAGTGATGAGCGAGCATGCTCGGCTGAATACGATATTCGGCCAAGCATAGCGGAGCTCGGGACCACGCGGTGTTCGGCGCAATGCTCGAGTCCCCTCCCCGCACGTTTCTTGGCTGCTACGCAGCCAATCAGCGTGCGGGGATGTAGTGGCATTCACTGGCATTACAGTGATTGGCTGGCCGGGAACGCGTAATCGGGTGCTATATAGCACCCGTTGACATGTGACCCGGCTCAGTCCGAGTCAGGGAGAGCTGCTGCAAGGAGTGACAGATAGTGTAGGGATAGAAATTGGCTAGGCTAGTTTTTTGTTGAAAAGACCCAAAGGCCCTTTTAAGGGCTATTATATCTGGCTGCAATATATTTTTTTTGGGGGGGATCAAAAATTGCACAACCTAAAGCCTGACCTAAACACCACCTGTGCAGCGTGTGCATTATAACGTTTCTGTGTCCTATATACCTGACATCCAGTCTCATTTTTTCTACAGCTAATCAAGGCGACATTACCTGCGCTACATCTGCTGTATAAAGTTTGCGCAAGGAGGGACAGATAGTGTAGGGATAGGATTTGGCTAGGCAGGGCTAGTTGTTGTGTTTATAAGACCCAAAAGTCCTTTTAAGGACTATTTTTATATCTGGCTGCAATATATTTTTTTTTGGGGGGGGAGGCAAAAATAACGCAAGTTTGCCTGACCTTAACACCACCTGCACAGTGTGTGCATTATAACGTTTCTGTATTCTATATACCTGACATCCGGTGTAATTTTTTTCTGCCGCTAATCAAGGCGACATTACCTGTGTTGCGTGTGCATTATAACATTTTTGTATCCTATATACCTGACATCCAGTGTCATTTTTTTCTGCCGCTAATCAAGGTGACATTACCTGTGTTGCGTGTGCATTATACCATTTTCGCAGGGAGGGACAGATAGTGTAGAGATAGGATTTGGCTAGGCAGGGCAAGTTTTTCTGTTGAAAAGACCCAAAAGCCCTTTTAAGGGCTATTGTTATATCTGTCTTCAATATATATTTTATTTTATTTTTTTTGGGGGGGGGGCAAATATTGCGCAAGATTGCCTGACCTAAACACCACCTGTGCAGTGTGTGCATTATAACGTTTCTGTATCCTATATACCTGACATCCGGTGTCATTTTGTTCTGCCGCTAATCAAGGCGACATTACCTGTGTTGCGTGTGCATTATACCGTTTTCGCAAGGAGGCACAGATAGTGTAGGGAAAGAAATTGGCTAGGCAGGGCTAGTTGTTCATTACAGGGCTAGTTGTACATTACTAATGTAGCCTTGATTAGTGGCAGAAAAAAAATGCAATGGATGTCAGGTATTTAGGATAAACAAACATTGTACTGCACATGCAGCACATGTCATGTTGCCTTGATTAGCGGCAGAAAAAAATGCAATGGATGTCAGGTATTTAGGATAAACAAACATTGTACTGCACATGCAGCACATGTAATGTCGCCTTGATTAGCAGCAGAAAAAAATGCAATGGATGTCAGGTATTTAGGATAAACTAACAGTATACTGCACACGCTGCGCAGCTGGTGTTAATATTAGGCAAACTTGCGCAAATTTTGCCCCCCCCCCCCAAGAATAAAAATATTGCAGCCAGATAACAATAGTCCTTAAAAGGACATTTGGGTCTTTTAAACAGAACAACTAGCCCTGCCTAGCCAATTTCTATCCCTACACTATCTGTGCCTCTTTGCACAAACGTTATACAGCAGACACAGCACTGGTAATGTCGCCTTGAATAGCAGCAGAAAAAATGACACTGGATTTAAGGTATTTAGGATAGAGAAATGTTATACTGCACATGCAACACAGGTAATGTGACATTACCTGCGCTGCGTCTGCTGCATAACGTTTGCGCATTCTAAATATTTCTGACATTCGGTGAAATTTTTCTGCTCATACACTTAAAAAAAATCTGAGCAACTGTACTTTTGACAAACCTGCATATATACCATTTAATATGCACAAGACGAGCAGTAAGGGACGGGGAAGTGGGCTTGCTGCTGAGCGTGCACGCAGAGGCCATGGCTCTGGGCGCAGTGAAACTGTGTATGCTGGCAGAGCACAAGAAACAAAGTCATCCAAAACTCCTAGCTTCATGTCCCAGTTTGCAGGGCAGTGCAAGACAGGTTCTTGTTAGGTCAACATGTCAGGAGGAGAACCAGAGTGAGGTTAATTTTTTAGGTTAAAAAATTAGGGGTGAGGGCCTGCTGGTGAACCTCTTAAAGCGAGGACAGCCTAATAAGCAGTTTGATATGATGGAGGAAGAGGAGGAAGAGGACGAGAAGAGGAAGGGGTACATGGAAATACAGTGTATTCAATACACCCTGAAAGCCACATTTAATGTTCCTTTATGTTCAGCCGCTTTCCTCTGGTGGGGTAACGAAGTCATGGGCAATTCAGGCCTTGTTCATTTTGATAAGCGTCAACCTATCAGCATTTTCAGTTGACAGACGGATGCGCTTATCACTTATTATGCTCCCAGCGGCACTAAATACCCGCTCTGACAAAACGCTGGCGGCAGGGCAGGCCAGCACCTCCAAGGCATAGAGCGCCAGTTCGTGCCACATGTCCAGCTTAGACACCCAATAATTATAAGGCACAGAGGGATAACTGAGGACGTTGACACGGTCAGCTAGGTGCTCCTTTACCATGTTCCAAAACTTTTCCCTCCTTGTGACACTAGGCCGCTCATCAGGGTGAGCGTGCTGGCGGGGTGTCATGAAACTGTCCCAGGCCTTTGAGAGTGTTGTCCTGCCTCTGTTGGAACTGCTGTGTGTTCCCCTCATCTCCCCTCCTCGGGTGCCTAAGGAACTACGTACTCTGCCGCCAACGTTGTCAGCTGGAAATTTTTGGAGCAAGTTTTCCGCAAGGGCTTTCTGGTATTGCACCATTTTGCTAGTCCTTTCCACCAGAGGAATAAGAGATGAGAAGTTCTCTTTGTAGCGGGGGTCAAGAAGAGTAAACAACCAGTATTCGGTGTTGGCTAAAATGCGTATAACGCAAGGGTCACGGGAAAGGCAGCATAGCATGAAGTCAGCCATGTGCGCCAGAGTCCCAACAGGCAAGGCTTCGCTCTCATCACCAGGAGGATGACTCTCAATCTCCTCTTTCTCCTCTTCGGCCCATCCACGCCGAAAAGATGGAGTAAACCTGCTATGGGTACTACCCTCTGTAGCGGTGGCAACGGTCTCCTGCTCCTCCTCCTCCAATTTATCGCTGAGAAGATGAACCGGGGGTGGTCTGACTATCACCCTGTGTAGGGTCTTCCCCCATTTCCACCTCTTTTACATGCAAAGCGTCCGCCTTTATTGTGAGAAGTGAGCGTTTTAGTAGACACAGAAGTGGGATGGTTACTCTGATAATAACATTATCGCCGCTCACCATCTGTGTAGAGTCATCAAAGTTGCATAAAACCTCACAGAGGTCAGACATCAATGACCACTCGTCACTTGTGTAGAGCGGAAGCTGACTGGAAAGGTGCCGACCGTGTTGCAGCTGGTATTCCACTACTGGTCTCTGCTGTTCACAAAGCCTGCCCAACATGTGGAAGGTGGAGTTCCAGCGCGTGTTCAGGTCACACAGCAGTCGGAGAGCTGGCAAATGCAAGTGCTGCTGCAGTGTTCCCAGGCCGGCTGAAGCTGTAGGTGACTTGCGGAAATGGGCACACAGGCGACGTACCTTCACCAGCAGCTCAGGCAAATTGGGGTAGGTTTTGAGAAACCGCTGAACCACTAAGTTGAAGACGTGGGCCAGGCATGGTATGTGTCACGGACGTTCCTGTGACAGGTAACAGAAGGTCTGTCAGATTGGCAACACGTGGTATGTAGTGATGCTCGGGTGCTCTGGCTGAACACTAGGTGGTGCTCGAGTGCTCTGCTGAGCAACCGAGTATAATGGAAGTCAATGGGAGAAGAGCGGGCGCCCCCTGCTCTGCAGAGGGGAGGATGTCTGGTTAATAGGGAAACGGCAGAAAATGGTGGAAACACCACAGAAATGGTTGGGGAACAGCATGGGGAGGGTGTCTGGATGCATCTTGGACACCGAAGTCGCTGCTATTAACGATGATGTCCGACTATTGCACCACTTTTATGGAATGACAATAATACCCCCAAAAACTGAAGATAACATCGATTTTAGAGGAAATATTGTTAGGAAACATATATTTACTTGTACGTTAAGCACAACTGCTGCCAAAAATTAAACGGATGAGGCACTCCGACCGGTATATCACATAAAGGAGGGCTTCATTCACATTGTGGTATAATTGTGGGACTCCTACACTCATAAAGCCTATGCATTAAGTGAAAGGGCTGCCGAAAATTACAAGGAACAGGCACTCCAATACCCCCTTTATTACAGATAAAGGAGGGCATCAGACACACCTGTGAAAAATTTCGGATTGATGGCCTGCTGCTGACACTCCAAAACAATAAGGGTGACATGCTGCGGCTGCACAGACCATAAAAAAATTAAGGGTGGCATGCTGCTGCCGAGCAGACCGTAAAAAAATTTAAGGGTGACACGCTGATACCGAGCTGACCGTTAAAAAAATTTAAGGGTGACACGCTGATGCCGAGCTGACCGTACAAAGCTTGATGTGACATTCTGTTGCAGAGCAGACCGTAAAAAAATTTAAGGGTGACACGCTGATGCCGAGCTGACCGCACAAAGCTTGATGTGACATTCTGCTGCAGAGCAGACCGTAAAAAAAAATAAAGGGTGACACTCTGATGCCGAGCAGACGTAAAAAAATTTAAGGGTGACACGCTGATGCTGAGCTGACTGTACAAAGCTTGATGTGACATTCTGCTGCAGAGCAGACCGTAAAATAATTAAGGGTGACACGCTGATGCCGAGCTGACTGTTCAAAGTTTGATGTGACATTCTGCTGCAGAGCAGACCGTAAAAAAAATTAAGGGTGACACTCTGATGCCGAGCTGACCGTATAAAGCTTGACGTGACATTCTGCTGCAATGCAGACTGAAGAAGGACATATGCTGGTGTAAGGCGGGGACGGCACACCGGGAAAAATAGTGGTGGCTGGGGACTGCGTAACGAGGGACAGCCGCCGCCATCAGGCTGCGAAAAGCCTTGGTGTCCACCAGCCTAAACGGCAACATTTCCAGGGCCAGCAATTTAGAAAGTTGCTATGGCTTGTGGGTGGGTGGCAGGGTATTTGCACTTGCGTTCAAATGCCCGGGGTAAGGACAGGGCCGGTTTTAGACAAAGTGTGGCCCTGGGCAAAATTGAAAGTGGGGCCCCAAATCCTGAAATATTGGACCAGCAGTCTGACAGCACTTTGTAGGCACAGACAGCGGTTGCAACCACAGCAGCTGATTGTAGACTGCCACATCTCTCTTTAGCCTTTCCACTATAAGGCCCCTTTCAGACGAGCGAGTGTCACGCTCTGGACTCATAGCGAGACACCCAGCCTGAACTTCCAGCATTGGCCG
>ONZH01003904.1:0-28791 GCA_900303285.1 Rhinella marina
CATAAATCTGAAGTTTCTAATTATGTGGTGAACTTTCTCCTTGTCTTATTTGTGTTTTGTCTTCAAAGTGTATCTTCACTCTATTTTTTTAAAGCACCATAGCAAAAAAAATTTGGAAAAAAAACATACAATACATTAGCGTACAACAGATCTGCCATCTTGATTGGCAGCCCTGAGTTAAATGAGTTGTCTGTCCATTTTTTACAGGTTCAGAATAACATAAAACCCCCAAGAAAAGTGAATCTCCTTAAAGGGGTTGTCCGAGTTATGAAAAAAAAAATATAGTACTGTAAATGAGATGGGCAGTAATATATATAACTAAGTTAAGCAAGTTTTAGGCAAAAAAAAATCTATATTTCCTCATTTCCCTGGTTCTCTCCCGCTCTTTCTTTATATGCAATAATAACAATCTCTGCCACTCCCCCCCTAACCCCGCTCTGCAAAGGGAGTGAATAAGTCTGCCCTGAGTGACATGTCTGCCTGCTAGGATATTCAACAGCATGTTGTATGTGTAAAACTACAAGTCCCAGCTGTACAATGACATTACTGATGCACACAGGAACTTCCCCCTACCTTTCTTGTGTAATACTCTGCAGATCTCCTCCAGTGTCAGCTTTTTGTCTGCAGGATGAGGAGGGCAGATCCTATGTCTCTTCATTGCCTGTAGCTACTGTTGTAAAGCCTTGAGCCCTGTGTGTGTTCTAGCTTAAGGGGTTCATGTTTTATCTGAAAGAATCCAGGGAGAGAGCAGGAGCCGTCAGAGCAGGCGGGCGTGGCCAGCACAGTGACATCTCGTGTACAGACTCTTATCTGCTTGTGCACGAATATGAGAAGAGCAGGCAGAGAAGCTGACATCACAGGTCATGTGATCCTAAGTGAAATCTGAGAAACCAGCAAGTTTATAAGTACACAGTGCTGGAAAAGCGGTTATACAAGTGCAACTCAATAAATTAGAATATCATCAAAAAGTAGTTTTTTTCAGGAATTCAATTCAAAAAGTGAAACACATATATTATATAGAGTTATTACAAACAGAGTGTTTATTCCTGTTAACGTTGATGATTATGGCTTACAGCCAAGGAAAACCCAAAAGTCATTATCTCATAAAAGTAGAATATTATATTAGACCAACTGTAAATTTTTTGTAAGCACATAAATGTTGGCCAAATGAAAAGTATGTACAGTAAATGCACTCAATACTTGGTTGGGGCTCCTTTTGCTTGAATGACTGCATCAATGCGGCGTGGCATGGAGGCGATCAGCCTGTGGCATTGCTGAGGTATTATGAAAGCCCAGGTTGCTTTGATAGCAGCCTTCAGCTCGTTTGCATTGGGTCTGGTGTCTCTCATCTTCCTTTTGACAATACCCCATAGATTCTCTATGGGCTTAAGGTTACGCGAGTTTGCTGGCCAATCAAGCACTGTGATACTGTGGTTATTAAACCAGGTATTGGTACTTTTGGCAGTCTGGACAGGTGCCAAGTCCTGCTGGAAAATAAAAATTCAGTCTCCAAAAAGCTTGTTGGCAGAGGGAAGCATGTGCTCTAAAATTTCCTGGTAGACGGCTGCACTGACTTTGATCTTGATTAAACACAGTGGACCTACACCAGCAGATGACATGGCTCCCCAAACCATCACTGATTGTGAAAACTTCACACTAGACCTCAAGCAGCTTGGATTGAGTGCCTCTCCACTCTTCCTCCAGACTCTGGGACCTTGATTTCCAAATGAAATGCAAAATTTACTTTCATCTGAGAACCACACCTTTGACCACTGAGCAACAGTCCAGTTCTTTTCCTCCTTGGCCCAGGTAAGACGCTTCTGGTGTTGTCTATTGGTCATGAGTGGCTTGACACATGGAATGCGACACTTGTAGCCCATGTCCTGGATATGTCTGTGTGTGGTGGCTCTTGAAGCTTTGACTCCAGCAGCAGTCCACTCCTTGTGAATCTCCCCCAAATTTAGGAAAGGCCTTTTCTTAACAATTCTATCAAGGCTGCGGTTCTCCCTGTTGCTTGTGCACCTTTTTCTACCATACTTTTTCCTTCCACTCAACTTTCCATTAATATGCTTTTATACAGCACTCTGTGAACAGCCAGCTTCTTTAGCAATGACCTTTTGTGGCGTATCCTCCTTGTGGAGTGTGTCAATGACAGCCTTCTGGACATCAAGTCAGCAGTCTTCCCCATGATTGTATCGCCTACTGAACCAGACTAGGGGACCTTTTTAAAGCTTAGGAAGCCTTTGCAGGTGTTTTGGGTTAATTATTCTAATTTTGGGTTTTCCATAATCATCAGCATTAACATAAATAAACACTTGAAAAAAAACCTCTGAAAAAGTTCATTCTGTTTGTAATGACTCTATATATTATATGTGTTTCACTTTTTGAACTGAATTACTGGGAAAAAAACTTTTTGATGATATTCTAATTTATTGAGATGCACTTGTATTTGATTAGTTAGAAACATACAAATAAACAAATAAAATAACTTGGACAACCCTTTTAACAATGCCCCACTTTTCCAATATTTCCTGGGTCCCTCACAGTTTCTACTTCTTGATCACTCTCAACACACAGGAAATGAGGATCAGCCACTCACTAAACAATCAACAGTCTTGAGAAGAAACTGGATAGAGCTCAGTGGGGATCTGTGAAGTATCAAAACTAGGGCATCAGGGGATCAGTGAGGTGATTATCACTAATTTAGCTTTATTTCATGTTATTATGACCCGTTTAATAAAATACTGACTGACCTGTTTAAGCCAGCACATAAAATTCAGATTAACTGCTGTCCAATGAATGGGGTCCGCGATCCGCATCCGAGGGTCCGCACCGCAAAAAAGTAGTGCTTGCGCTACTTTTTTGCAGTGCGGAGGCACAGCCAGAAACACCACGGAAGCACACCGTAGTGCTTCCGTGGTTTTCCGATCCGTGCCTCCGCCCCGCATCTCCCGGATCGCGGACCCATTGAAGTGAATGGGTCCGCGATCCGTGATGCGGGCTGCACACGGCCGGGGCGCCCGTTTATTGCGGACCCGCCGTATGCGGCCCGCAGCACGGGCACGGCCAGCACACGTTCGTGTGCATGAGGCCTTTGTCTTATTCTGAGGAAATCTTCCCATAATCAACATAGGTTGAGTGAGGCAAGTTTTTTATGTTTCTTGCTAGATGCATATCCTCAAGGCCTGGTGAGATACCTGCTCCCCCTTCATTGTTATACATTCATCATATATAATGCATTAAAAGACAGTTCTTTCTTAATCATTAAATCCAAGAGGCCCTGTAGCATTTATTTTCATCATCCATGCTTATTCTTTACATACTGTAGTAGTGTTCTTTGATGGTCACCTTCTTTACAGCTCATTTAATGACACCTCTGAATTGCCTTAATGCACTTCTTTCGGATGTTTAACTATGGTCCATTGAATATTCATGTTCTTTATATCATTTGAACAATTTCCTAATTGTGTTCATGATGTAAAATAATCACAGAGACAAAAATGACAAAAACAAAAAAATTATGAGAGACGTCATAAATCTGTAGTAAATAATTTCTCTCATTTTTAACTTTGTACCGCTCAGCATTTGTTGGCGAAATGATAATTGCTTACATTGCATACTGTACGTAGATGTAAGTACAGTAAATGTGACAGACATTCCCAGGCTAAAGCTAGGGTGACCAAACTTAAATGAATTATGGGACAACATGTCTTATTCAGGTATATAGAATTACAACGTCTAAAGTTACCAGTTTAGCACCCCAACAATCAGAAAAAGATCTAAAATTGTTAAAAAATTAAGATGGAACACATTTCAACTAGTATCAATGCAAATATTTTGGCCGATGAGCTCCTCAGTGTGACCAATATTAAACCAGATATTCACCAGATATTCGTCTCACCCCATGGCCAGGCTGCTCTCGTATAGATTCAGTTGCGGAAACTAGAACCAGTGTGTGCATGAATTTGTTAAAATGTCTTCTACTTGGCTGCTTACTATAAACACTACTGATTTTCTGCACGCTATTCCACAGTGGAAAACTTGCAATGTTTACCCCATATGTTACTATACCCTAGTACTATAAATACTTGTCTATGGTGATTGCATGGCTGTGTGCTTGGTTGTATGCACCTGTGTGCATGGGTGGACTAGGGAATTAACCCTTTCAGTCCCGTAGGTTTTTTCGGTTTTGTGTTTTCGTTTTGCGCTCCCTGCCTTGATACAGCCATAACTTTTTCATTTTTCTGTTCACATAGCTGTATGAGAACTTGTTTTTTGCGGGACAAGTTGTACTTTCCAACGGCACCATTTAATATTGCATATGGTGTAGTGGGAAGCGGGAAAAAAATTCCAAATCGGGTGAAATTGCTCGATGTGCATTAAAACTGACCAGTTACTTTCATTCTATTGGTCAGTACGAATCTGGCGATACCTAATATGTATAGTTTTTTTTTGCATTTTGATAGTGATAAAAAAATTATAAAGTTGGACATTCTTGACCCCTATAACTTTTTGGTATTTATGTGTACGGAGCTGTATGGGGGATCATTTTTTGCGGGGCGATCTGAACTTTTTATTGATACCATTCTGGGGTGTGTGTGACTTTTTGATCACTTTTTATTTAATTTTTTTTTTTAAAGCAACAAAAAATGGCGAATCGGCCATTTTGACGCTTTTTTCCGGGAAATATATATTTTTTTTATAATATGGACATTTTCGCACACGGCGATACCCATGATGTGTATTTTTAAAATTTTTTTAATACTTTATTTTTATTTTCGTGAAAGGGGGGTGATTTGATCTTTTACGTTTTTTTTATTTTTTTATTTTTTTTAAAACTTTATTTATTTTTTTACACTTTTTTATAGTTCCCATAGGGAACTATAAGAAGCAATCATTTGATTGCTTATATCATAGACTCCAATGCAAACACACCTATATGTACCACGCAATTAAGGCGCTCAATTTGATAGGAAGAGCAAAAGTGCACAAGAGGTACAAGTGGTACATATAGGTGTGTTTGCTCCTCCTCTCATTGGTTGCTGTATGCCCATAGAGGTCACTAGGAGCAACACACCTATATGTGCAGATGCCCACTGGCATGGTTAGGTTTAGCGTAGGACCTGCCTGACCTGAGACCACCGTGACGCTGGGTAGGTGGGCAAATATGTGTTTTGATCAAAATATATTGGCTAAGAGTCTCAGATTTTATCATATCAGAATGAGGTCTTAGTTTATACAGTATATATTGTTTGCATCTATTTTTGTGCACTAATATTCTTTTTCTGTGATTTATTATGATCTTTAAGGATACCTTCACATACCTTCTATGATTGAAAATGAGTTTCATTCATCTGATTGGGATTGTTCTGATGGATTTTTGCAAGACCCATTCTCGTGAATGGAACCAATTTTGAGTTATAGACATTTTCTGCAATAAAATCTGCTGCGTGTGAAGGCGCCCCAGCAGAAACAAATGATGCAATTCAAAATATGTGTTGAGGAGAGTCGCCCATGCTAGTGGACAATATTTCTACTACCACCTATTGGCTATCAAGCTATGGACTGAAACATTTTGTAGGATCTGGATACCCTCAAAAAAAATGCATTCCTTCCTATGTGTAAAATTTGTCATCCTTTGTCTGGCGTGACAGACATTTTTCCCATAAAATGCAGTAAGGTAGGGCTCACATCTATCAGTTATGTCTGGCCAGTTGTTTTATTCCGGGAGCTGAACACAACTGATTTTACAGTATGTATTCACGTGTGTGTATTTATATGTACTTTAAGCACCGGTCTGGCATTCATAGACTGAAAGTGCCGGACAAAAAAACACTGTATGCTAGCTTTTTTCTTTCCTGTACTATTTTACATCTGACATCAAAACTCATGTGCTGAATGATATGAATGATCCTATTGAAAGCACGGTGGCTCAGTGTTTAGCACTGGTGCCTTGCAGCACTGGGGTCCTAGGATCAAATCTGACCAAGAACAACTTCTGCATGGCATTTGAATGCTCTCCCCATGTTTGCGTGGGTTTCCTCCCACACTCCAAAGACATACTGATAGCCAGGGGCGGGCTGGGCCGGGGGGCAGGAGGGCAGATGCCCCCCGGGCCGGTGTATGTCAGGGCCGCCGCGGCTCCTGAACTCAATTGTATCTGCATCCACTAGATGCAGATACTATTGTGCCAGTAGCAGCCAGCGCAGGCAGAGCCTCTGGTTCCCTGCTCCGCTACTCCCGGTGGCCGGCGCACTAATGTGACGTAGGCGGCGCGATGACGTCTGTATCGTGGGACCGCGCCTGGACAGGTGAGTACCTAATACTTCCCCCTGCCTCCCTATTACTGACCTCCCATACTGGCCCTGACTTACCCTAACCCTAATACTGGCCCCTGCCCACCTAGTACTGACCACCAATACAGGACCTGCCTTACCTCTGACCCTAATACTGGCCCCGACCCCTAATACTGACCCTGCCTGACCCCCTAACCCTAGTACTGGCCCCTGACCTCTAATACTGACCTGCATTAACTCATAACCCTAATATAGGCTCCTGACCCCTAATACTGGCCCTGCCTGACCCCTAATCCTAGTACTGGCCCCTGACCTCTAATACTGGCCGCTGACCACTTATTTTGGCCCCTGACCCCTACCATAGTACTGACCTCTAACCTTGGACCCCTAACCCTGATACTAGCCCCTTACCCCCTAGTACTGACCCCTAATACTGGCCTTGCCTGACCCCTAATACTGGCCCTGTCGCACCCCTAAGGCTACTTTCACACTTGCGTCAGCAGGATCCGTAAACGGATCCGTTCCTATTAACTTACATTGTAGTCATGACGGATCCGTCTCCATTCCGCTCAGTCAAGCGGACACCAAAACGCTGCCAGAGCGGAATGGAGACGGAACGGAGGCAAACTGATGCATTTTGAACGGATCCTTATCCATTCAGAATGCATTAAGGAAAAACTGATCAGTTCAGGACCGTTTGTGAGAGCCTGGGACGGATCTCACAAACGGATCCTGCTGACGCAAGTGTGAAAGTAGCCTAACCCTAGTACTGGCCCCTAACTTAGTACTGGCCCCTGACCTCTAATACTGGCCCCTGACCCCTACCCTAGTACTGACCTCTAGCCCTGGACCCCTAACCCTAATATTGACACCTAATCCTGTCCCTAACCCTAATATTGACTGCTAACCCTAATACTGACCACTAATACTTTCCCTAACTCTAATACTACGCCATACAGACCCCTAACCCTACTACTGACCCCTAACCCTGAGGCTACATTCACATGACCATATGTGTTTTGAGGACCACAAATTGCGGATCCACAAAACACGGATACTGGCCGTGTGCGTTCCACATTTTGTGGAACACACATGCCCAGTCCTATGATAGAAATGCCTGTTCTTGTCTGCGATTGCAGTCAAGAATAAAACATACTCTATCTTTTTTTGCGGGGCTTGGGATTTGCGGCCCCTTTGAAGTGAATGGAAATACGGTTGTTTGAATGTACCCTAATGCTGCCTCTAACCCCAGTACTGGCCCCTAACTGATACTGATCGTAATTCTAATACTGGCCCTAAGGGTACATTCAGACGACCGTATTCAGACGACCGTATTTCTAAGTCTGAATCCGTTCCACAATTTTGCCGAACGGGTACGGACCCATTCATTTCAATGGGGCCGCAAAAGATGCGGACACCACACCACGTACTGTCCGCATACGTAGTTCCATTCCCCCCCAAAAAATATAGTGCATATGTCCTATTCTTGTCCGCAAGAATAGACATTTCTATATAGGGCTGGCACTGTGCGTTCCGCAAAATGTGGAACGCACAAGGCCAGTATTTGTGTTTTGCGGATCCACAATTTGGGGACTGCAAAACACTTTCGGTCGTCTGAATGTAGCTTTATGCTAATACTACGCCTATCCCTAATACTGACCCCTAACCCCAATACTGACCCCTAACCCCAATACTGGCCCTTAACTCTAACACAGTGACCATAATATATGACTGTCCACATATATCTCTACACACTGCATCTTTTACATCTGACATATACACACAGAGTACTGATATGTCAGGTACAAGGTATAATAGATGCAGTGGGTAAACGTATATAGTATATACAGCAGTGTACTCATGTGAGATACAAGGTGTAATTTATACATCACACCTCACATATCAGTACACTGTTGTATATATTATATATCTATACACAGTGCATCTAATATACGTCATACTTCACATATCAGTACACTGCTGTATATACTATATATCTGTACACACTATATCTATTATACCTCGTACCTCACATATCAGTACACTGCTGTATATACTATATATCTGTACACACTATATCTATTATACCTCGTACCTCACATATCAGTACACTGCTGTATATACTATATATCTATACACACTGCATCTATTGTACCTCATACCTCACATATCAGTACACTGCTGTATATACTATATATCTGTACACACTATATGTATTATACCTCATACCTCACATATCAGTACACTGCTGTATATACTATATATCTGTACACACTACATGTATTATACCTCACATATCAGTACACTGCTGTATATACTATATATCTGTACACACTACATCTATTATACCTCATATATCAGTACACTGCTGTATATACTATATATCTGTACACACTGCATCTAATATACGTCATACCTCACATATCAGTACACTGCTGTATATGCTATATATCTGTATATACTGCATGTATTATAAAATTATAATAGATGCAGTGTGTACAGATATATAGTATATACAGCAGTGTAATGATATGTGAGGTATGATGTATAATAGATGCAGTGTGTACAGATATATAGTATATACAGCAGTGTACTGATATGTGAGGTATGATGTATAATAGATGCAGTGTGTACAGATATATAGTATATACAGCAGTGTACTGATATGTGAGGTATGATGTATAATAGATGTAGTGTGTACAGATATATAATATATACAGCAGTGTACTGATATGATATGTGAGGTATGAGGTATAATAGATGCAGTGTGTACAGATATATAGTATATACAGCAGTGTACTGATATGTGAGGTACGAGGTATAATAGATGCAGTGTGTACAGATATATAGTATATACAGCAATGTACTAATATGTGAGGTACAAGGTATAATAGATACAGTGTGTACAGATATATAGTATATACAGCAGTGTACTGATATGTGAGGTATGAGGTATAATAGATGCACTGTGTACAGATATATAGTGTATACAGCAGTGTACTGATATGTGAGGTATAATAGATGTAGTGTGTACAGATATATAGTATATACAGCAGTGTACTGATATGTGAGGTACGAGGTATAATAGATGCAGTGTGTATAGATATATATTATATACACTGCTGTATATACTCTATATATCCACTGCATCTAGCTTGTCATGTGACCGTTAGCAACTTGTAGCCAGTGACGTCTCACCCACTGCATTCTAGCTTTTACCGAGTATTATAATACAGTGTGTGTACGCTGTATTCAGAGGGCACACTGAAGGGTCACTATAGACAAATGGGCACATATACTGCAAGAGGCACAATAAATAAAGGGGGCACACTGAAGGGGCACTATACACAAAGGGGCACATATAAGAGGCACGTTTTATAAGGGGCACCAAGCATGTGGCACTAGCATTAGGGGCACTGTGTGTGGCACTATAAACAGAGGGCACAGGGCATATGACACTATATACAGAGGGCACAGAGCATGTGGCACTATACACAGAGGGCACAGAGCATGTGGCACTATACACAGAGGGCACAGAGCATGTGGCACTATAAACAGAGGACACAGAGCATGTGGCACTATATACAGAGGGTAAAGGGCATATGGCACTGTATACAGAGAGCACAGAGTATGTGACACTATATACAGAGGGCACAGAGCATGTGGCACTATATACAGAGGGCACAGAGCATGTGGCACTATATACAGAGGGCATATGGCACTGTATACAGAGGGCACAGAGTATGTGGCACTAATGCTGCTGTTATATTCAGGGCACAGAATGTGGCACTAAGATGAGTTTGTGTCAGTATGCAGGGTGCCAATGTGCTGGTAAAGCGTGAAGCTGAAGAGATCTTCTTGGCAAAATTTGCAAAGCTGCATTGTGGACGGGAGGAGGCGTCATGGTGGTCTGAACCAGATGGAGAAGAACTCAGGAAGAGATGTCACCTGTAAGTCACTAAATGGAAATGATTATTCTGCTACTGACTGTGTATGATGGGAGCTGTAGTCACCTGGATGATCTACAGCTGATGATGAGTGGTAGCAGGCTGTTTTGCGCAACAACTCCCAGCATCCCTTTACACTTGTTCAGGCCATACTGGGAGCTGTAGTTTCATATGGCGAGGGCTGACCTGACTACTCAGATGGTATCTGTACTAAACCTTTAAAATCTGGTGATGTATTTATGTATTGAACTTGGTTCTGGTGCTGTATTTATGTAGAGAACTTGGTTCTGGTGCTGTATTTATGTAGTGAGCTTGGTTCTGGTGCTGTATTTATGTAGAGAACTTGGTTCTGGTGCTGTATTTATGTAGAGAACTTGGTTCTGGTGCTGTATTTATGTATTGAACTTGGTTCTGATGCTGTATTTATGTAGAGAACTTGGTTCTGGTGCTGTATTTATGTAGAGAACTTGGTTCTGGTGATGTATTTATGAAGAGAATTTGGTTCTGGTGATGTATTTATGAAGAGAACTTGGTTCTGGTGATGTATTTATGAAGAGAACTTGGTTCTGGTGCTGTATTTATGAAGAGAACTTGGTTCTAGTGATGTATTTATGAAGAGAACTTGGTTCTGGTGATGTATTTATGTATAGAACTTGGTTCTGGTGCTGTATTTATGTAGAGAACTTGGTTCTGGTGCTGTATTTATGTAGAGAACTTGGTTCTGGTGCTGTATTTATGTAGAGAACTTGGTTCTGGTGCTGTATTTATGTAGAGAACTTGGTTCTGGTGCTGTATTTATGTAGAGAACTTGGTTCTGGTGCTGTATTTGACTTATAGGTTTAGTTATGGTGCTATATTTCTTGTTGATTTTGTTGCTGTATTTGACTTATGGGCCTGGTTCTGGTGTTGTATTCATGCAGTGAACTTGCTTCTGGTGCTGTGTTTGACTTCTAGGTTTGGTTCTGGTGCTGTGTGTATGTAGTCATCTTGGTTCTTGCTCTGCATTTGTGTTAAACATACATCTGATGCTATACGTCTAATACTATCCATTCACATTTGCGTTTGGGTCACAGATTCTGTTAAAAAGACCGGTCAGAAAAGTTCTGCATGCAAAACTTTTTTGTTCGGTAAAGGAGCAGCATCCTGAGCAGACCCCATTGTACTCAATGGAGTCTCTTCAGCTCAGGGGTTGGTAAATCTGGTCCCTCTAATCAGGCTGTTGCTACGGACTCAGCCATGTTCTGTATCTGGAATCTAACATGAAAACACAACCAGCTGCCGCCTTTTAACCATTTAAAGCCCATTTACCTATACCGGCTTTATATGGTAGGTGGAGTTAAACAGGTTAAGGGTGGGCCGCTACACATGGGCCAGTGCTGTGTGCTTGCCCCCCAGGCTAAAATTTGCCAGCCAGCCCCTGCTGATAGCGAACTTAGATTGTGAGCCCCATTGGGGACAGCTTGATGCTAATGTCTGTAAAGTGCTGTAGAATACAGAAGCGCTATATAAGTGAGTAAAATAAATAAAGCTATGGGATCAGTTCTGGAATCAGTTTCCCTCTGGTGTTTCTTTACCTCACTGGAGGGAAACTAAAACGGATGGCTGGATATATATGGCTTCATTGCGTACTCCACTGCAGTGTTTTACTAAATGTAATTTATTTCTCTTCTTTCAGCCTCATTTAGTATATTCTCAAGGCAGTATAACTTCAGGTTGTCCAGCAACCACTTCATAACAGGCAATAGGATGTCTCTGCACCACTTTACTTAGTCTCATTCACTTGTAGCTCCATGCCTTCCTTGGTGCAATATGCAATCATGCATCACGAATATTCACAGCACAGGAAAAAGGACCCTCCATGGAACTGGAAAATATATAACATAATGTTATAGGAAAATATGGTCCCTAGCCAGAACTTCAGTCCTAGACCACTCAAATATGATATAGCATATACTGTTATTATTCAGTGACATTCACTCATTGAGTGGCCAGAAGCCATTTGGTCATTTGCCCTTGTTAGCATATCAAAGGCAGGAAGGGCACATTGTAAAAGCAGTTGTACTAGATTCTCTTGGCCAACAGATTGGGAAGAGATTTGGGTGGTCATGGGGTGGAGTCGATGGTGGGGGCTGGGACACAGGAAGATATATGCTTTGGAAAACTTGGGATCTCTTTCTTCCTTCCTGCCACCACCTGGAACAACAGCACTTCTGGAGCAAGCTTAAGGTATACGTGTGTATGTATATAAGTATAATATCCCAGTAGACTTTATATGTGTACATATAGATATTTGTAGTCTGTGATTGTATTACCAGTAGATTATATATGCTGTTTATGCATGAGTCTCTATATGTACATGTACTAATAGTCAGGTACTGGATGTGAGTTGGGTAGAAGTGTAGATCCAGTATACGGTATATTGGTGGTATCTGGATATACGGTATATACATACACATTATTAGCCACATTGCTTAGCATCCAGGGAGGGCAGGAACGAGGCGGCTTTGTGTGGCGGTGTCCTCTATGTACTGTTATTTGTAGTGTCTGTATCTTTATGTAATGTCCATTGCTTTGTCTTCTCTATGTTATCAGTAAAGTATTTTTATATATAAGTATCTGCGAGGGTTGGATGTTACTCCTGGTGTGTATGAAGGACTGGAGGGGTGTATATAATACACTGGATAAACGGGTTATATAAGAAACAAAGACAACAGCTTAGGAACAGAATAAAAGGGAAGGAATTGGAGATATACCGTATTTTTCGCCCTATAAGACGCACCGGCCCATAAGACGCACCTAGGTTTTAGTGTAGGAAAATAAGAAAAAAATATTTTTCATCAGATCCTCTTATCAGACTGCCCATAAATTTAAGGACATCACATCAGACCCCCATATCAGCCCCCTGTGCCCCCATACCATCTCACTGTGCCCCCATCAGACCTCAGATCAGCAGAATGTGCCCCCATCAGACCTCAGATCAGCAGAATGTGCCCCCATCAGACCTCAGATCAGCAGAATGTGCCCCCCATCAGACCTCAGATCAGCAGAATGTGCCCCCATCATACCTCAAATCAGCAGAATGTGCCCCCATCATACCTCAAATCAGCAGAATGTGCCCCCATCATACCTCAAATCAGCAGAATGTGCCCCCATCAGACCTCACATCAGCAGAATGTGCCCCCATCAGACCTCATATCATGCCCCCATCAGACCTCAGATCAGCAGAATGTGCCCCCATCATACCTCAAATCAGCAGAATGTGCCCCCATAAGACCTCACATCAGCAGAATGTGCCCCCATCAGACCTCATATCATGCCCCCATCAGACCTCAGATCAGCAGAATGTGCCCCCATCAGACCTCAGATTAGCGTTTTGTGCCCCCTCACGCCACAGATCAGCGTCTTGTGCCCCTATCAGACCTCAGATCAGCCCACCCAGCCACTGATAAAGACCATACTTACCGTACCTGTTCTGCGCTGCCGCTGCCGTCCGGTCCCACGCTCCGCGCTCCTCTCTCTTCCCTGCCGGCACGCACTATGACCTGACGCCGCAGCGTCAGGTCATAGTGCGTGCTGGCAGGGAAGAGAGAAGAGCGCGGAGCGTGGGACCGGACGGCAGCGGCAGCGCAGAACAGGTAAGTATGGTCTTTATCAGTGGCTGGGTGGGCTGATCTGAGGTCTGATGGGGGTCCCTACGTACAAGTGAGCGCTTCCTTATGGAAGCGCTCACTTGTATTCGCCCTATAAGACGCACAGCATTTTTCCCCCTACTTTTGGGGGAAAAAAAGTGCGTCTTATAGGGCGAAAAATACGGTATATAAATCTCCAATTTCCAATAAGCATAAATTCCCTTCATCACACAACTTTTTTTAAGTTGACGCCGGCAGATGGTCCCAAATAATTTTTTACAAAATGTATTCGCCAAGAATCTCAAATATACAAGATAAGTGTAGCATTAGCACCAGAATATTTTCTATAACAATGGCATTTTTGTACATTATTTGTGTTTGTAGAATGCTGTTGCATTGTGTTTTTATAACTTTTTTAAGGAAACTTTTTAAGGAAACTTTTCTGTCTAGAGGGGCAAGTCAGTATCAAAGATGACACACCACATAAATTCGTGCATTTTTATAGATGGCCAAGATGGTGTTGGCCATGTCTCCAATCATCAGAGAATCATGCCTAGTGACCATAATAACTAAAAACAATGATACATACAACAGAATAAAACCATGTTAAAAACATAGGTTTGTAGCCTAAAGTCATGTTTATGGCACTTTTCTCTATCTCATCATGATGTCTAGGCATCTACTAGAGATGAACATTTGTCGAACTTTTCATAAGATTCGTATATTCGATGAATATATTCGTTGAATCTGCATACAAAATATACATTATTATGTGGCGTTTAGCGAACATTCGGGCACTAATAACGAACGTTCAGTTTTAAAAGGTACGCAACTTCTTTGAAAAGTACGCATTAGCGTACAAATTGTGTACGAAAATGACAGACTTTGCTGAAGAGGAATGGTGGAGCAGGAGGAACACTCTGAGTCTGACCCCTGGCTACATATGGATACTGTATCAGCAGATGATAGCAGATCATCCGGCTGAGACTGAGATGACATCCACTCCACTATGTCATCCACTTTCTCTACCACTACAATTTGTGCCTTGGTGGGTTAGCCCGGTGGAACACCGGCCAAGTATTGCGAATACTACAAGTAGAAGCTCCGGCTACAGGTCCTTTGGCACTGCTGCCCTATGCCACCTTCTCCTTTTTTTTAGAGCTCGAGGTCTGGCTGGAACTGGACCTCTTTTGCTTATCCATTCTAGACATTTTTCACTTCACTCTGTGGCCCTGCAGCTGGTCTTTGTCTTTGTCCCTGTCTCTCTCCCTATCTCTCTCTCTGTCTCTCTCTCCCTGCCTGATTAATTACTAGCCCTGCACTGGCCCTGCACTTGCCCTGCAGTATCCCTGATGTGTAATATGGATTCCCTGAACAATTACACCCCAGTGTCAACAACACAGATCTCAGTGTCTCAGAACTTCACACACAGTGCTTCTGCTTGTCTCAGCAGTCGCAGCAGAAGTGATGTGTCACTGGCTTACCGAGCCTGAGCCAATCAGAGCAAGCCCTGTCCACTAGGTCAGGTGACTGCTTTCTTCCAGGGCTTTTGCACAGGAATAACGAACTAACAGTAAAAGTTCGCTAATTACTTGAATTCTTACGCAACAGCGTATAGACTAACTTATACCTAGCATTAGCGTACAATTAATCAGACAAGTACATAGCGAATGCGTAGAAAGCCTTAGGAACATTTTCGAATCTTAACGGAGTGAATCACCTAATATTCGGATTTGCTTTGCAGCTGAAAATTTCCAAGATTCGATACGATTCAACGAATCGACGAATAGATTTGCTCATCTCTAGCATCTACCCCTTGCTAAATCTCTCAGAATGTCTGGGAGGCTCCCAGAGGTGTAGATGTGGCATTGCATGCACAGTCACTGCTCCAGTAGGGAAAGCAGAGCCTCTGCATTTGCGCCACAAGCAGCACAGCCATGAGATTGCCAGGGTTGGGCTAGATGTCCAGACTTGTTAATTAAGATGCAGGTAGGCACTTCTTCCGCTGCAGGAACAGCCCTTCACAGGTGAATAACTTTTGCTGATGAGACAAATGGATTCACTCATGTCTATTCTTAAGTATACAACCACACGGTATGGTCGTGTCATGCTTGCGACGTATCTGGCCTAATTAAACTAATGAAACGGCACTGTTTAGTCAGTCTGCATTGTTAACGGTGCTCGACTGCAATGTGGGCACATCGCAAGTGCAACATGACCATGCCAAGTAGTTGAACCCTAAGGCTACTTTCACACAACTGTTGTGTTTTGCTGATCCGCAAATTGCGGATCCACAAAAAAAATCGGATGACGTCCATAAGGCATCCGTTCTTTTTGCGGGTGTACTGTAACAATGCCTATCCTTGTACGCAAAACGGTCTATTTTTTTTTGCGGGGCTAAGGAACGGACACCTCCTAGATAACAGTACTATGCTGTGCCCCAAAATTGTACTAAATAGGCATATAATATTGTCACAATAATGTGCCTAAATAATTATACTGTAAAGTGCTTTAAGGGGTTGTCCCAGAATGACACCTTATCACGTATCCGCAAGAAAAATAAAATGAATCTGATTTGTGAGGGCCCGATTGTTGGAACCCCGTTGATCGAGAGAACCTGAGACCTGTGTCTCCTATGGATGAATGAAGAAGCAGATGAGCTGGGGACAGCTATCTTTAGCAGTTAGCAGTAATGGTGGTCACACACACTCTACTTTGGAAGATAAAGACAGTATGCACTTCCCAGCTATCTTCTCCTAGCTCTCAGCTTACTATACCCTACTATATGTAGAAAATGTTGGTACACTAATGTTGGTGCACTTATGATTGTCCTGCCTGGGAAGCAGCTGGGGACTGCAGCATTCAGAAGCTTGGATGTTAATGGAGTCGGGGGCAAGATGCTCTTGGGATGAAAGCTTGGCTGTAGTGGTAATCCAGCAGCTGAGCTTTCCCTTCTGACACTGAAAACACAGGAGTTATCTGGGCTGTGCTGAAGGATTAAAGGGGTAAATCAACCCCTATAATGCCTCCTCCAATGCCCGGGACCTCACACAGATTATACTTACCTCGCTCCCCGGCATCTGTGTCACTCCTGATGGCTGTACATGCTGCCGTTACATCTCCCAGACCCGCAGATTAAAACAACAGCAACGTGGGTGGGGGGGTTGGTCTCGTGATCACATGCATAAAAGTCCTGTGGCCACTGCAGCAGAGGCGATGACGTGAAACTGCCTCACCTTTTTTTTCATGTGTGGACATGCCCCTTTTCATGAGATCCCACCCCCTTCTGTGTATGTGTCCCACCTCTTTCATGATGTGTCCTCCATGAGCTGTGCACCTGATTTGCCAGCTTTTCTGGGAGTTTGATTGCAATAAAATCTATCTTTACTGAATAGATAATGGAAGTAGTAGTTCATGTTGCAGCAATAGGCACAGTTCTGGAATATGTTGCAGAGTAGGCTTCTCCCAATAGTTGTGTATAGGCAGTAGCAATGATGGTAGTAATCCTCCATAAGTCTCATTCTAAGTTCACTTTGCAATCTTCCCAAATAACCAAAGACATGTAGTTCCGTTCTCATTAACTCTTTCTGCAGTTTCCAGCTGCAGGGTGCAGATGTCGAGTCCATCTCAAAGTGTGGTGGGTGTCAATGCAATATATCTTTTCCACAGCAGTAAAGTCTTATTGCCATAAATGTACAGTACCTTCCTGTCTGAATCCAGAACAGCCTTGATGATCCTACATCTTCTGTGAATATCTGTTCTCTTTTTCTCAGGGGTAGTCTCTCAGTTAAGTTGTTCTCTGGCAACTTCTCTAAGTTTACTTGGCAGGAGCTCACACATGTAGGTTTTGCCTCTAGATTTGCTTAACTAAGACTCTCCCACTAGTCAGGGAATGTGACCACCCCATCACCCTGGAAACTAGGCTAACACTGCCAGTGTTGTCCATGTACATCCATTTAAGATACATAGTGCATACAGACTAGTGTTTTTAGCATTAAATCACAACTAGTGATGAGCGAGCCTGAGCGGCAAGATTCGGGATTTGCACGAATCTTGCCCGCTTTGGCTCGGCTCGGCATCCCGAGGCAGCACGGATTCGTGAAGATTCATGAGTCACTGCCAATTTGAAATGCCCGTTTTTTTCAGCCAATCAGCATCAAAGGGAAGCGTGTGGGAACGCCTGCTGTGATGTAACAGCCCCTATACCTCCCCAGCAGTGATTGGCTGGTAGTGACATGTGACCTAAATTTACATAAGGTAGGGACCTGCAGCATCAGCCTCAGGCCTCTTTCACACGTCCGCAAAAATCGTCCGCATCCGATCCGCAATTTGTGGACCAGGTGCGGACCAGGTGCGGACCCATTCACAGTCAACCGCACTTCCGTTCCATGGGTCCGGAAAAAAATAGAACATGTCCTATTCTTGTCCGGATCCACGGACAGGAAAAGGCATTTCTATCATGTGCGTTCCGCAAATTGCGAACTGCACATGGGCCGCTGTGCGTGTTTTGCGGATCCGCAAATTGCGGATCCACAAAACACGGACAACACCAAACGGACGTCTGAATGAGCCCTTAGGGAGCCTCAGAGGCATCCCTACATGCTGCCCCTGGTGTTTCCTATGCATTTCCAAGGTGTTTCCATCATTTTCTGAGGTTTTCACATGTTGGGGCAAACTTGACTGTGCAGAACCTTTGGCCCCTGCAAAAAGATTCGGGTCTCCCATAGACTTTAATGGGATTCGGCCCAAATCCACGAATCCCGCGGTGGGATTCGGGCCGAATACCGAATCCCCGAATCTTTTAGAATTCGCTCATCTCTAATCACAACATATGACCTTTGAAAAACAATTAACTTTTGACAGTGATCCGCTGGGTTACTGCACATCCATGTCTTATATTATAGAGAACTGTATTGTGCACCTTGCTCTCTTTCTCAAAAGTCCTAATACTGTTTAGTGTCGATAGTAGTTTTGTTCTCAAAAAAGAAGGTTCGACTGCCTCTGCCTTTATCTAGGCCTATGTGCCTATCTTACACACTGATAAACATTATTCTTGTTAATGATAATGTATAGTTCTTGATACTGTTTCTATTTTCATTTCCTTTAAAAAAAGAGATTTCAGAAAAGCCACAGAGTTGCATGTAGTACCATCATAGCCATTATAGGATGTATGGAATAGTGATGGGTAGTTCGTGAGTGAGTAGTTCAAAATGAACTAATCTTCAGAGTGAACTAGTTCATCTAGTTCACCATCCTTACAGAGATTAGTTCATTATGAACTAAACAGCAAGTGGGAGGAGACAGAGAGTGATCCCTCATACAGCTCCAGGAAGCTCCCTGGTCTCACACTTGCTCTTTATAGCTCCTGATGCTGGAAAAGAAGGTAGTAAAACACTATACCACACATCAAATACAAATATAATAGTAATAATAATATTAATAAAAACTGAAATTGCACAGTATACAGACACAGCTCATATGTGTGTATGAGAGAGAGAGAGATAGTGTTTCTGTGTGTGGTTCATGCCCCTCACCTGTCTTTGTGATAAGATTAGCCTCCTGTAGAGAATCCAGAGAAATACTGAACTAAATGAACTAATCTTTTGAACTAATCTTTTCAGTGAACTAGTTCATGGTGAACTAATCACCAACATGAACTAGATTTCCCATCACTAGTATGGAACCCTGCCTGGTAATGATGAGATACAGGGCTGCAGCCCCTTCAAACTGCTGATCGGTGCAGGTGCTAGTAATCTGACCACAACTGATCAAAATTTGGATAGGAAACTAATATGAAAGTCCCAGACCACCTTTTTAATGCTGGACACCTTCAAAGTTGTTGTGAAGTATGTGCTATGCTGTTCTCTCTGCATTACAGATATATAGCTGCCTGCAAGTGGATGAGAGAATTTCTCCTAAGGAATACATTTATGATAAACACATTTCTAGATAATACATGTATGCAAATTGCCTCCAACTTCAAATGCAGTCTATGAGTGCTGATTTCCTGCTCCTTCAAGAACTGCAATGGAAAATATACAGCTCTATCATTGAGAGGAAGAGAAGGAGAAGCTAATAAGAGTCTGCATTCTAATGACCTTATGTTGCTAATAAAATCAGGAGTGGTATCATGCTTTTATAAGCACACCTCAGTTTAATGCACCATCTCAAGCTCCGACAAGGCTGCAGGGCCAAGTGATATTTTTTGCTGTCAAACCAGGTTGTCTCACCCCAGTGATCAGGAATCTGTCAATGACCTACATCAGCAGCTTCAAGAATTAATGAATCGTGCAGGTTCCTACATTTTGTATCTTTTTCGCAGCAGGAAAATGTGACCTGGTTGGGATATTCAATGTGTTATATTCTTTCCTATGTCCTAAATCGCGCTGTGACCTTTTCTTGTAAAATAGCAATGTCTTTCAGAATAAACAGAGCTGCATCTGCTTAGATATTAAGCAATAGTATTGTATGCACGTTGTAGATTGTATTACCCATAGCATACTGTACCTCCCAAGTGTCCCTCTTTTGGAGGGGCAGTCCCTCATTGGAACCACGTCCCTTTGTCCGTCTTTGCTCCTTAAATGTTTCTCTTTTTGATTTGGGAAACATTTACAGTAATAAATACTTAAACATTAATTAAACTGCTCCAGAAATCTCATTCGAACCTGTATATTAGACCTCACGTTATATGTTTTTTCATTATTTGGTGCAATTTTGACTTTAAAAGTCATCAGATGATTTTTGTGCTAAGTTTTAAAAGCGTATTTCAGAGCAAGAAAAAAAATCTGTCAGAGGAGCAGACCATGCACAAAAAAGACCATGCACAAAGAAAACAAAACAACACAAGACAGAACTTATACCTACCTACCACAACTCTGTGACAGCTCTCTTCTCCGTGTAGTGGCCATGCCATTTACCTGAAAGGGAGCAGCGCTGCCATAACCAGCTCCATCCTCCGCACAATGGACAGTGTAATGTAGTTCCAGCGCCTAGTTTAGGTGCTGGAACTACCCCAGAACAGTTGATCAGCAAAGGTGCGAGATGTAGGATAAGCTATCAATATAAAAATACTGGAAAACCCCTTGAAATTCCATTTAAAAAAAATACTATCCTCAGTTTTACTCTGTCAGCCTATTATGACATAAGTAATAAATATAATTAAAAGAAAAGGGCACAACAGAAGACTCCTTTGGCACCCCACTAGTAGCAGTAACCCAATCAACACATTTTTCATTGTTGTAAATGCCGTCACTAGTTTGTTTTTTATACATTTCAGACATGCATCACCTCCTTGCATTGTCTTTACTAATATCGCAGCAGGCAGTGTGCGCAGTGAGTTGAAAGTGAGCTGCAGAAAAAAGTATGGGCTCTTTCAAACAAGTGTGTGCCTTGCGGAAATTTGTGCGGTCTGGACTTAGGAAGCACACTGCATTATCATGATTGCTTGTGCCCAAAAAATGTCAATATTCTGTGTGGCCACCATTATTTTCCAGCTCTGCCTTAACTCTCTTGGGTATGGAGTTCACTAGAGCTTCACAGGTTGCCACTGGAATCCTCTTCCACTCCTCAATTACGAAATCAAAGAGCTGGTGGATGTTAGAGACCTTGCACTGCTCCATCTTCTGTTTGAGGATTCCCCACAGATGCTCAATAGGGTTTAGGTCTGGAGACATGCTTGGCCAGTCCAGCACCTTTACCCTCAGTGTGTTTAGCAAGGCAGTGGTCATCTTGGAGGTGTGTTTAGAGTAGTTATCAAGTTGGAATACTGCCCTGTGGCCCAGTTTCCGAAAGCAGAGGATCATGCTAAACTTCAGTATGTCCCAGTACATGTTGGCATTCCTGGTCCCTTCAGTGAACTGTAGCTCCCCATAGCAGGGCCAGAGTTAGGGGGGGGGGCAAACTGGGCAATTTCTCAGGGCCCCCCTGCTTCAGTCCACATCGCGTTCATTCAGGCAGATGGCAGTCAGGACTGCAGAGTGGGGAATTTCCCAGCTTAGGAGTCCCTGCTCTGACTGCATATTTAGCTATGTCTAGAGATGAGCGAACATGCTCGTCCGAGCTTGATGCTCGTTCGAGCATTAGGGTATTCGCATATGCTCGCTACTCGGACGAGCATATCGCGATCCTCGAGGAAATGGCAACTTCCTCTTCCTGCATGTTAGCCGCCTTTTTTTAGCCAATCAACATGCAGGAGAGCCTTTGGTACCTCCTAGCATCATGTGGGGCCCCTACAAGTCGATAGCAGGGATTGGCTGGCCAGATCAGATGACCTGGGAATATAAGAATCTGGTCCCGCGCTGCTCGCGTCATACGCCATCTGCATGAGATTAGGGATAGAGCTGCTGTCTGTCAGGGAGAGTGTTAGGGCCTGAATTTAGATGTTGGTTAGGCAGGAATCACCCACAAAGAACCCAACAGCCCTTCTAAGGGCTACAAGCACCTTTTTTTTGTCTCCTCCAGGCTGCTGGCTGGGACTTGTAGTGCAGCTACTGCCATCTTGGCTGCACACTGTACACAGTGACTGGTGGCAGAAGGGACACATAGACCCAAAATAAATTGCCCAAAGTACTCATTTTTGCTGCTGCTGTACCTTGGCTTGCTGAGATCTGTACTGCAGTCTAGGGAATACGTTTTTCTGTCATTTCAATACACTACAGTCCAGTGAACAATTATGTAATGTACTGTACAGTAGCGTCAGTCTAGGGAATACATTTTTCTGTCATTTCTATACACTACAGTCCAGTGAACAATTATGTAGTGTACTGTACAGTAGCGTCAGTCTAGGGAATACGTTTTTCTGTCATTTCTATACACTACAGTCCAGTGAACAATTATGTAGCGTACTGTACAGTAGCATCAGTCTAGGGAATACGTTTTTCTGTCATTTCTATACACTACAGTCCAGTGAACAATTATGTAGTGTGTTGTACAGTAGCATCAGTCTAGGGAATACGTTTTTTTATATATCCTACAGTGCAGTGAAAGATTGAGTGGTTTGCGGTGCAATAGCCGCCGTCTAAAGACTACGTTTTTCCTCTCAGTCATATATACTACAGTGCAGTGAAAAATTGAGTGGTTTGCGGTGCAATAGCCGCCTTCTAAAGACTACGTTTTTCCTCTCAGTCATATATACTACAGTGCAGTGCGAAATTGTGTCGTGTGCTGCACACTAGCCGGAGTGTAGAAAATATACATTTTTCCTCTCAGTTATATATTATACAGTGCAGTGAAAAATTCTGTCGTGTGCTGCACACTAGCCGGAGTGTAGAAAATATACGTTTTTCCTCTCAGTTATATATTATACAGTGCAGTGAAAAATTGAGTGGTTTGCGGTGCAATAGCCGCCGTCTAAAGACTACGTTTTTCCTCTCAGTCATATATACTACAGTGCAGTGCGAAATTGTGTCGTGTGCTGCCCACTAGCCGGAGTGTAGAAAATATACGTTTTTCCTCTCAGTTATATTTTATACAGTGCAGTGAAAAATTGTGTCATGTGCTGAACACTAGCCGGAGTGTAGAAAATATAAGTTTTTCCTCTCAGTTATATATTATACAGTGCAGTGAAAAATTCTGTCGTGTGCTGCACACTAGCCGGAGTGTAGAAAATATAACTTTTTCCTCTCAGTTATATATTATACAGTGCAGTGAAAAATTCTGTCGTGTGCTGCACACTAGCCGGAGTGTAGAAAATATATGTTTTTCCTCTCAGTTATATATTATACAGTGCAGTGAAAAATTGAGTGGTTTGCGGTGCAATAGCCGCCGTCTAAAGACTACGTTTTTCCTCTCAGTCATATATACTACCGTGCAGTGTGAAATTGTGTCGTGTGCTGCACACTAGCCGGAGTGTAGAAAATATATGTTTTTCCTCTCAGTTATACATTATACAGTGCAGTGAAAAATTTCTGTCGTGTGCTGCACACTAGACGGAGTGTAGAAAATATACGTTTTTCCTCTCAGTTATATATTATACAGTGCAGTGAAAAATTTCTGTCGTGTGCTGCACACTAGCCGGAGTGTAGAAAATATAAGTTTTTCTTGTTAGTTATATATTATACAGTGCAGTGAAAAATTCTGTCGTGTGCTGCACACTAGCCGGAGTGTAAAAAATATAAGTTTTTCCTCTCAGTTATACATTATACAGAGGCCTTGGTCCTAGGCAGGTTGACAAAGTACATGTTGATGAGGGAGCAGTGGAACGCTGCAGAGTTTCGCTCCCTAGCTTCATCTCGCAACTTACTGGTTCACGTGGTACACCATTATTGAAACCACAACAGTGCGAACAGGTGATGACGTGGATAGCGGACAATGCGTCCAGTAATTTATCCACCACCCAGTCTTCCACACAGTCCACCCACTTTAGCCAAGGGAGTAGACCACTGTCTCCTCCAGCTCTGCTGCCCTATAGATTGGTAGAGACTGAGCCTTTCCGCAACCTGATGGCGGTGGCTGTCCCTCGGTACTTGGTCCCCAGCCGCCACTATTTGTCCCGATGTGCCGTCCCAGCCCTACACGAGCATGAGTCAGAGAACATCATCCGTGCCCTGACCAACACGGTTAGTGATAAGGTCCACCTAACCACGAACACGTGGACAAGTGCTGGCAGGCAGGGACACTATATCTCACTGATGGCACATTGGGTTAACTTGGTGGAGGCTGGGACCGAGTCTGACCCTGGGGCCACTCATGTACTGCCCACACCGAGGATTGCGGGGCCTACCTCGTCACGGTTTCTCAGATGTACTATGCCTCTTCCTCCACCCCCTCCTCCTCCGAATTACCATCCGTGGGCACGGCGCCTTCAGTCGGTAGCTCTAGGCGCAGCAGCACTGCCGTGGGTAAGCGCCAGCAGGCGGTGCTCAAACTGCTGAGCTTAGGTGACAAAAGGCACACTGCCCAAGAGCTGTTACAGGGCATCACGGCGCAGACCGATCTGCCGCTGGCACCGCTGAACCTCAAGCCATGGTTGTGTGTGACAACGGGCGTAACCTGGTGGCGGCTCTGCAACTCGGCAGACTGACACATGTGCCATGCCTGGCCCACGTGTTCAATCTCATAGTTCAGCGGTTCCTCAAGACATACCCCAATTTGTTAGATTTGCTCACCAAGGTGCGCCGCATCTGTGCGCATTTCCGCAAGTCAACCACAGATGCTGCCACTCTCAGGGCAGCGCAGCGGCGCCTACAACTGCCAGCTCACCGACTGTTGTGCGACTTGCCCACACAATGGAATTCGACATTAAACATGTTATCCAGAGTTTACCAGCAGCGCAGAGCGATTGTAGACTGCCAGATGACAACTTCCACCAGAACTGGTAGTCAGGTCAGTCAGCTTCCTCAAGTCTACAATGAGGAGTGGACGTGGATGTCTGATATCTGTCAGGTGTTGAGCAACTTTGAGGAGTCAACACAGATGGTCAGCGGCGATGCCGCCATTATCAGGCTCACCATCCCGCTGCTTTGCCTTTTGAAAAACTCACTGCTCAGCATGAAGTCAGAAGCTTTGCGCTTGTCACAGGAGATGGGGGAAGAAGATACGTCGCTTGATAGCCAGAGCACCCTCTGGTCTGTTTCTCAGCGCGTATTGGAGGAGGGGGATGAGGATGAGGAGGAAGAGGAGGAGAATGTTGGCGAGACAGAAGAGGGTACCAATGCTCATTCCTTATTAACTCTTGAGCGTGTATGGGCTGAAGAGGAGGAGGAGGTGGAGGAAATAGAGAGTCAGGCCAGTGAGGAGAGGGAATTCTTGCGTGTTGAGACTCTGGCGCACATGGCAGACTTCATGTTAGGCTGCCTATCCCGTGACCCTCGCGTTAGAAGCATTTTTTCAAACACCGATTACTGGGTGTTCACTCTCCTGGACCCACGGTACAAGCAGAACCTTTCCACTCTAATCCCTGTAGAGGAAAGGAGTATGAGAGTGAATCAATATCAACAGGCCCTGGTGCACAAGCTGAAAGAATCCTTCCCATCTGACACCGCTAGCGGCAGAGGGCGTGGTTCTGTGGGCCAAGTAGCGGGGGAGAGGAGGCGAGCAGGCAGCTTGTCCAGCACTGGCAGGGGAACGCTCTCCAAGGCCTTTGCCAGTTTTATGTCACCCCAGCAAGACACTGTCACCTGTCCCCAGTCTCGGCAGAGTAGGGGGGAGCTGTACAGAAAGATGGTGAGGGAGTACCTAGCTGACCATACCAACGTCCGGACCGATCACTCTGCTCCATACAACTACTGGGTTTCAAAGCTGGACACATGGCCTGAACTGGCGCTGTACGCCTTGGAGGTGCTGGCCTGCCCTGCCACTAGCGTGTTGTCAGAGCGGGTATTCAGTGCAGCTGGTGGCGTCATCACCGATAAGCATGCACGCCTGTCAACTGACAGCGCTGATAGGCTGACGCTTATTAAAATCAACAAAGCCTGGATTTCACCGGAATTCAAATCTCCTCCGGGGGAAAGCAGCTAAAGAATAAGATTCCTTATGTATCCGATTCCTCTACTCTACTCCTCCTCCTCCTTCTCTTCATTACCAAACGCTGACCCAAAAGGGAATTTTTTAGAGGGCCAACTGGCACTCTTTTAAGACAAGGTTTCCGGAGGGCCACCTACAGGCCCTCTCTCCAAACTATTTTTCCGGAGCGTCAACTACAGACACTCTAAAACCATTTTTCAGGAGCGTCAACTACAGACACTCTAAAACAATTTTTCAGGAGCGTCAACTACAGACACTCTAAAACAATTTTTTAGGAACATCAACCACAGACACTAAAAAAAAATTTTTTCGGACGGTCGACTTCAGACACTCCAAAAAAAAATTTTTGGGAGGCTCACCTACAGCCATTTGACTGCAATCCCAGTCAGACAAAGGCATTGGTGGTGTCACTGCCATGCTATGTCAGGCTAAATTTTTGGGTGGTTCACCTGCTACCTCAATCTAACTCGATCACTCTGTTGTCACCGCCGCCATACAGGGTCACGCTAAATTTTAATGTGCTTCGCCTGCTCCTGCAGTGTAACTCGGTCACTCTGTAGTCACAGCTATACAGGGCCACTATAAATTTTTATGTGTTTCGCCTGCTCCTGCAGTGTAACTCAGTCACTCTGTAGTCACAGCCATACAGGGCCACGATAAATTTTAATGTGCTTCGCCTGCTCCCGCAGTGTAACTCGGTCACTCTGTTGTCACAGCCATACAGGGTCACACTAAATTTTTTATGTGCTTTGCCTGCTCCCGCAGTGTAACTTGGTCACTCTGTTATCACAGCCATACAGGGTCACGCTAAATTTTTATGTTCCCAGTAAAAGCCAGACCCGGACTAGCTGGAACCAGCTACTCTAACTATTAGGGTGTTCACTGACTACCTCAGTGAACACAGAGTTGCTGGCCTTTACCCCACCAAGGCTGGGTACCTTGATGGCACGCTCCTAATAAACCGAACTCCTACTCAGAATACTTCCTGCAGCATTCTGGGTGACACGTATCTTCCCTCAAATACGGCACCTGTCACTGCCTTACCTGTCGCTGCCTCACATACCCCCCCCCTCTGTTCAAACCTGTGGGGGTGAACACATGCCATGCAGTGGACTCTGGACAGAGCATCTGCATTCCCCTGCAGCGTCCCTGCCCTGTGCTCCACTGTAAACTTGAAGTTTTGCATGGAGAGGAACCATCTGGTAACCCGAGCATTTCTCTCCTTCGCCTGGCTCATCCACGTGAGAGGTGAATGATCAGTCACCAGATGGAACGTCCTCCCCAGCAGATAATAGCGGAGAGACTCGAGTGCCCACTTGATGGCCAGGCACTCCCTCTCCACTATGCTGTACCTCGTTTCCGCTGGCATTAGCTTACGGCTCAGGAAACTAACAGGATGCTCCTCCCCGTTAACCTCCTGAGACAGCACTGCACCTAGACCTACCTCAGAGGCATCTGTCTGTACAATAAATTCTTTATTGAAGTTGGGTGTAACCAGGACCAATGTCCCACACAACACAGACTTCAATGCTCTAAAGGCCTTCTCTGCCTGAACATTCCAGCAGACCATTTCGGACTTCCGACCTTTTAAAAGATCTGTCAATGGAGCTAACAAAGTGGCAAAATTGGGAATAAACCTCCGGTAATATCCCATTAACCCTAGGAAGGCTTTCACCTGCCTCGTTGTCAGGGGGCGGGGCCAGTTCTGTATAGCTTCTATTTTATTTACCTGGGGTTTGATGACTCCCCGTCCGATTACATATCCCAGGTACCTAGCCTCTTTCAACCCTATCGTACATTTCTTGTCGTTGGCGGTTAATCCCGCTTTTCGGAGAGAATCCCCTACCGCCTGCACCTTCGGTAGGTGACTCTCCCAGTCCGTGCTAAATACCACTATATCATCGAGGTATGCCGAAGCATACTGACGATGGGGTCGGAGGATGATATCCATTAGCCGCTGGAACGTGGCTGGAGCACCATGTAATCCAAAGGGCAACACCTTGTATTGATACAGCCCTTCGGGGGTGACAAAAGCAGTTTTTTCCTTTGCAGCCTCAGTTAAGGGCACCTGCCAATACCCTTTTGTAAGATCTAAGACCGAAAAGTACCGGGCTTGTCCTAATCTCTCTATTAACTCATCAGCTTGAGGCATTGGGTAGGCGTCAAATTTTGAGACCTCATTGAGCTTCTGGAAATCGTTACAGAATCGTAACGTACCATCTGGTTTTGGTATAAGGACTATTGGACTAGCCCACTCACTCCAAGACTTTTCAATGACCCCTAGTTGCAGCATTGATTTCACTTCCTCAGATATGGCTTGTCGCCGAGCCTCAGGTACCCGATATGGCTTTAAGCGAACTTTGACCTGGGGCTCAGTGACAATGTCATGTTGGATTATGGATGTACGTCCAGGAAGTTCGGAGAATACATCCCTATTCCGACTCACGAACTTCCCTG
>ONZH01003905.1:0-250870 GCA_900303285.1 Rhinella marina
ATCCTTTTTTCTCATTCTCATTAGCTGCTGCCGGATGTGTCAGCAGAGGAGTGTGCATGTGTATGAGGGTTTGGGAGGGTAAATGACTTTTGAAGGGGTTTTCCGAGTGTTTAATACTAAGGAAAGGTCCTCTGAATAGGTCATCAGTATCTGGCATCCAGCACCCCCGCCATGTGACCGATGAATATGATTTCACTGCCCTCACCTGAGCGCCACAGCCTCTTCATACAGCTGATCAGCAGGGGTGCCAGGAGTCAGACCTCCACTGATCAGACACTAATGATCTAACCTCAGTATAGGTCATCAGTATTAAAGGGGTTTTCCGGGATTGTACTACTGATGACCTATCCTCAGGATAGGTCATCAGTATTTGAACGTGGGGGTCCAACACCCGGGACCCCCGCCAATCAGCTGTTTGAGAAGTTACAGTAACACCTCCTGTGAGCGCCGCTACCTTCTTCCACCTCACCAAGCACGGCGCCGTACATTGTATACCATCTGTGCTTGGTATCGTGCTCAGCACCATTCACTTGAATAGGACTGATCTGCTCCTAGGCCACGTGACTGATGAACGTGACACCACTGGCCTAGAAAAAGCTAAGAGAAAACCGTGGTGCTCACGGGAGTGCCTGTGCCTTCTCAAACAGCTGTTCGGCGGGGGTCCCGGGTGTCGGTCCCCCACTGATCAGATACTGATGACCTATCCTGAGGATAGATCATCAGTAGTAAAATCCTGGAAAACCCCTTTAAGCACTCTGACAATCTTTTTAAGATAACGAGGAATACCATGAGATTTCTGCTCTGAAGCAACACAGCTCTGAATATATACCAGATAAGTAAAGCAAAGCTTTTTTTTATGTAGGTGCATTTCTTGTGTAAACTGTAAAACTGTGCTTAAAGGTGATTATACGCTCCCTAGCTCCTCTCTTCTTGCTGATTTATAGAAGGCAGAAGAGAGGGCAGTTGAGGGCAGTAACAATGACTGCAAGAGAAGACTACAAACAGGAAGTATTTATTTACAGTATGTAACCAAGACGACATAGTTCTGCACAGGAGCTGTGTACATAACACAGTAGGACAGTGTCTTAAAGGGAATGTGTCATCAGAAAATGACCTATTGTTTAAATCACGTTTTTATGTTAAAAGGGTTTCCCGCAAAAACTTTTATTCCATCTCCTGCTAGAAATGTACATGATGTAATCTGTAGTGAATGCCATTTTCTTACCAGTAGCTGAATTTTTGAGTTACATCATCCTGAAGTTTCTTATCTGTGTCATGTGACTATGAATTAGACCCACCAACTAACACAGCACCTTCTGTGTGGACAGGAAGTCTAATTTTCTATGCATTCCTATGGGAGCCTCACTCTCAGTCTCATAGGAATGAAAAGAGAAGTGACTGGCTTCCTGTCCTGGGTCAGTTGGAGGTCAGGGAGTTGGTCACATGACCCAGCTACAATAAGAATAGAGCGGAAACTCTCAATTTCAGCCTCTGATAAGAAAATGACATTCACTACAGATTATATCATGCACCTTTCAAACAGGTCAGAGAATAAAAATGTTTGCGGGAGTTCTTCTTTACCTACTGATGACCTACCCTCAGGATAGATCATCAGTATCTGATCGGTGGGGGTCCGACACCTGCCGATCAGCTGTTTTGAGATGGCACCATCAGCGCTTCTGTGATCGCAGCGGTCTTCTCTCAGGTCACCTAGCACCGCGCCATACATTGTACAGCGGTTGTACTTGGTATCATGCTCAGCCCCGTTCACTTTAATGGGGCTGAGCGGCTACTAGGCCACGTGACTGATGAACGTGACGTCACCGGGCTAGGAAAAGCTGAGAGAAGTCCGCAGCGCTATTGTGAGCTCCAGTGCTTTCTCAAACAGCTGATGGGCAGAAGTCCCGGGTGTCAGACCCCCACAGATCAGAGGATAGATCATCAGTATATAAGGCTCGGAAAACCCCTTTAAACATATATTTTTTTAACATTTTGGTAATGTTAATTTAAATTTTCCATGTCAATATCTATATTTAAACAAAAACCATAATAACCTGCAGTTTTTGCACGGCCACTAAAGGCCCTTTTACACGAGCCGATTATCGTTCAAATAATCGTTCAAACGTTCGGATTTGCACGATTATTGTTGCGTATAAACACGGGTAACGATTTAACGACGAACGAGATATCGTTCGCTTCTCGTTGATCGCATCTTTTGTCCTGCCAATAAATTAATCGTTCATCGTTCGCAAAATCTTCCAGTTTAAACGAAAATCGTTTAGTCGTTGGCAGATGGTAATGGTAATGCTTATGGCAAGGAGCAAGGAACGATCGTAATAACGATTATAAAACGACCGAAAGTACGAAGATTGTGAACGACTTCTCTTTCAGTGTAAACGGTATTTACATTGCATCGTTCGATCGTTCATCTACGATCGCTAATACGATTTATCTTTCCGTGTAAAAGGACCTTAAGGCTAAAATTGGTGCCACTTCTTGGTCTGTACAGATCACTTTAATGCAGTTAATTGCTTATCATACCAGGCAAGGTTAGAATGAGGGTCCATTCACACGTCCGCAAAAATGGGTCCGCATCCGTTCCCACAATTTTGCGGAACGGGTGCGGACCCATTCATTTTCAATGGGGCCGCAAAAGACGTGGACAGAACACTGTGTGCTGTCCGCATCCGCACTTCCGTTCCACGGCCCCACAAAAAATAGAATATGTCCTATTCTTGTCCACAGAAACGGACAAGAAAAGGCATGTCTATTATAGTGCTGGCGAAATGCGGAATGCACATGGTGCGGACGTGTGAATGGACCCTGACAGTTGCGGACGTGTGAATGGACCCTGACAGATATCACCTCTGTATAGAGATAAGACAGGATCCACCATTCACAATAGGTGATATCACAGCTTATCTACTCCCTCCTGACCTCTGCATGCCTAGAAAACTCTCCCATAGAAGTCAATGAGGTCTCCTCCTGACCATTGTGTCTATGGCCCATGGGGCTGCCGTAAAGCAATTTTCATCATGCTTTTTAAATGCTGTTAAAAACAGCTCAGGCGAGATGGCTGCCCCCATAATCATGTCCAGGAAATAGAAAAAAAGATTGCTAACTGGTTTTAACTGGTACAAAAAAATGTCGGTGGCACATGGCACATTCCATTTAACCAAAAGTATGTGCAAAGATACAAGAGATACAAAACATTAGTGCAGTGATGCCCAACCTGTGGCTCTCCAGCTGTTGCAAAACTACAACTCCCAGCATGCCCAGACTGACTACAGCTATCAGCCTACAGCAGGGCATGGTGGGAGTTGTAGTTTTACAACAGCTGGAGAGCCGCAGGATGGCCATGTCTGCATTAGTGGATGCCACCCGTGTTTGCTCAGTTAAAGGGATTCTGTCACCTAGGTTTAGCCTATAGAGCCGAGGACATGGGCTGCTAGATGGCCACTAGTACGCCCTCAATGTCCCATAGCTCTCAGTGCCTTTATTTAGTTAAAAAAAAAAAACGATTTTATACATATGCACTTTTACACCTTCAGAGCGCTGTAATCTCACGCTGACATGCGGCGTACTCGCGCATGCTCGAGATTACGGCGCTCTAACTGTGTGACGTCTGGAGCAAGGAGGAGATTTAGAGGATGCGGGGCGGTGCTGGTCTCCTTCAGAGTGGGCGCGGCTAGGCTCCAGTAACGTTGGTTACCGCCCCTTGGGCTCCTTATAAACCTCATTTTCATATGTATAAAATTGTTTTTTTACTAAATAAAGGCACTGAGAGCTATGGGACATGTACATTGTGGACGGGCTAGTGGCCATCTAGCAGCTCATGTCCTCAGCTCTATAGGCTAAACCTAGGTGACAGAATCCCTGTCAAATTAATCCCTGGAAATTCATTCAACGCACGGACCAAACACGGATTCTTCACGCACATCTTTACAGATGAACCACTGACCATCTTGTCATTGGTGTCATCACAGACATGGACGTGCGAAAGAGGTCTCATTTAAGGGAATATGCCCACGTGGTGAGTCCATTGTGAAAAATCTGCTGCAGATCTGGCCAATATCTGCACCTCACCCTCTTATCCCTGGCAGATATATCCGCACCATCAGTTGGCATGCTGAGGATTTAACATCCGCACCTCGTCTCAAGTACTCAGAGGGGACATACCCTAAAAACTCAAGGCTTCCCTTCCTTTCTTTATCCTGCTAGGCAGAGGGTTGCTGTAACCCATGCAGGTAGGCCCCAAATCTTCAAGAAAGGAAGAATTATCAAAGCCACATCCTACTGAATGCATTTCATGCCCCCCGATCTGTTATGCCGCCCGGTTACTACACATGGAAAGTATCGCCCAGCAGTCTATAGCCTCAGAGGGGATAATCTGGCCAATCACTCTCAGAGATTATCACAGACTGATCTGATAATGAATGATAGGAGACTAAAGCGGATCACGTCTTCTAGTGAATAAGAAAGGACGTGACAGCATCCAGAGCCAGCGAGACTTATCTTATACAGTCCGGAATTTAAAGGGAATGTGTCACCAAAATTTTTTTTCTGACAGTTAAAACCAGATAGTAAAACATTTTTTTATCTGTTTTTATTTTATTTATTTATTTTTATTTGATTTTATTTTCTGATTACAGATATTTTAATTCTATTTCCTGGACATGATTATGGAGGCAGCCATCTTGCCTGAGCTGTTCTTAACAGCACTTAGGGGTTGTCTCACTTCAGTACATTGCCTGTATAATGTAGAGGAAGTTAATACAAGGCACTTACTAATGTATTGTGATTGTCCATATTGCTTCCTTCGCTGGATTGATTCATTTTTCCATCACATTATACACTGCTTGTTTCTAAGGTTACGACCACTCTGCAATCCATCAGTGGTGGTCGTGCTTGTACGCTATATAGAAAAAAAAAGCATTAGGCTATGTTCGCTCCCATGGTCCCGGCCACCAGAGAGGCCGCACTTTTTTCCTGTAGTGTGCAAGCACGACCTCCGGTGATGGAGTAACCATGGAAACGAGCAGTGTATAATGTGATGGAAAAATGAATCCAGCCAGCAATGGAAGCAATATGGACGATCATAATACATTAGTAAGTGCCTTGTAGTAACTTTCTCTACATGATAAATGCCACTTGCTGAAGTGAGACAACTCCTTTCAATGAAATTGGCTTCACAGCAGCCCCATGGTCAATAGACACAATGGTCAGGAGGGGACCTTATTGACTTCTATGGAAGATTCTCTAGGCATGCTCTGTGACCTGTGCAGAGGTCAGGAGGGAGTAGATAAGCTGTGATATCACTTATTGTGAATGGTGGATCCTGTGTTATCTATTTACAGAGGTCATATCTGTCATTCTAACCTTGCCTGTTATGATAAGAAATTAACTGCATTAAAGTGATCTGTCCAGACCAAGAAGTGGCGCCAATTATTACTCTTAGGCTACTTTCACACTAGCGGTTTAAAATTCCGGTATTGAGTTCTGTCATAGGGGCTCAATACCGGAATAAAACTCTTCAGTTTTGTCCCCATTCATTGTCAATGGGGACAAAACTGAACTGAAGACAACGGAGGCTCCTGAAAGCATTCTGTTCCGTTTTCAGACCGTAGAACAAACCGCAGCATGCTGCGGTTTGCTCTCCGGTCCAGGCATCCGCACCAAGACGGATCCGGAATGACCCCCAATGCAAGTCAATGGGGGCGGATCCGTCTGGTGTGACCACAATGGTAACCGGATCCGCCCTCCATTGACTTTCAATGGAGTTCATGACGGATCCATCACCACATACACACAGACATACACATAAACATACACAGACATATATACATACATACTAACATGCTCCCCGCCAGGTCTCCAGAGCGCCGGAGGGACAGGACGGCGCGCACAGATGACGATTCCACCAGGCGCCCAGCAGAGGGCGCTGTGGGGAATTGTCACCTGTGCGAGCCGTCCTGCTCCTCCGGCGCTGTGAAGACCTGCCGGGAGCATGTAAGTATGTATGTGTATTTGTCTGTGTATATGTGTGTGTCTGTGTGTATGTATGTACTGTGCGACATGTGTGGGGCTGGAGCGCAGTTCCGGCTCCACACATGTCGCTGTGGCAGGCCTGATCCGGCAGCACCCTTCACCTGCCGGATCAGGCCTGCCGCTAGTGTGAAAGTTAGCCTTAGTGACCAGTGCGGAAACTGCCAAAGTGAAAAATCTATATTACAGAGGTGATATCTGTCATTCTAAACTTGCCTGTAATGATATGTAGATAACAGCAGTAAAGTGATGTGTATAGAACAAGAAGTGGCGCCTGTATTAGACCCAGTGGCCGGTGCGAAAACTTGGTTTTGTTTAAATATAATATTGACATGGAAATGATATATAACATCAGCAAAAATTCTTTAAAATCTTTAGCACTCCTTAGATACTTAAAGACCTTTCCTCCAGGTAGGTCCATCAATGTCAGATCTGTGGGGGCCAGACAGGGGCGGACTGGGAACTTAAAGTGGCCCTGGAAAAAATACTTAAAGTGGGCCCCGTTCTCTAGTCAGTTCCAAATTGATGGAAGGCAGGGCTAGTAATACCATATTGTGGCACAATATACCGCCTCAACAGAGCCAAATACCACAGGTCCATCACAAAATACATCCCAAAAACTTCCACTGGCGGGCAGTGAGGAGGGTCCCAGGCAGCCCCCTGGGCCTCGGCCACACGGGAAATTTCCCTGTAAGGGTGTAAGGTCTACAGCCAATCCGCCCCTGGGGCCAGACATGTAGCACCCTCACCAACCAGCTGCCGGATATAGCAGGCTCCATCCCCTGGGCTCAGCTATGATTTATGGGTGTTGGTGCCCTACTCATCTGATACTAGTGACCTATCCGTCTGTGCGCAGTGAAAACCCCTTTATAATGGCCATACACGTGCAGCCTCATACACATTTCCCTTTTTTTTTACGGATGTGCGTTACCTGCATTTTTCACCGACACAATACTGACCCATATTAATAAATAGGTTTGTTCACTGTTCCGTGGTTCCGCAAAGAAAGTGCCCATTCAAGTCTATGGGTCCGTGAAAAACCACTCACACAACACGGATGGCATCTGTGGTTTTTCACAGATCATTGGCAGGAGATGCTCTGGAAGTTAATTTTGAGCTGAGCAGTGTCCGTGGAATATGGATGACAAAAGAAAAAAGACAGGTGGACCAAACACAGATTCTTCATGGACAAATTTTCCACGGATTTCAAACAGACACAAATGTGAATGAGGCCTTAGACTGTTCTTATCAGATCAGCCAGAAAACAAGTACTGGATAAGTTGGATTCTTATGTATGTTTATGGGGATAAGAAGCCCAAGATGTGCCTGGCAGCCCCTTCTCTCCTCTTTCCTATCAGGTTTCTGTAGCCCAACCATCTCCCCCCCCATTCTATGCCCCAATTTTTTAACCAATCCTCACTACTGTATGACCGAATAAGACTACTTTCACATTGGCGGCACCGGTGTCCGGCAGGCTGTTCCGGCGGGTGAACAGCTTGCCGGATCCGTGCTGCCGCTACTGCACGTATCCAGCCGCCTCTCGGCATGTTTGCCGTGCTGCGCCCGGAACTCCCGCCCGCGCCCATTATTGTGAATGGGGACGGAGTGTAGTTCTGGCCGCTGGCGTGCAGTAGCGGCAGCACGGATCCGGCAGGCTGTTCACCTGCCGGCCAGACATCTGTTCCGCCAATGTGAAAGTAGCACCTTTGCTATTCAGGACTCTATGGGAGCCCTATGGGAACAATGGGAGTTATTTACAAACTTTTTTTTTTTGCGCCATTTTTGAGAACTTTTGTTGCACCGCATTTAAGTAAGTGTCAGGGGCCGGGCTGGAACTTTGGCTCCGGCAGATTAACTTTCTTTCACACCCGAAAACAGGCATACAAGAGGAGTAAGAATTTCTCGAGTCAGGAGCTGGAGTAAATTTCACGCCAGGCGCACGGACTGTGCCTCATTATAAATTAGACAAATCCTCCGGCAGTGCAGGGTGTAAGGAAAAGCCGCTCTTTACAAATGACCCCCAATATTTCTCAAGATATCTATTATTGGATAAACAGGGGCTCATACACACGAACGTAGTTTCTTTCCGTGTCCGTTCCGTTTTTTGGTTTTTTTTATTGTGGACCGTATGCAGAACCATTAATTTCAATGGGTCCGCAAAAACAAAACAGAAGTTACTCCATGTGTATTCCGTTTCCGTTCCGCAAAAAAATAGAACATGTCCTATTATTGTCCGCATTACGGTCAAGGATAGGACTGTTCTATTACGGGCAGCTGTTTCCGTTCCGCAAAATACAGAATGCACACGGATGTCATCTGTATTTTTGCGGATCTGTTTTTTGCGGACCACAAGATACATACGGTCGTGTACATGAGGCCTTAGACGGTCTTTTCCGGGGTTGTTCCTGCAAATTATGCACAGCTGGTAAGCAAAGGAATGAAAAGAAATGGATCTGAGAACGGCAGCAGTTGCTCCCATATCTGTAGGTGGAACAATTACATCCCACGACAAGCTATGTATTGCTCGCCCACTGCCAGTGTACACCCTATGGTATATCCGCTATACTCCGTACTGCAGAGGTATGTGAGGATCGAGCAGCTGCGTCCCCCCGTCCTCCGCCAGGCAGCCCGCGCAGTCACACTCCGGACTGGCCTGGAAAAAATAAAGGCATCCCTCATATAGACAGATGTAGAGAGAGGTCTCCACGCCTGGGGAGGACGCACAAACATTTCACAGCAGATTACAAGATATGACACCTGATACTTGATACGAATTCCTCAGTTCTCAAGATCTCTGCTTGCTGTCATTCACAGGGTCATTTAGTAACATCCCAACGCCAGTTTTCGGTGTAAAAAAAAAAAAAGTCGCAATACCCCTTTTTGTGACTTTTAAAATGTTCATGCGGCAATATGTTGCCACACGGGCGTTTATACAACGTCCTCGCCACTTTGGTCCTGGTAAGTTTACTAACATTTACGCCTGGAAAAGTACTGCGCTTAGGCCTGTTTCACATTCCGGCAGAGCTGCAGTTTTGTGACCGGTCTGCGAAATGGAACAAACCGGAAGAAAATCAACGTAAGTCAATGGTGCTGGATCCGTTTTGTTTAGTTTTTTTGTTAGCAAAAAACGGATCCGGAGACCAATGACTTACATTGATTTTCATGTAAGTCACACAACCGTATGTATTTTTTTGCGGTCTAAAAAAAAAAAAAAACGGATCCGCAAAAAATAATGATGACGTCCGTGTGCATTCCGTATTTTTCTGAACGGAACAGCTGGCCCCTAATAGAACAGTCCTATCCTTGTGCATAATGCGGACAATAATAGGACGTGTTCTATTCTTTTGTGGAACGGAAATAAGGACATACGGAAACGGAATGCACACGGAGTACCTTCCATATTTTTTGCGGATCCATTGAAATGAATGGTTCCGTATATTGTCCACAAAAAAAAAAACAAAAAACGGAATGGACACGGAAAGAAAATACGTTCGTGTGCATGAGCCCTTACATTGTGAGTCATGACGAATCCGTCCTGCAGCACAACCAAACGGAACCGAATGCTTTCTGGTACGCTCCGTATCGTTCAGTTCAGTTTTGACCCCATTGACAATGAATGGGGGCAAAAGGGAAGCGCCCCCCCCCGTAATTGAGATCCTATGATGGATCTCAATAGCGCAAAGGAAAAGCGCACGTGTGAAAGTAGCCTTAGATTTCATACAACTGAATCTGGCCATTTAATTCTGATTTTGAGATCCTCTGTCGCATCTCAAAACCGGAAAGCCACAACGCCAATGTATAACAGGCCTTAGGCCTCTTTCACACGAGCGTCACAGATTCAGTCCGGATGCGTTCCGGGTGCGTTCAGGAAAATCCGAACGCATCTGCACCAATCCGCACGCAATCGCAGTCAGTTTTTACTGCGATTGCGTACGTTCATTCAGATTTTTCCGCGCAGGTGCGAAGCGTTTTGATGTGTTTTTCACGCGCGTGATAAAAAACTGAACGTTTACAAACAACGTCTCTTAGCAACCATCAGTGAATCACTTGCGTGCGGATGCAATGCGTTATTCACGCAGCCCCATTCACTTCAATGGGGCCAGGGCAGCGTGAAAAACGCAGAATATAGAACATGTTGCGATTTTCACGCAACGGAGAACTGATGCGTGAAAAACATCGCTCATGTGAAAAGCCCCATTGAAATGAATGGGTTGGGATTCAGTGCGGGTGCAATGCGTTCACGTCACGCATTGCACCCGCACGGAAATCTCGCCCGTGTGAAAGGGGCCTTTGGGAGTGGAGTAGTTTTTTTTTTTACTCCAAGCGCAGGGACTGCCGGAGGAGGCGCCCGATTTATGACAGTGTACTCGCCCCTGCCCCTGTCACTCCCAAGTGTTAAGGCAATAAAACGCTCTTACACATGCTGTTGCACAAGCGTTTAAAAAGTCGCAACAAAAACTAGTGTACAAATGTTAGTTATGTACAAAAACTGCCGTCAGGCCTAGTCATAAATTAGGCGCACCTCCTGCAGTACGTGCATCTGGAGTGAAAACTATGCCAGACCCTGACTGGAGTAGTTTTCACTCATTTTTTATGCCAATCTTAGCAAACTTGTCACACCCCCACCACTCCGTATTGGCGAGGACTGCGTAAAAACACTCATATGACAAGATATTGTCACACGGACATTTAAAAAGTTGCAAGAGTGGCGACTTAAGCCAAAAACTGGCATACGGATTAGTAAATGACCCCCCATTGACTTCAAAATCTGTCCAGCAGCTACAAAGCGTTTTTGTGTGTGACAAGAGTCGGGGGTCGCAGCAAATGCGTAAGTTGCGCTGCAACTACATCCATGCCTATAGCAGCCCTGCTAAAAGTGTCGGGCCCAAAATTGCCATGTAGTCGTAACCCTATGGGTCGCTGAAGTTTTACATAACTTTTGCTATGTAATAACGGCCCCCAACGTTCCCTAGAACGAGGAGATAAGAGTTCTCACATAGCATGCTGTCTCTTGCGCCGAGGAAATAATGTACTATGTGAGCCCTTCTCTCTCCTCGTTGTAGTGATCGGAGACTGCCGAACACTCAGACCCCCATTGTAGACGTCGCTATGACATATCAAAAGTTTTTTTTTTAAAGTTCAGTGACCCTTTAATTTCCATGTAAGAAAAAAAAATTTGTAGCATGTGAATGAGATGTTAAAATCTCTTCCCCCGGGTGCTGTAATCCAGTGCAAATGTGCAGGTAAAATAGGCAGCATTTCTGTCTTAGGCTCCTTTCACACTTGCAGTAGCCTTTTCCGTGCTACCGCTAGTCCACCGATTCACTATAAGAGAGGTGGCCTGTATAAAACGACAGCACGCTGCGGTTTTCTCTGCTCGTTTGCAGTGCTGCGGACGGACCTCCACTAGAGTGAATGGGGCCGGAGCAGATTTCCGGCAGTACAGTGGACTAGCAGTAGCACGGATCTGGCAGGCTGTTCTCCCGCCAGACCCTGCTACCGCAAGTGTGAAAGTAGCCTTAGGCCTCATGTACACTGCCATTGATCGGCTGTTCCGTGCATTGGGGACTGCAATATGTGGTCTCCAATGCACGGGCAACATCCGTGCGGATTTCCGCGGATGGATCCAGACCCATTCAACTTGAATGGGTCCGTGATCCGTATGCACCACAAAAAAGTAGTGCATGCACAGAAACCCCACGGAAGCACTCTGTAGCGCTTCCGCAGTACTTCCGTGCCTCTGTTTCGCACTGACCTTCCGGACTGCGGACCCAGTGAATGGGTCCACATCTGTGATGCGGGGTGCACATGGCCGGTGCCTGCATATTGCGGACCCGCTGTGTGCATTAGAACTCCTGAATTCCCCCTAAAGGCTCATGCACACCACCATATTATTGCTTCATTTTCGACCTACATAGGAGTCCAATTTCATATGAGATATGCATAAGTTATTTTATTGAATTACGTATGGATAGCGCACTGCTTCTTGTACGGAATATTTCCATACATACGATGAATGATAAAGCGCGTACAGCTGCGCACGGAGGTCTTGCCCTGGTCCTATGGCGTTACTTAGTAATCTAGTGACTATAGACGGTACTTGTTTACTTGGTTAGGCCAATTTCACACGAGCTTGTTCCATCCAAGTAACACGCTCCATGTAATGGCTGCATTTTCCGGACTGAACACTGATGCTCTAACCCGAACTCACAGCGTCAAAATGACGTATGATGCTGTGAGTTCCTTCCTGTAAGTACAGTACAGTAGACACACAGTCAGGCAGGAACTCACAGCATCAGAAGTCATTAGGATGCTTTGAATTCGGATTAGAGAAGCAATGTTTGGACCACGTGTGAAACCGGCCTTACGTAAGTCAGGACAGTGCGGTACGGCCGCAAAGGGACGTCAAGAAACCCAACAAATATTCTTTTTATTATAGGATGTGACATTGGCGCGGTTTTTGTAGATACAAACTAGCAAAAATGGCCTTAAAACATGAAAAGTACAAATGCTCCACATTGCGTTTATATAACAAACACAAGGAATAAATCAGACAAAGAAAAATGCAACCCTAACGCGATTTCTAATATCCTACTGTCTCCGTCTGCCGCAGTACTCTTCACAGTAAAACACCGCCCAACCGCGCAGTGTGAACCGGGCGTGAGACATCTCCTATCAGCGGGGTGTTGAAAGAGTTAAAATCAACAGCCCTCAAAATGATCTAACGCGGCGTTTAATGGGAGAGAAAATGCCTGTTGTATTTATTATGTATCCCGGTGACCTGGCTGTATCCTGGGACTCAGCAGAGGGAGTCAGGCGCAGCGCTGCTGCCGCTCCTAGAGAGCTGCCAGTAACCCCTTCCCTCCTGGGCACCACTGCCTCGCTGTGCCCGACCCTATAAACACAGCTTGGAAGGAGCATGTGCCCTGGTGGCCCCCATCTAATGCCCTGAGGGGCCCATGGCAGTTAGATGAATGGCTATTTATTAGTGTCGCCTTGCTGTCGCTCGCCTGTATGTCGGGTTTACACACACAATGCGCTGTACATGGTGTTTGTGTGTTTGTTGCAAGTTCTCCCACCGAACTTATCTCTATCACTACAGAAATTCTGCATCCAATCCTGTCGCCTGTCGATGCATCCTGCCGCCGCTATTGGTCGGCGAGCATCCCTCCAGGTGTACGTGTGGCTGAGATGGGCGCGCCGATTGGCTGAGGAGGACCCCATGGCATCCAATGAGGCTTTTTACCCTGCCTCGCAACCAGGCTCTGTGTCTCTGCCGCAGATTAGCCTGTTCAGGAATCAGAGCTAATTAGGATAATCCCATTACTGCAGCTCAGCATCTACCAGACCACAGCACAAAATTCACCTTCCCGCCCGATGCTGCGAAACGCAGGGACCTGCCAGGAACAGGAGGGGGGTGATGCTGCAGGGGAAAGTGTGCCCGTCCGCTTTAATTGACCCTTTAACCCGTGGAATGTGTGGCTTTCTATGGATTTGTCCCCCCCCCCCCATAGAGCCGATCATGTGACTCATTAAACATGTCATTACCATTACCTCATTGTTAAATCGCCTTTATGCATTAACCCATTAGTTACCCTCCCAGCCTACGAAAAAAAAAAATAGTGACTATGTTTTCTCATTTTTAAGTTTCATCAAGTCCATTTCACTTCTGTGCGCTGGGTGAATACAGGGTTCTTCACGTTTGGCTCTTCGAGGCTTGAGGTGGCCATAAACATTTGATACCCGCCACCTGAAATGTGTCGCCCCCTAATCCTCAGGAGGGAGGGGGGAGGCTGCCAGACAGCTCTGGTTCTGCTTGAGGGGCGTCCGGCAGCCCGCAGTGCACAATAGCTCATTAGATGATCCCACCGTTTTTACGGTCATTAATATAAAGCAGCGGTTTGCCTTTGTTACACATAGCGGAAATGCATTCACGGCACTGTTATTACCCGCATCGCTCCCTTTACAAGCTTGTAATAGGGGGGAGTAGGTGTAAGGAAATCAAGTACGCCGAGCGTCCTGGGGCTGTCTGCAGAATACGCTGTAATCTGAATCAGAACAGAAGAAAAGGCTGCTGTAACAGTCCTCCTAGATTACAGGTGCAGGGGACAGACCATGCCATGAGTCACACCTGTTCATCTACACTATATATTGGATTAAAAAGCATAAAAACGCGTCAGTTTCTTGCAGTTGTGTTTTTTTTTTTTTTTTACAGGTGTTAAATGTAAGGCATTTGCGGCACAACAATCCGAGCAGTCGGAGTTCTCCAGATGCAGCCTCGCTGGATTTGGCCGTTTAACACCGGAGCCTATTGACCATAGTCTATTCAGAGGGAATCCGGCAGCTCCCTGGCAAAAATGCAGGGGTTCAGCCAGACAAAAATTGTTGCACGTTCATGCCGGGGAGAAGCCAGATCCCCGCCGGCTCCCATTATGGTCAATGGGCTCTTGTCTGGCTGTGCCGAATCCGGAGAACTCCGGCAGGCTGTTCCTCTGCCAGATTGCTTGAAACTAGCCTTAAAGAGGTTTTTCTCATCCGAGACCACTGCTGGGACCCACACCTATTTCCTAAACAGAGCCCTGAAAGCGCTGGAGGGCGCACTGCGCAGGCGCCCTCCATTCATTTCTATATGGCCACCGAAAATAGCGGAGCGCTGGCTCTGCCATTTCCGTCGAGCCCATAAAAGTGAATGGGAGCGTTAGCTACGCAAGTGTGGTGCGCTCCCATTCACTTCTATGGGGAGAGCGCTTGGTGGTAGCTGGAGTCCTCCAGCCACCACTTTGCCTGCTCGATTCTCGAAATAGGTGGGGGTCCTAGTGATATGCCCTCATTGTCTCAGATGGGAATACCCCTTTAAATTGACGTGTTTCACCTGTCAAAACTGTATAGGCAATTACCCATCTAAGACTTTCACGGCACAGGAAGCGCCGGCCGGGGGTGAACGGAGTTACGGAAATATCTGAATGGCCTCCCATAAAGTGAATGGAATAGTAAAAAAAAAAACGTGATTTACAAGTCACCAGAGTATGCTGCCCTCAGATAGGAGCATAAACCTGGTGACAGATGCAGCTCTTTCCTATTTCCTGTGATGTTATGTCCATGGGCGGGGCAGTGATAGGGGAGGGTCTATGCAACCAGCTGGGTGGGAGGAGCTATAACCTAGCTGGGTGTTGGGGGCAGTGATAGGGGAGTGTCTATGTAACTAGCTGGGTGGGAGGAGCTATAACCTAGCTGGGTGTTGGGGCAGTGATAGGGGAGTGTCTCAGTAACTAGCTGGGTGGGAGGAGCTATAAACTAGCAGGGTGTTGTTAGGGGTGGGGCTGGAGCTGTGGTAGAGGAAGGAGAAATGCATCATGGATTTGGTTGGATACAGCAACAGGAAGTGCTACCTACAGGATGTAATAAACCAAAGTGACTGTTTACATAATGAAAACTGGTCAGAAGGGTCCATATTGCAAAAACAAACCATGAGGAAAACCTACATGAGTTGAGTAACTACATGAACATATCTGTTCAAACCACAGTAATCCTGGAAAACCCCTGGGGTTTCCTCATTCAGCAAGTGGCATTTATCAGGGGAACAAGAGATAGTGTGCCCTGTCTGAACCCCACCACTTTCCCTGCCTACTTACAGTAGATGCCCTAGGCGGCAAAACCGTAACTTGGTGGCAGTCCCTATACTGAATAAGTGCACAGGACAGGGAAGGGGAACACAGGGAAAGACAAACACAGACAGAACAAACACAATAATCGAATAGTCAGTAAGCCAAAGTCGTACCAGGAAGTCACGTCAAAACCAGGGGAGAGAGCAAAAGCGAAGTCTGAAGTCATTAGCAAAAGATCAAAATACACCAAACTAGTCACAAGGGAATAAACGCACAGCACCGATCTTAGAAGACTAAACACAGGCAACCTGAAGGCTGCAGGTTGCCAGTTTAAATAATCCTCCAAATAGGTCATGTGACATGGCCAGCGTCACATGACCTAATTTGCATGATGAACACTGGCAATTCAAAACCAGCGCTCAAAACAGACTCATAATTGCTGACCACACCACGTGACCTAAAATACTGTGCCAAGTATGTAAATATAGAAAAACATACACATATACATAAACAGCCAGCGCTCAAACCCCGCCTGCACAACAGTAGGGGCGGGGAGGACGCCGGACGCGCGATGACAGGGCGCACCGGGTCCTCCCTGCAGGCGTTGTCATGGAGACGAGGACGCTAATCGTGTCCTCGCTCCGTCACAGGAGGGGAAGTCCAGCGGCGTCGCACAGAGGAAGCGCGCCGCCGGCTCCCCATGACAACAAGGCTCTTACTAATGTATTGTACTAATTGTGTCCATATTGCTTCCTTTGTTGGCTGGATTCATTTTTCCATCACATTATACACTGCTAATTTCCAGGGTAACCGCAGCAGCGGTGGCCGTGCTTGCACACTAAAGGAAAAAGCACCGGGCTCTCTGGTGGCCGGGATTGTGGGAGCGCACATAGGCTAATGCTTTTTTCCTATAGTGTGCAAGCACGACCACTGCTGCTGGATTGCAGGGTGGTCGTAACTATGGGAATGAGCAGTGTATAATGTGATGGAAAAATTAATCCAGACAGCAAAGGAGGCAATATGGACAATCACAATACATTAGTAAGTGCCTTGTATTAACTTTCTCTACATGATAAATGGCATTTGATAAAGTGAGACAACCCCTTTAAGGCCATTAGGGCCTATAAGATATAATTAATTCACTTCTATGGGGTCAGGGCTGCGTGAAAAAAAAAAACCCCAGAATATAGAACATGCTGCGTTTTTCACGCAACGCAGAACTGATGCGTGAAAAAAAAAAACCACTCATGTACACAGAGCCATTGAAATGAACGGGTCAGGATTCAGTGCGGTGCTATGCGTTCACGTCACGCATTGCACCCGCGTGGAAAACTCGCTCATGTGAAAGGGGCCTTACTCTGGAAGATGATCGCTAACGAACATTCATACAATCATCTGCCGAAAAATCAGCAGTTGTATTACAGGGTTTAGCACTAGTATATTTCCAGCATTGGTGACATGCACATGTGCTTTGGGATGAGCTAACTAATTTTTTTTTCCCTCTTTTTTTTACATTTTTCCTTTTATAAAAAATAAAAAAACTAAAAATACTAAAAAATAAAAATGATATAAAAATAAAAGTCCATGTACCACCAAAAAAAGTGCAACAAAATATTTACATAACCGAACAGGAAAAAAAAGTTATGGCTTTCAAAGACGCATGTACTAAAAAACCCCCAAAAACTACAGAAGAGGCGCCTGGTCAGGAAGGGGGATAAATGGCCCAGTCTTAAACTGGTTAATAAATCTGGTGCATCTTTAAACCTAGCACTTTTGTCACTTGTTTTTTAAGCTACCCCCTACTGGAGTGAAGAATGTGCCTTTTTTTGTGCAAGTTTCGATAAATCGGGTGCATACCTAATAAAAGGGGTTGGCTTATCATAGACAATGGGGGCATATAGCTTGGATATGCCCCCATTGTCTGATAGGTGCTGGTCCCATCTCAGACTCGCACCTACACCAAGAACGGAGCGGGAAATGTGGTAGGGAGCGCACTGTGCATGTGCAGCCGCCCTCCATTCATTTCTACGGGGCCGCCGAAAATAGCCGAGCACTGGCTCGGCTATTTCCGTCGGCCTCATAGAAATGAATGGAAGCAGTGGCCACGCAAGTGCAGTGTGCTCCTATTCTCTTGTATAGGGACAGCGCTTGTCGGTGGCCAGACTCGGGAAACCCAGGGTCCTCCAGCCACCGTTCTCCCCGTAGGTGTGGGTCCCAGAGCTGGAACCCACACCTATCAGACAAGCGATGTGCCCCCATTGTCTGTGATGAGACAACCCCTTTAACATAGCTAACTGGGCGCACTTTACACACACGGAGAGCGCGGTGTAAGATCACACAACTTGTCAGTGGCAGTTTGTCCCGTGGCAGCTGTGCAGAGATTGGTTTTCAATGGGGAACTGTCGGTCATGCGGCCGCAATTTATTTCCACTACTGAACCAAGAAAGAACATGTCCTCTCTTGGCATGGCTTCCACGTGGACACAGCTGGAGCCACGGCAGTTGTCCACTCAAAGTCTGGCCCCATTCCAATGAGGCTAAGCTTACAAGCGGGTCCGCCACATTCAAACTGAAAAACCCACGCAGAAAGCAGAGCATTTATGCTGCAGAATCCACAGCAGATTTTGACAAAGGCAGGTTTGTGGCGTCCGAAGTGAAAAAAACGTGGCAGAAACCGGAGCAGTTTCTGCTGCAAAGTACACTGTGGATTTTGCATAGGCCGCTGTGTGCACATAGCCTAAGGGTTGTCTTTCACGAGCCATTAATATAAAGTCAATTGGCGCCCCTTTAGTGTGCCTGCACACGATGCGGATTACAAGCATTTTTTTTTCTGCGCAGATTTTCGTGCAGAAAAACGACAGCATAATACAGTACCAGCAAAGTGAATGCGATTAGACAAATTTCATGGACACTTTTGCAGCTCGTCAATTGTTATGGTGTTTTTCTTGTTCGGATTTCAAGGGTCAGATCTGAGAAAAATCTGCATAAAAAAAAAAAAAACGTACAAAAAACTAAATAAATAGTGTGAATTTATGCGTTTTTTGTGCAGATTTCATGCAGATTTTCTACACATAAATCTGCACTTTGTACAGGTACCCCTAGGGCTCATGCACACGGACGTAGCTGTTTTTGCGGTATGCAAATTGCGGATCCGCAAAACACGGATACCGGCCCTGTGTGTTCCGCATTTTGCAGCCCTCTATAGAACAGTCCTATCCTTGTCTGTATAACGGACTACAATAGAATATGATCTATATTTTTACGGCGCCAACAAATGGACCTATGGACCCATCCACGTGTGCTGTCCACATCTTTGGCCCCCATTGAAACAAATGGGTCCACATCCGACCCGCAAAAATGCGGACCAAAAATAAGCTTGTGTGCATGAGCCCTTAAAGTGCCTGATGGAAGTTCAAAAGGGGACAAACAACCGTTATTACGATCATTTGTCCCCCACTCACTTTGCATATTGCTGGCAGCACATCCTGCTCACACGGGGCGATGTGCTGCCGACAAATTTAGGTGCAGCATGAAGGATACTATCACCCGACAGAGAAGTTTTTTTTTGGTCGGATGATCGGCGCCACCTTTACCTGTGCCAATTTTTAGGACCGATCCTTTGTATGAACTTGGTGTGACAGGGCTCACACACAGGGTGACTGGGGCTGTGACATAATATGACGTAACCCGCAGGTGGAACGCTTGTCATCGCTGCTATATGTGGTGGCTGAGGTCAGCAGCGGGAGCAAGTGTTACCCAAACAATATATCCGCCCAGAACATCATTTTCCACATCACAGGTTCCCATCCGGGCAAAAGAGGAAGTGCCGGGCAGTTACTTCTTATTCCTGAGGCCGGGCCAAACGTTTGGCGTCTTCGGAGACCACAGCGACTTGTTTACCAGTGAAATAACATGCAGGGTGGATCGTGAGAAAGGAGCCGTCCCAGCTACTGTGGGATCCTTGTATGTCTCTTACATGACCCCCCGTCCAGTCACTCCTTGCTGACTGTTCTGTTCAGGCTTTCCTCGGCAGTACTTAAAGTGACAGTAACCTCAAAAAGTTTACCTGCCTGTTTATGTCTGGTATATAGTCGACTGCTGTATATCCTATGGTGGTTTATTTCATGAGCAGTCTAATTACACTTTCTATTTCCTGATCACGAACACAATGGCTGACACTCATCCACACTCTAATTGTAGTGTCCCGAGAACTAAAGTAAGATAGGAGGAAGTAAAATAGGTGCGGTGAGAAGCAAGATGGTGATGGAAGTTTACAAAACAGCGAGAGTTACAAAAAGGCCGTCATGGAAAATGGCCTGGGTTTGCAAAACAAGGATATATTTGTATAGGCCTCTCTGTGAGGGGGCGGCTTAGGCTGACACGCGTGGCCATAATACGGCACTCAGCGAGCCACCATGGTTTCTTCTGATATCCATAATGTCTGGCGTATATACAGTCATATTTTGTCTTAGAGGGATTGTCTAGGCATACTCCCCTGTCCGATCTGACGTTGGGGATGAGGAGACACAATTGTACACTGGGTGGGACAGTTGCCAAATCAATCAACTGTCCCGTGGGGCCTATTCTAATTAAAGGAGTTTTCCAGCCTTGGAGAAGACAATGCCTTGGGTCCTAACATGTGCCCATTAGGCCTCATGCACACAACCGTATCCATATTAGGGTCCACAAAATGGACCACGGTCTCTTCAACCGGCTGATCAGCTGGGGTGCCGGTTGTCGGGCCCCCGTCGATCTCATATTGATGACCTATCCTGAGTCTATGGAGTAAATGACGCCTCCACATTTGCTCCATTGGATGGCCTATCATGTATTTTTCCTCAGAATTAATTTTGATAGTTCTTCTATCTATCTTCATTTAGGCTAGACCTAAGAGCGCTATCCTGGTGGTTCCATGGTATTGACCCGTTAAACCCTTATATAGGGATCTGGACTTTGCTGCAGGGAACCACCAGGCTGATACCTCTTGGAATTGTCCCGCTGTAGTTGGCTCCACAGGAGTCAGAAACACCAGTGCATCACAAAGAGGGAACAGGCAATATTCATAGTCAGTAATCAGGACAAGGTCAAGGCAGGCACAGTTCATTCGAATCCAAGAAACAATTCAAAGGCACAGGAACAGTATGCTTAATAACAGGCAGACAAAACAGAATAATAGCTCTTTTACAGGCTCTAGTTAGCTAGAGAGACTTAGCAAGATCTGTTGAACCAATTGCTCAGGCAAACACTGAAGGAAACATCCAGGTATCTATAGGAGCAGCTGATTAGCAATTGGACACAACTGGGAAGCAGCTCACAGAGCATTAGATTAAGGCTCCATTCACACAGCCTGTTTTTCTTTCCTGATTCGATCCTGATTTTTTCAGGACCCATTGAAATGAATGGATCCAGATCAGGAAAGAAAAACAGGACGTGTGAATGGAGCCTAACCCTAGCAGTGCTGAAGACAAAGGTACAATGAAAACAAGCCTTAATTCACACACAGGAAGCCAGGCCCGAGTGTACAGGACAGCAGCGGATATGAATTTATCTATCTTTCTAATATATATATATATATATATATATATATATATACTGTATATTATATACTATATACAGTGACCTCAGAAAGTCTTCATATCCTTTCGCTTTTTCACATTTTGTTATCTTGTGGACTATAAAAAAAATCTCATTTTCCCCTATCAATGTACACTCAATGCCCCATAATGAAAAAGTGAAAACAGAATTTTTAAAATTTTTGCAAACCTATTAAAAAGGACAAACTAAAATAAAGTATGGTCATAAGTATTCTGACCCTTTATTATCCCACAGTTTATCTCTGGCCCATTTCTCTTGGTCACCTTTGAGATGTTTCTACACCTGGAGTCACTTGTGGTAAATTGAGTTGATAAGACATGATTTGGAAAGACACAGCCCTGTCTATATAAGATCCAACAGCAGATAATGCAGAGAAAAAAAAAACAAAGCCATGAGGCAGACAGAACTGCCTGTAGAGCTCGGAGATAGGGTGGAGGCACAGAACTAGAGAAGGGGACAAAAAAAATCTGCTACAATGAAAGTTCCCAAGAGCACATTGGTCTCCATAAGTCTTAAATGGAAAATGCTTGAACTCTTTCTAGAGCTGGCTGCTCCACCAAATAACCCGACGTAGTGTGAACTAAGGCCCTATGGCCTGAAGACAGAAGAAACCCGTACCCTTCAGTTAGGTATGCTTTTTTTTTTTTTTAAATAGATCTATGTATGGCACTACAGGGGGAAGTACCTGGTGGTGGGAGAAAGAACATTATATATTGGGGGCATTATACTAGATGGGGAGACCATTATATATGGGGCAGTATATTACGAAGGCAGGGGTAGCATTTTATATAGGAAGCGTTATACTAGAAGGTGAGAGCATTATACATGGTGGCATTATAATGGGGGGGGGCCATTATATATGGGGCATTATACTCGATGGAGAGAGTATTATATAAATGGGACACTATAGGGGGCATCATTAATATTGGGGTACTGTGAGGGGCGTTATTATTGGGCATTACTGCTAATGGGGTTACTACTGGGGGTACTGAAGGGGGCACTATTACTATTGAGGGCAGTCCGAGTTATTGGGGAGGGCTTATTTGTATGACATTATTATTTCTGCAGTATAGTGCCTGGGGGCATTGGGGAGAACAGCATAGTATTGGGGGTAGCAACAGGATGAGGGGGAGGATGGTGGAAAAGGAATCTAAGATGTCTGTGTGTCAAACTCTGCAGAGACGAGACGTGGCTGGAAGAAGTCATCATGACGGTCTGATCTCCGAATGGAGAAGATGAGGAAAGAGAACGTCTGTCTAAGAGGAGACATAACTGGATGTAAGAGGTATGTGGGGCTGTATTACCCTGTATGTTTAGCAGCGCTGTATGTAATGTCCATCAACATACGTCTTTAAGGCCTTGTGCGCACAACCATATTTTTGCGGATTGAATGCAGACCCGTTCTATATATGTCTGCCTCAATACATGGTGTGGGGCAACTGGGCCACAAGGAGACATTACTATAATGTACGGGAGCAACACGGAGACGTTTTACTTCATAAGCCCATACAGTATAATATCTCCTTTTTGTTCCCATACAGTTCAGTGGTTATTATTGTTTATACAGTTATTGTTTTTTTCTTCTAAATGGGTATTTATCACGATATATATTGATATCGCAATAAATTTCTTAATGTCGTTATCGTGGGCATATTTTTGATATTGTCCAACCCTAGGAGGGACTTGAAAATGGCTGTCCACCGACGTCCCCCATCCAACCTGGCAGAGCGGATGAGAGGATGTGCAGAGAAGAATGGCAGAAAATCCCCAAATCCAGGTGGACAAACCTTGTGGCATCATACCCAAGAAGTCTGAAATCACTGCCAAAGGGGCTTCAACTAAGACCTGAGTAAAGGGGCTGAATACTTATGTCAGTGATTGTAGTTTTTCCTTTTGAATAAACTATTAGATTTCTGACATTCTGGGGGTCCAGGGTTTTAGACGCCGGTCTTAAAGGGGTTGTCCGGGTTCAGAGCTGAACCCGGACCTACCCTTACTTTCACCCAGGCAGCCCGCCTGACTCATCTCATGCTCCAATGCCCTCCTTTGCCCTGCGCTAATTAGCGCAGGGCAAAGGCATTTAGCCCGGTTCCGATGTCGAACCGGGCTCTGCCGGGCGGAGGCTTCCGCCCAGCAGTGAGCCCGGTGACGTCACCGGCGCTGATGGGCGGGCTTTAGCGCAGCCCTAGACAGTAAAACGGCTAGGGCAGCGCTAAAGCCCGCCCATTACAGCCGGTGACGTCATCGGGCTCACTGCTGGGTGGAAGCGCCCGGCAGGGCAAGGGAGCATGAGATGCTCCGATGTCCTAGTCAGGCGGGCTGCCTGGGTGAAATTAGGGGTATGTCCGGGTTCAGCTGTGAACCCGGACAACCCCTTTAATCACCCCTATTATCTGGCGGTGGATCCGCTGCAGTTATGTAAAGGCTCCATCCTCTACATAATTGCGGTATTAATCTAATAATCTATATCTAATATCTATCTGTCTGTCTATCATCAAATCTCTCCCTCTCTCTCTTTATATATATATATATATATATATATATATATATATATATCTGTATGTAGGGCAAATACATGCAAAGTTATGTTAAGTTACCTCCAGTTCACGGTTGTTTACTATGATGTCATGCAGATTACATGCACACACTTTCAGATATGAGGGAGTGGCGGCCGGCCAGCAGTCTGTAATTTACACAATAAAGAGAAGTGTGTCCGCCGCAGCACTGTCACCTGCGTGATCGATTTCCGGAGACTAGTGTCACCGCCTGGAGAACTGTTATCCAGTCTAGAAGTGGAGAAAAAATATTTTAGGTGCCAGCGACACCTAGTGGTCAATTATGAGAAGTGCACAAGATATCCTTTACACTGAGGATGTGGGAATGCAACATTACTATATTATTTTGTGCAAGTACCAACTTTCCGTGGATCCCTAGCCTGACGAATGGCCACAGTTTCTTTTCTTGGACCGCGCACCTCCTCACGTCGTCTGGGATCCGTGAAGAATTGTCGGGGTGTGCCGTTAAACCTCTACAACACCTCCATAAAAGTTTATGGCCACAATATTTTAATGAATAGAGCAGAAAGGAATATCAACTTAAAGGGGTTGACCACTTTGTTTAAAAATCTCTACAACTTCCTAAACTTGTGAGCAGTACCATAGGTAACCTCAAAGCCCCCCATATCTCACCACAGCACCCCTGTTCAGGGTCCATTTGTAAACAGAAGACGCTGGTAGCTGCTGTATGCATGGCGATCATGATGGCAGTGTTCACGTGATTCACCCACCTGACAGCTCCCTCGGACGCCTTCCATTATGGAAGCGCTCATTAGTACAGGAGGACCGGGAAGCGGTGAAGGCAGTACTCCCTGGGCTCTGTATTCACCACTTCCTGGTCCTCGACTGGTCGCCATGCTGTGACTGGTACACTATGAGGACGTCGGCAGGAAGAGCCGGAGCTGGATCCCTGGAGAGGCGGCAGCGTCCGGGGCAGAAGAGGTAAGTTTATTTATTGTTTTGGTCTGATCTGAGGTCTGAATAGGGGTCCTAAAAATGGGGGTCTGATTTCAGGTTTTATTAAGATGGGGGGTCTGATCTGAGGTCTAATTGGGGTTCCTATTAACACTGGGGGTATGATCTGAGGTCTGATTAACATTGGGGCTCTGAGCTGAAGACTGATTAAAAATATACCGTATTTTACGTTTTATAAGACGCACTTTTTTCCCCCAAAAGTAGGGGGGAAAATGGCCGTGCGTCTTATAAAGCGAATACTAGTGAGCTCCTCCATTATGGAAGCGCTCACTAGTATGTAATAGCTGCCGGGAGCAGGGAAAATTAATCACCAGTCCTGCACCGCGGCTCCGCTCCGGGTCCGGCGCTCCTCTATCTTCTCCTGCCGGCAATGCGCTGTCACCTGACTGTGTGCAGCGTCAGGTCAGAGTGCGCACACTACATCCTGATGCTGTATGCGGTCAGGACAGTGCAGCGCCGACAGGAGAAAACAGAGGAGCGTCGGAGCGGAGCCGTGGCGCAGGAGAGGTGAGTGTGAGGCGAGGAGTTTTTTATTTTATCCTTATGGGGCTGAACAGAGGTCTGATAGGGGGCAGAGTGGGCTAATATGGGGGCTGATGGAGCAGAGTGGGCTGATATAGTGGCACAGTGGGCTGATCTGAGGTCTGATGGGGGCACAGTAGGCTGATCTGAGGTCTGATGGGGGCACAGTGGGCTGATCTGAGGTCTGATGGGGGCACAGTGGGCTGATCTGAGGTCTGATGGGGGCACAGTGGGCTGATCTGAGGTCTGATGGGGGCACAGTGGGCTGATCTGAGGTCTGATGGGGACACAGTGGGCTGATCTGAGGTCTGATGGGGGCACAGTGGGCCGATCTGAGGTCTGATGGGGCCAGGGGCTATCTGAGTCTGGGGGGGGGCCGCGAGGTCTTGGGGCACACTGGTGATCTGAGTCTGATGGGGGCACAGTGGGCTGAACTGAGGTTTGATGTGATGTCCTGAAATTTATGGGGGGGTCTGATATGAGATCTAATGAAAAATATTTTTTTCTTATTTTCCTACTCTAAAATCTGGGGTGTGTCTTATCATCGGGTGCGTCTTATAAAGCGAAAAATACGGTATATTTTTTAAAATTCCTTCTTCTAAAACCTAGGTGTGAATATTGTAAATCTGAGGTCGGATAAGGACTGGGGGTCTGACCTGAGGTCTGATAAAGTTTGGGGGTCTGATCTGAGGTCTGATGAAGATTGGGGGTCTGACCTGAGGTCTGAAAGTTTGGGGGTCTGACCTGAGGTCTGATGAAGATTGGAGGTCTGGTATGAGGTCTCAAAGATTGGGGGTCTAATCTGAGGTCTGATGTAAACATTTTTTTCTGATTTTCCTCCTTAAAATCCTAGGTGTGTCTTATGGTCAGGTGCATCATATAAAGTGCAAAATATGGTTACTGTGAAGAAAAATTACAGAATAAATTCCATTTTACAAAAAATGTTAACACAAAAAATGAAATTGCTAAAAATTGCATTACCTGAATTCCAGAACCGATCAGATGTTCTACTCAACCAGACAGCAAGTCCCGATTCTGCAAAAGTATAAGAAAAGAAGGTTATAAAATCAGCAGCACCGTGTACACGACCACTGTGTACAGCATCAGGGAGGGAATATGTTCATTACCTTTGCGTCTAATCTCTGGCAGAAAAATTGCAACTTTTGGCGTACAACAGTTTTGCTAAAAAATTTAGTGACTTTTTGAGATTACTTTTGAAATGTGGGTGGATAAGAGGGTGTTTTTTTTTTTTTTTTTTACCAATGCTCGGGAAGATTTACCAAATGTCAAAAAATAAAATAAAAAAGGTGCATTCTGAGTCCAGTAGGGGTTGGTGTAAGAAACTGGAGCAACATCTGGAATTGATGAACTCAGGACAGGTCCTCAATATCAGATTGCCGAGGTCTGACTGCCAGCACCCATCAGCACTGTGTCCTCTTCACCGTGTACCTGCTCGCCATCGACATCCTATTCAGTGGCAGCTGGAGGCCTGGTTAGAGATTTTGCACTAGTACCTGGGAGTTTCACATTATGACTCTAGTGTCTAGGTTATTAAGGGGTCAATATTAGCATCCTTGGTGTGGTTTGGTCATGCTGTTTTTATGAGTGGATTTACCATCTGAAAACCACGTGGAATCTTCCTCTCATTGTTGTCGGAGGCAGTCTGCCTTGCCATCCATACACCAAGAACTTCCAGACCACATCAAGAGAGGACCTGTACCTTCTTCGTTGAGGTGTCTGAGTTGAAACCATGGTGAGTGTCCACATGTGGAATAGCACCATTGAATCAGCATTGGACTCTACAGCAGATTTTTCCATTGCAAGAAATACTCCATGTAACCATACTGGTGGAATCCACGGGAGAAATGCAGTTTGGATGTGATAGATCTGCTCCTGCCTTTAGCCTCATTCAGTGTGGGCATCCGCTGCAGTTCCACACAGAAATTGTACCAAAAACGTCATCCGGAATTTCGTAAGGAAATGGCGGTATGGACAGCAGTGCAGACTCCCTTTGACAACAATAGCGGTTTCTGCATGGATTCCACACATTTCTCATAGCGGAATCTGCACCGAAACCGCACAATGAACAAGTCCTATGGGGTACATCTAGCATCCTAGGTTGGTCTAGTGCAGCTTAGGGTTAAAGGAGTTATCCGAAATCTAAAAGGTCCCCCTCAGTGTCTGGGCCCCTCGTATATATTATACTTACCTGCATGTTGCCGCATCATCTCCCCATCGGACGGATCAAAATATCCGGCAGCCAATAGTAGGTCGCGACGGGGATAAGACTACCTAGCTGCTAGGGAGGCTGGTCACCATCACGGCCAGCTATTGGTTGCTCCCCCCATCGCGCATATCAAAACATCAGCGGTGCCGTGATGCAGTGTCGGCCGTGCAGGGATCCAGAGTCATAGGACATGTCCTATGTTTTGCGGAGCAGAGGCACGGATCGGAAGCCCACGGAAACACTCAGAAGCTCTTCCGTGGGCTTCTGGATATGTCTCCACACGTGACATGGGAGTTCACGCGGCTGGGGCCCATCTATTGCGGATCCGCTGTTCGTGGTCTGCAGTATGGGCATGCAGGCCATACGTTTGTTTGAAGGAGCCCTTATTGTTATACCTACGTGATGGTGTGGGGCCCCATGAAAAGTTGCTGCACAGCTTTTTTATTGGCAGGTGGCATTTTGACATCATTAGTGACCAGGGTCTGATGATGTCATGATGCTATATCTATGGAACTGCAACCTAACTCCATACAAACGCCCCTGGACCTGTGAAGCATCACGAATAGAGATGAGCGAACGTGCTCGTAACGAGCACTGTACCGCTCGGCTCCCCTGCGCTCGCATGGGCGCAGGCAGCCGCTTCTGTCCTCCTCACCCGACGGAAGCGGCTGCCTGCGCCCATGCGAGCCGAGCGGTACAGTGCTCGTTACGAGCACGTTCGCTCATCTCTAATCACGAACCATGCATTCACTATGCATGCAGCGCCCTCTGCAGGTTAAACTGTTCTGTAAAATTCTCATAGAATACAATGTGCATGACCTATGATGCAGATTTTCTGCACGCAATCCTAATCGTGTGCCTTTAGCCTAAGGGCTCATGCATACGAACATGTGGTGGCCAAGCCTGTGCGCGGACCGCAATGCACAGACCTTAGGGCCAATGAATGAGGATGCAGGACCCATTCACTTGAATGGGGTCTGTGATCTGCATCCGACGCTCCACACCACAAATAAGTAGTGACTGCTCTACTTTTTTGCAGTGCAGAGGCACGGAGAGAAACCCCACGGAAGCACTTTGGATTGCGGACCCATTCAAATGAAAGCAATGCACAAACGATCGGTGCCCGTATATTGCAGACCCCTTGTTTGCATGAGTCCTAAAGGCGAATTCACATCACCATTATTTTTCCATTCTTCAAATTTGTCAGAACAGAAAAAAAAAATAATTAAAATTGGATCCTGTAAAAAAACAAAAAAAAACCCTGACTCTGAGCATCAGTTATGCACGTTTGGCATCCATTTCCAGAAAAAAAAATCCTGCAAACACGGGCTCAGGATCATCTTTTTTTTTTAATTTGTGGCTTATTCTAGCCATATTCTATCACAACTCCTTTAGTTCCAAATTCACACTGTAAGGGCTCATGCACACAACTGTATGTATTGAGCCCGGAACGGAAAGAAAATACGTTCATGTGCATGAGCCCTAAATGGGATTATATAAGTAAAAACAAAAAATAAAACTTCCTCTAATCTGGCATCTGGACAAGGTATGTGCCGGATTATCAGCCTTTCTTGATTACCGGATGGAGGAAAAGTCCACACCACAAGGTACTTGTAGTTCCACAATATCTCGTGGTCTGCCATGGGAGAACGGCCACCAACCTGTCACACGACTCTGCTTTGAGCCTAAGCCGCAGCGTTCCCATTTACCAACTACGCGGCAACCACAGACTGGCAGCTCCTTGCCCACAATAAACATGTCGAATGCCGCGTTCAACGCCGTACGTAAGCATAATCACGTGGCGCCACTCGATGCTCCGCCCTTGCACGCTCTGCGTCATGAGGGGCGTGGTCTAAAGAGGAACACGCATGTTGTTGGAGCCGGAAGGCAGAGCGGGGCTGCAGGTGAGTGGGGATTAACCCTTTTAGCTCCCGGTGTGTATAGACGGGAATGGCTTGTGGCGCAACGGGTGAAGCGCTATACGCCGGGGTGTGATGTAATTAGCGGGGTGGACAGCAGGAGGCAGTCATGTTGTGCAGGGTTTGCGGAGTTTGGCATGGTGGCGCAGGTGCGGATGGTAAGGCTGGTGGTCTGCCTGGCATGACCATGGGAAGTGTGGTAAGGTTATTTGTCGCACATGCTCTGCGTCCTTTCTGCAGTCTAGGTAGATATTCACACTGCAGTGTTCAGTGGTGCACATTGTATCAATGGTCGGATGCTCCTCCAGAGGGAAATGAGTTGTAACCTAAGTTCTGCAACTTTCTAATATACTTTTACCCCCTTCCTGCTTGCTGTCAGTGAATGGAGCCTCTGTTGTTTAGGTCTGTAGCACAGCCCCGATACTTAGGAGAAGCAGAGTGTTTACAGGGAAAGTTACAATTGTATGCAATTGTATCGGGCCTCAAAAGATTGAGTGGATGGGGAGATTACAGGGAAACTTCCTGGTGGGCGGCCTCCAGCCGGTTACATGACAATCGGATGCTCTCCAGGGGTTAACCAGTAATGTATAATGATGACCTGTCCTCAGTAGTGTTGAGCGAATCGAAGCCAAACGAATTTCAGGAAAATTTTGATTCTCGGTGAAGGTGAGTTTCACCGCGCTTTGTGGTAACGGATCTTATTTTCCTGAAATGGCCATAAGGCTACTCTCACACTGGCGGTAGCCTTTTCCGACTGGGGAACAGCTTGCCGGATCCGTGCTACTGCAAGTCCACCGTGCTGGCGGAAGTCCGCTCTGGCCCCGTTCACTATAATGGGGGAGGGCCGAAGCGCGGCAAAACATGCTGAGAGGCGGACGGAATAAATGACAGCACCCTGCGGTTTTTGTTCGGCTCCTCTCGGCATGTTTGCTGTGCTGCGGCGGACCTCCGGCCCGCTGGAGCGGACTTTTGCCAGCACAGATCAGGCAGGCTGTTCCCCTTCTGGAAAAGGCTACCACCAGTGTGAAAGTATCCTAAAAAAAATATATATATATATATATCTCATCCGTTTGCTCGTGGAGAGGCCATCTTGATTGAAGGAATATCGCAGTATCTTGCTTGGTAATGTGTGACATCACCACATCAGCTCACTTACCGGTTGCGGTGACAAGGTTTCTCGTGGTTTCTTTAAAGGGTTTCTGTCACCAGATCTGGGCATATTAAACAGGATGACATTTGCAATGTGCAAATGTCATCTGGTGCCCAATCTGGTATTCATTTTTATATTGGTGTCCCTGTTTTTGATAAAAAAAAAAGCACTTTTATTTTATGCTAATTAGGCTTACTAGGTGCAAGGGGCGGTTACCCTGCACCTAGTAAGCTCCATTTGCCCACCTCTTGTTAGGCCTCCCTTGTTTGATTGACAGGGCCAGGCAGCTTGCTCGATCTTCTTCCGGCCCTGTCCTCGCTTCAAATCCCGCGCCTTGCGCCGTGCGGAATAAAATCGGCGCAGTGAGTGGCGCTGGCGATGACGTCAGAGTACACCCGGAAGAGAGCCGACATCAGCCGGGTGTACTCTGACGTCATCGGCACAGGCGCAGTGAGGTAGCCAGGAGCCCGGCGGCCAGCGCCACTCACTGCGCCGATTTTATTCCGCACGGCGCAGGCGCGGGATTTGAAGCGAGGACAGGGCCGGAAGAAGATCGAGCAAGCTGCCTGGCCCTGTCAATCAACACAAGGGAGGCCTAACAAGAGGTGGGCAAATGGAGCTCACTAGGTGCAGGGTAACCGCCCCTTGCACCTAGTAAGCCTAATTAGCATAAAACAAAAGTGCTTTTTTTAATCAAAAATGGGGGCACCAATATAAAAATGAATACCAGATTGGACACATTGCAAATGTCATCCTGTTTAATATGCCCAAATCTGGTGACAGAAACCGTTTAATCAAGATGGCTGTGACGGCCTCTCCAAGAGCAACTGGATGAGGCGAGTATGGTTTGTTTTTTTTCCCTGAAAGGCCTTAAAGGGGTATTCTCATTTTAGACAATGGGGGCATATCGCTAGGATACGCCCACATTGTCTTATAAAATTATTAAAGGGGTCCTCCTGGATACTGATATTGGTGACTTATCCTCATATCAGTCATGTCGTAGTTTTATTCCAGCCGCCTCTCGGCATGTTAGCCGTGCTGCTGCGGGACCTTCGGCCCGCCCCCGTTATAGTCAATGGGGCCTGGAGCAGACCTACAGTGGCACGCGTGCACTAGCGGTAGCAGGCTGGTCACCCACCGGAACAGCCTGCTGGAGAAGTCTGCCGCTAATGTGAAAGTAGATTGACAAAGTATGAAGCAGAAGACCCCCTACAGCGTGTAGTCTCTTGCGTAGGAGCTGAGCTGCAGTACCCCAGCACGGCCACTACACTGTATACGGCGCTGTCTGTCTCCAGCTCCATATGCTGTATAGTTTCTGGCACTGTAACAGCCTGATACAGCTGATCACAAGGGTTCCTGGTGTGAGATGTCCACCAATCTGATATTGATCACCTACCGAGAGGTTGGGCTATTAATATCTGTAGCCTAGAGAACCCCTTTAATAGTAAAAACCCCCTTTAAAGGGAGTCTTTCACCTCATTTTCACCTATATAACTAACAGCAGTGCCCCACAGAAGATTGCAGACACATCCCAGACATACCTGTGTGCACTGTGTGTCTGTATTACATGTCACATCCCAGACATACTTGTGTGTACTGTGTGTGTATTACATGTCACATCCCAGACATACCTGTGTGCACTGTGTGTATTACATGTCACATCCCAGACATACCTGTGTGCACTGTGTGTGTGTATTACATGTCACATCCCAGACATACCTGTGTGCACTGTGTGTGTGTATTACATGTCACATCCCAGACATACCTGTGTGCACTGTGTGTGTGTATTACATGTCACATTCCCAGACATACCTGTGTGCACTGTGTGTCTGTATTACATGTCACATCCCAGACATACCTGTGTGCACTGTGTGTGTGTATTACATGTCACATCCCAGACATACCTGTGTGCACTGTGTGTCTGTATTACATGTCACATCCCAGACATACCTGTGTGCACTGTGTGTCTGTATTACATGTCACATCCCAGACATACCTGTGTGCACTGTGTGTGTGTATTACATGTCACATCCCAGACATACCTGTGTGCACTGTGTGTCTGTAATACATGTCACATCCCAGACATACCTGTGTGCAATGTGTGTGTGTATTACATGTCACATCCCAGACATACCTGTGTGCACTGTGTGTCTGTATTACATGTCACATCCCAGACATACCTGTGTGCACTGTGTGTATTACATGTCACATCCCAGACATACATGTGTGCACTGTGTGTGGAATTACATGTCACATCCCAGACATACCTGTGTGCACTGTGTGTGTGTATTACATGTCACAATCCCAGACATACCTGTGTGCACTGTGTGTGTGTATTACATGTCACATCCCAGACATACCTGTGTGCACTGTGTCTGTATTACAGGTCACATCCCAGACATACCTGTGTGCACTGTGTGTGTATTACATGTCACATCCCATGTACAATACAGACACACAGGTATGTCCGGGATGTGACATGTAATACAGACACACAGTGCACACAGGTATGTCTGGGATGTGACATGTAATACAGACACACAGTGCACACAGGTATGTCTGGGATATGACATGTAATACAGACACACAGTGCCACAGGTATGTCTGGGATATGACATGTAATACAGACACACAGTGCACACAGGTATGTTATGTCTGGGATATGACATGTAATACAGACACACAGTGCACACAGGTATGTCTGGGATATGACATGTAATACAGACACACAGTGCACACAGGTATGTCTGGGATGTGACATGTAATACACACGCAGTGCACCACAGGTATATCTGGGATATGACATGTAATACACACGCAGTGCACACGGTATGTCTGGATATGACATGTAATACACACACAGTGCACACAGGTATGTCTGGGATGTGACATGTAATACAGACACAGTGCACACAGGTATGTCTTGGGATATGACATGTAATACAGACACACAGTGCACACAGGTATGTCTGGGATATGACATGTAATACACACGCAGTGCACACAGGTATGTCTGGGATATGAGACATGTAATACACACACAGTGCACACAGGTATGTCTGGGATGTGACATGTAATACAGACACACAGTGTCACAGGTATGTCTGGGAAATGACATGTAATACAGACACACAGTGACACAGGTATGTCTGGGATATGACATGTATACACACGCAGTGCACACAGGTATGTCTGGGATATGACATGTAATACACACGCCAGTGCACACAGGTATGTCTGGGATGTGACATTATACACACACAGTGCACACAGGTATGTCTGGGATGTGACATGTAATTCCTACACACAGTGCACCACAGGTATGTCTGGGATGTGACATGTAATACACACACAGTGCACAACAGGTATGTCTGGGATGTGACATGTAATACAGACACACAGTGCACACAGGTATGTCTGGGATGTGACATGTAATACAGACACACAGTGCACACAGGTATGTCTGGGATGTGACATGTAATACACACACACAGTGCACACAGGTATGTCTGGGATGTGACATGTAATACACACACACAGTGCCACACAGGTTATGTCTGGGATGTGACATGTAATTCCTAACACACAGTGCACACATGTATGTCTGGGATGTGACATGTAATACACACAGTGCACACAGGTATGTCTGGGATGTGACATGTAATACAGACACACAGTGCACACAGGTATGTCTGGGATGTGACATGTAATACTCACAGTGCACACAGGTATGTCTGGGATGTGACATGTAATTCCTACACACAGTGCACACAGGTATGTCTGGGATGTGACATGTAATACACACACAGTGCACACAGGTATGTCTGGGATGTGACATGTAATACAGACACACAGTGCACACAGGTATGTCTGGGATGTGACATGTAATACAGACACACAGTGCACACAGGTATGTCTGGGATGTGACATGTAATACACACACAGTGCACACAGGTATGTCTGGGATGTGTCTGCAATCTTCTGTGGAGCACTGCTGTTAGTTATATAGGTGAAAAACGGAGACAATTCTGGGATTCTTGTGGACACTTGCGTCTCTTGTATTTCTATGATTCTGTATATGTGACAACTAGTCGTTTTTGTTTTTCAGAAAGAAAACACCCCTGAGGTTCTGCCCGGCACCTCCGCTTACAGCAATGGTAAAGTTTAGGGACCTGCTTTATCACTCTAACCCCTCCACCCAATATGATCACGGGGTTCATGTTCAGGGCCCCCAGCTATATGGTTAACTCTTTGTACAGCATTTCTCCAGTCTGACTCCTATATGGAGACTTGGAGCAGTTGAAATCCGCCTCATAGAGGATTTTTGCCTTCCTCTGGATCAACACAATATGATTATGGGTTGGACTTGATGGACCTGTGTCTTTTTCCAGCCTTACAAACTGTGTGTGAGCATTGGACCCCCTTCCTGATGTCTCTACCCCCTAATAGGGCACATGGAAGGGGGTCGTTAAAGATGTTGTATATGTGTATCCACTGTTGTGCCCTTGATGGTGTATCAGGGGTGTGTCCTTCACCTCAGTACCTTCATAGTGACTATACATGGCACCAAGTGCGAACATGATGTCCAGAGAGAGTATTCAACATCCACCCCTGTCCCGTTATGTCTTGTGATTTTGGGATCTGTTGAATGATGGGAGTGATTGTGTCGTGGCAGGCTTCTGTATTAGACGTGAAGTCCAAAGAAGAGAAGGATGCTGAGCTGGACAGGAAGATTGAAGCTCTGCGTAAGAAGAATGAAGCCCTTGTCCGGAGACACCAGGTAGGTACGCCCTGTGTTATGTAACCGGGGCAGGTAGGCGCCGTTCCAACCTTTATTAATAAGCATATATTATTCTTCTATGTGGAGGTTTAGATATATAAGCTTTATATAATGTATGTCTATGGCAAAGTGAGTCGATCATGTTAACATCCTGGTACCGAGTGGCGAGCAGTGTATGCTCGTTGGCTCTAGGCATCTTCCAAGCTCATGGATTCATGTCTTAAAGGGGTTCTGCTGTTCTTTTAAATTGATAATCTATCCTGATCATCGGATTGGCGGTGGGCCCGACGCACAGGACTCCCGCCGATCAGCTGTTTGAGAAGGCCACGGCGCTCCAGCTGATCAGTGGGGATCCCAGGTGTCGGCCCCCCGCTGATCTGATGCTGATGTCAGGTAGCGCTTTGTCAGTTCTGCTTGGGATTTACATTAAAGAAGAACTCCCGCGAAAATTTTTATTCTCTGACCTGTTAGAAAGGTGCATGATATAATCTGTAGTGATTGCCATTTTCTTATCAGGGACTGTTTCTGTGAGTAATAACCTCTCTTCTTATTGTAGCTGGGTCATGTGACCAACTCCCTGACCTCCAACTGACCCAGGACAGAAAGCCAGTAACTGCTCTATTCATTCCTATGGGAGCCTCACTTTCAGTCTCATAGGAATACATAGAGAATTAGACTTCCTGTCCACACATAAGATGCTGTGTTATCTGGTGAGTCTGATTGCTGGTCACATGACACAGATAAGAAACTTCAGGATTATATAAGTCAAAAATTCAGCTACTGGTAAGAAAATGACATTCACTACAGATTACATCATGTACATTTCTAGCAGGACATGGAATACATTTTTTGTCGGGAGTTCTTCTTTAATTGACAGCAGGGAGTCCAACTGAGGAACAGCGGGAGGAAGAATGTTTTTGTTGCTAAAATCCGCTGTGTGAACATGCCCTTCAGAAGAATGGGAGCTGAGCTGCAGTACGCCAGCATAACCCCTACAAAGTGGACTGGACTTCTGCTTCTAGATCCGTCCACTATTTTGTTACCAGCGCCAAACCGCCGATCGGAGGGCTTGCCAGTTGTTGGACCCTCAACCATCTAATATGATTACCTGTCCTGAGAATAATAATGTCTACAGGCTGGAAAATCCCTTTAAATTTATAAGCTAGAAAGTGCTACATTACAGCAGTAGTCTCCGACTTGGGTAAAACTACAACTCTCAGCATGCTTCTATAGAGGCAGAGTGGCGTATTCCCTGTTACATAATTCACACTGCATGGGACTATGAAGACCTCTTTACTTTAAGCTTTGCCAGTGACGGAAAAAAGCACTTGGCCCTTTGTCATTCAGTCTAATTTCACCGGAAAACTGTCCCGATCATTGTCATTTGTAGCCTGTGCTTCCATATTTATAACCATCTCTCACTCCAAGATGATCGAGGAGGACCGCAAGAGGGCTGAACAAGAGGGCATTGCTGTCACCACCCCAAGAAAAGCCAAACACCTGGAAAGCGAGCCAGACAAGGCGCGGAAGGAGAAGGAGAATTTCTCAATCACTCTTGAAGTTTCTGCTGGGGTAAGAGTCATTTCTCTGATGTGAAAAGTAATTGGGGGGGGGCGGGGTCTGGAGTTTAGCTGCATCCACACCACACCAATTCTCACCATTTCATCTTACTGTGTTAGGATCTAACATGTCGGGATAACTTCATTTACTTTGCTGTCAGTGAAGTGAAATGTTTTTTTGTTGAAGATGTGTGTTTGGGTCCAGTTTAAAATTGAGTTATCCCCTATCAGCTTTGTGTCAGTAGGATGAGAAGGGCAGATCCTGTGTCTCTTTACATCTGCAGCTGCTGTTGTAAAGCCTTCAGTGTGTTCTGGCTGAAGGGGTTAATCTTTTATCGGAAAGAATCCAGGAAGAGAGCAGATAGCAGGAGCCCGGCAATGCAAGGGGGCATGCCAAGCACAGTGACTTCTTTGTACAGGCTCTAATCTGCTGGTGCACAAATACAAGATTAGCAGGGAGATAAGCTGACATCACAGGTCATGTGACCCTCATTGAAACCTGAGAAACCAGCAGCTTTAGAAGCAGAAAGTGTATGGAAAAGCTGTTGTATCTGACTAGTTAGAAACATACAAAGGACAAAAAAATAACTCGGACAACCCTTTTAAATATGTTTTCTGGTACAGTACCTTAATATTGATAGCCTATGCTCAGGATAGGCCATTAATCATCTATCTGATCGTCGTGGTCCGACACCCTGCACCCCCTGCCAATCAGCTGCTCTGCAGTAACTACAGTGCCAGGAATGCTCAGCTCAGTCCATTTCTGTCGTAACCGGAGCTGGTTATTGCAGTGCTGCTCCCACTGACGTGACTGCTGCAGTAATGGACTGTGTAGTTCTGGCATCGGAGCTACTGCGGAGCAGCAGATTGGTGGGGGTTCGGTGTGTCACTCCCCTGCCAATCAGATATTGCTGGCCTGTCCTGAGGATTGGCCATCGGTATAAGGCTTCATTCACACGTCCATATTTTGTTTCCTTGTCCGTTCCTTTTTTTTGCGGACTGTATGCGGAACCATTCATTTCAACGGGTCCGCAAAAAAAAATGGAAGGTACTCCGTATGCATTCCTTTTCCGTATGTCCGTATTTCCGTTCCGCAAAAAAAGATAGAACGTGTCCTATTCTTGTCCGTTTTGCTGACAAGGATAGGTATTGTTACAATGGATCCGCCAAAAAAAAAGGGAAAAACGGATGACATACGGAACGTCATCCGTATATTGTGGATCCGCAAAAACGGAACGGAAAACACATACGGACGTGTGAATGAGGCCTTAAAGTACTGGAAAGCTCTCAAAAGCTCCCAGCAGATATCATTTTTGGTTAGGTGGTGAAGACCTCATGACCTTGTTTACGTCACGTGTGCAAATTTCGTACGGTAAAGTGGGAGATGTACAGAGGCCGAGATATAAGATAAGAGATGAGGTGGTCAAGTCATTTGCACAGATTACAAAGAACTACAGAACTGTGGATTAGGCCCAGAATGACTCATTCTGAGAGCAGGGGGAGTATTCTTTATTAAACTTTTATAGGAATCTGCATAGATGGTCTGTCCTCAACAATCTTATATACAGTGTATGCCGTATCTGTCCACACCGATGTGTCACCATGGTTACAGACTACAAATAAATCCTTTAGTCAGGCATTACTTTTCTCCCTTTACCCCCAAACAATGAGAGGGGGCAGGTGAAATAGAATAACACATAGCTTGAGCATCCGATCACATAGGGTGGATTTGTTTGCAGTCATGGAGATACATTGCTCTGCATGTAAGCTGTATACAGGACGGTTTGCAGAGTTGTTTTATTTTAGATGCATTACAGAAGTAAAAATAAAAATTTTCAGAAGTGTAGATACCCATTTAACGTGATCAGAATACAAGATTCCTTTAAGGTTGTGATATCTTCTTCCTTCTCACACTTTTCATTGCCTCATTATTACAGGAGAAGAGAGTAGTCAATGATGGCAAATCGCCCAAAGCCTCGCATACCCCTCCTCGCTCTGAAACCTCTCCGAGAAGTCCCACGCACAGGACCAGCGGCCGCACGGGTAATTTCTCTGGTGGAAGATCCCCCCAAGGGGATAAACACGGGGACCCATTTAAAGGAGAAGGCGATGGCAGTCATCCATCTGAAAGGGCGACCAGGGGAAGACGGAATCCAGTCCCTGAGATGTCTAAGAGAAGTCCAAGGATTCCTAATGAGGATTCTCACGGAGAACGATGGTCGGCATCCCCTAGAGGTGCAGAGAGAGGTGGAAGGGGTCCAGGCCGGGGAGGTGGCGTGGGAGGCCGAGGCGGTGGCCATGGAGGACCAGTGGATGGTGTCTCAGGACCTGACAGAAAAGTCAAGGTATTAAAATTGAGCTTCTTGTAATGTTCTTCTATTTGAAATGACTTGATAAAAGATTCATTCATCCAGGAAAGGATCCCAGAGCCCCAATGGTTAGCACTGGGGTCCTGGGTTCTAATCATTTTTGTATGTTTTCTCCATCTTTGTGTGGGTTTCCACTGACACTCCCCCCCCCCCCCCCCCAAAAAAAAAAAAACATACTGAAGGGTTAAATAGCGTCTTATGAAACTGACTCTTTTGGCTGCTTTTGAGATAGGGAAATGTAGAATATGAGCCACACTGGGAACATAGACTAATGTGAATGGTGGTAACCTCTGTACCGGGATGCAGAATATGTTGGCGCTATATAAACTAGGAGAAATAAATTATTGTGCACATACCTTTTCCTGTGTGGCAAAGTAGGGCTGATGCAAATCTGAAAAATGTGTAACCATATTCAGCTGCTGCACCGCCAATCCACAGTAAAATACGGTATGATGCATTGGATGTGGCTTTCAAAATGGCGCGATGAGGAAAAATAAGCATGCCACAGATTTTTAGTACATAGTCACAAAATCTGCAGGGCATCTGCATCACAGTCCACAGCAAAATCTGCATGTACCCCTTGTGGGCCCCCCCAATGGGATTACCGTGGATATGTGGCGATATTAAAATTCCACAATCTGCGGCCTTACTTGTGGTTTTTCTGTTACAGGAATGGGAAGAGAAGAGGAAGCTGAATATTGAGAAGATGAACGAAGAGATGGAGAAGATTGCAGAATATGAAAGGAGCCAAAGGGTGAGCATCATTAGTGTCAATTTGGGGCCACAATGGTAAAAACCCTTAGAACCATAAGGTTATATTCATGGGATGTGCATTTTCCACTGCCACTGATCTGCCTGGAGCTAAGGCCAGGGCTACACGGCGACAGTTGTTGCGCGACACCCGTCGCAGCCAGGATCCCTGAGTAGCGGGGATCCCATTCATCTCTATGGGATCCCCGCTACTCAGGGATCCTGGCTGCGACGGGTGTCGCGCGACAACTGTCGCCGTGTAGCCCTGGCCTAATTCTCATGTTTTCCACCAGAAATAAGTGACCGGCTGCACAGCTGGAATGTCACATGGAAATTTTTCATGCATGTGAATAGGGTTGTGAAGACCCCATACAAACACATGGGATGTGGATTTTGGTGCAGGATGTGATGCATGGAAAAAAAAACTTTTAACTTACCCAAGTTTTACAATGTTTATAGATATTTAACCCTTTAACGCCCACCCTCCGGCTGTACTTAAAGAGGACCTTTCACCTCTCCTGACATGCCTGTTTTAATAGCTTCGTACATTTCCTATGTAATAACAATTCTGGAGCATCTATTCTTATGTCTCTATGTTGTGCCATTCCTTTATTATTTGCACTAGACGTTATGAATGAATTGCTATTTGCCTTCAGTAAAGGAACAGAGGGGAGGTAACAAGTTGGGGGGGTGTCCCTGCACAGTCTGAACATGGCAGCACTGATTGGCTAGAGTCAGACTGTGCAGGTACACACCCCCAACTGGTCACCTCCCCTCTGTTCCCTTACTGAAGGCAAATAGCAATTCATTCATAACTTCTAGTGCAAATAATAGAGAAATGGCACAACATAGAGCCATAAGAATAGCTGTTCTAGAATTGTTATTACATGGGGAATGCATGAAGCGATTAAAACAGGCATGTCAGGAGTGGTGAAAGGTCCTCTTTAAGAGGGGGGGGGGTTCATGGCTGCTGAAATACAGAGAGGCAAAAATGAAAAAATGTTGGTGACTGGTTTCTGTAGCAGTCTAAAATCTGCTAGTTATTACCAGAAACGATCAACAATCTGGTGGTCTAATACACCCGTAACAGCTTAGCTGAGCCACTATAGTAGTCCTTCCTATACAATGGCTGGTGTAAAGACGACACCAGAGCAAGGTCTGTGGTGACTCTGAGTTCACAAAGGATGCTGGGTGATGTCTGCTCTGAAACCTGCATACTTGTAAATGCAGCTCTGCACTAAAAGGGGTATTCCCATCTCCCGACAATGGGGGCATATTGCTAGGATAGGTGCAGGTCTCACCTCTGGGACCCGCACCTACATCGAGAATGGAAGATTGTGGAGGGTGCCCTGCACATGCGCAGCTGCCCTTCATTCATTTCTACGGGGCCGTCTAAAATAGCCGAGCACTGGCTCGGCTTTTTCCATTGGCCCCATAGAAATAAATGGGAGCAGTGGCCATGTAAGCGTGGTGCGCTCCCATTCAATCCTATGGAGGAGAGTACTTGGTGGTGGCTGGTCCCTCCGACCACCATCTTCCCTGCTCCGTTCTCAGTGTAGGTGGGGGTCCCAGAGGTTGCATCCTAGAGATATGCCCCCATTGTCTGAGATGGGATTACCCCTTTAATACTTTATAACCAACGACGCATAAAGTACGAGGCACTCGCTGGGGAAATCATCCATACATATCCTTTAGTACAGCTGAATGTTGATCTTTCTTGCAGGATGGAGTAAGGGAGAAAAATCCATTCCGCAACTTCCTTGATGATCCCAGAAGGACAGGTCCCATCGTAGAACTCGATAGAAAGGAGGGAAGCCGCAGGCACAACAGAAATTGGGGTGGCCCTGATTTTGAGAAGGTTAAAACTGGTATGGACCGGGAAAAGGAGAGTCACGTAAGTGTCCGTGTGTCTGAAATGTGCTTTAATTACCCCTGAGCCTCCGCTTCCCCCACATACTTATTATTGGCCTTTAATATAAAGGGGCAGAGACCTGGAGGGAAGAATCGGATGGACATGACCATGTCCATGACCGGCAAAGAGCGTGCAGAGTATGTACGGTGGAAGCAAGAGCGAGACCAGATTGATCAGGAGAGACTGGCACGGCACAAGAAGCCCACCGGACAGTGGAGGCGAGAGTGGGATCTTGAGAAAACGGATTCTATGTATGTAGCCAGAATGAGTGCTGTACATGTTCATCATGGTGTATTGTGCACAACATGTATGATCTCTAACCAGTGACGGATATCCTGGCTTTATTTTTGGCAGGTTTAAGGAGGGTGCTGCACCCCATGTAGAGGAAGAACCATTTAGCAGAAGAGGTGAATATAACGTCATGTTAATTCTAGTTTGCTTTTTCTACATCGGACATATTAAAGGGGCTAAGATATGTCCCCAATGTCTGCTAGATGCGGGTCCCACCACCGCATGCACCTTCGCCCTCTAGTCATTCCCATGCGGGTGATGAAAATAGCCGAGTGGCGCACTTGGCTATTTTCGGAAGTCCCATTGTAATGAATGGGAAGCGCACCGCGCAAGTGCCCGAACCGCTCCAGTCACTTCTATGGGGCTGACGGAAATAGCCAAGCTTGTCGCTCGGCTATTTTCGGCGCTCCCATAGGAATGAATGGAGGGCGGCCGCGTCCCGGTGCGGGTCCTACCTCTCTATCAGACATTGAGGACATGTCCTAGTGATGTGCCCCCCACTGCCCAAGATGAGACGACCCCTTTAAGCATAAGTTGTCTATTTAATATACTTTGGTTTTCTGATTTTTCACTACTTTAAGACCTCTACTTGCTGTCACTGAATGGAATCATTCATGTTCGGATCCAAAAGCTAAAGGCTCATGTACACAGCAACCCTGCTGCATTACAGACTCTTAAGGGGGAATTCCATGCTTGCGTGTCGTGTCCTGTCTATCTTCCTGCTCGCTGCTGCTATATCGACAACGAGCAGGAAGAGAGACAGGAGACCCCGTCCTACAGCTGATCGGCAGGCGGGTCGGGTGTCGATCTGATATTGATGACCTCTCCTGAGGATAGAACATCAATATGAAAAGCCTGGAAAACCCCTTTAAGAACTCAGCGCGTGGCCAAATGGTGCCTCCTTGAGACGTGACGGGGACCCACTATGGTGTGAAGTTTGCCACCAGAAGCGCAGGTTTTATTTTCGTTGACCATTGGCGCAGTTCCCTGCCCCCCTTCTTTGCAGCTCTTCTTGAGAGGGGAGTCTTGCACAGGTTCTTACCACTGAATAGCAACCTTCCTTCAGAGGCCCCATAATGGCTCAATGGCGCATATACCCTTGTGAGGCTGGCACCCTCTTGAAGCAATGCTTCTAGGTGAGAATACCCTTCCGTAGCAGCATAAAACCCAAGGATGGACACGCTTTCAGCCTCTGCATAAAAGCAAAAATGTTTTCATTCACTGATGGTAAGCAGAGATGTTGAAAACGGTGAAGCTTGGGTGCACAGGATGTATTAGAAAGTTGCACTTGTTATTATACGATGAATAATTCAGAATAAACGTCCACGTGATGATCCTGGGGGCAGAACTGCATAAGTGACGATGTGACCGATGGTTGTCGTGATTCCTCATTCCATTTAATTCTTTGCTTATTTTTCTATAACAGACCAAGGAAAACGAGGGGCTCCCAAACCACCCACTATGGCGGAGTTCCTTCCACAGAGCCTTAAGAGAACAACACCAAGGAAGAATCAGAATAGGGGAAGGGCTGGGAATAAACCTTACAGGTGGGTCCTGCTTAAAGGGAATCTGTCACTAGTTCTGTGATACCCTAACTTTAAAGGGGTTGTCTCCTCTAGCGATATGCCAATGTCAGATATGTGTTGGTCCCACCTCTGGGACCCACACCTATCTCCAGAACGGGCTTCCGAAAGTAAACGGGACATGCGTGGTGTGCTCTCCATTCATTTCTATGGAAGCACCGAAAATGGCTGACTGAACTATTTTCGGCAGTCCCATAGAAATGAATGGAGGGTGGATGCACAGCTGCTCTTTGCTCACTTCGAGGGTCGTGTTCTAGAGTAAGGTGTGGGTCCCAGAGGTGGGACCAACACATATCTGACATTGGTGGCATACTCTAGTGACATGTCATCAGTATCTCAGATGGGACAACCCCTTTAAGGCTGCAAAATCTAGTGACAGATAATTCACTTAAAAAACATTTGTCAGCAGGATCAACCCTATTAAACTAGCCATATTGCCTTGTAGGGCTGGCCCTGCTGATTAAGGATATACTTTTCCACCATTGATTAGTTGCTGCATTAAGGCTACATTCACATGACCGTATGTGTTTTGCAGTCCGCAAAAAATACAGATGACATCTCTTTGACATCCGTATTGCATACATTTTATTTTATTTTTTTTTGTGGATCCATTATAACAATGCCTAATAGGGTTGTTGCAGGTATCAATATTTCGATACTGAATCGATACTCTTATACCAGTATCGATTCGGTACTAGGATTTGCTCTTTTGCGATACTTTTCCTGGCGGATAAAATAAAAAAACTCTTACCTCTCCTGCGCCGCGGCTCTGCCCCGGGTCCGGCGCTCCTCTGTCTTCTCTGCCTCCGCTGCACTGTCCTGACGGCGTACAGTGTCAGGACATAGTGTGCGCACTCTGTCAGGTGACAGTGCATCGCACGGGAGGAGAAGACAGAGGAGTGCACACTGGGCTGATCTGAGGTCTGATGGGGACACAGTGGGCTGATCTGAGGTCTGATGGTGGGGGGGCACAGTGGGCTGATCTGAGGTCTGGTGGGGGCACTGGTGGGGGCTGATCTGAGGTCTGATGGGGCACACTGGGTCTGATGGAGGTCTGATGGGGGCACAGTGGGCTGATCTGAGGTCTGGTGGGGGCACGGCTGGGCTGATCTGTGAGGTCTGATGGGGGCACAGTGGGCTGATCTGATGAGGTCTGATGGGGGGCACAGTGGCTGATCTGAGGTCTGGTGGGGGCACAGTGGGCTGATCTGAGGTCTGGTGGGGGCACAGTGGGCGGGCTGATCTTGAGGTCTGATGGGGGCACAGGGGGCTGCTCTGGGGCACGGCAGGCTGATCTGAGGTCTGATGGGGGGCACAGGCGGGCTGATCTGAGGTTGATGGGGGGCACACACAGATTTTTGGGTGTTTTTATTTTTTTTTTGGCGTGGTATCGGTATCGCAAATACTTTTTCTCAGTATAGGGGAATTAAATTTTGGCACATTTTATACACTGATGCCGGGGAGACTTCCGTTTTATTGGCTAAGTCCGCCCATCAGGGCTGGTGACGTCACCGGGCGCACTGCTGGGCTGAAAACTCCGCCTGGCAGAGCCTGTTTTGTCACCGGAACTAGGCAAAATGCCTTTGCCCTGCGTGATTTAGCGCAGGGCAAAGGAGAGCATCAGAGCATGAAATGCCGTTGGGTATCTATGTCCAGGAGCGCAGACTGGACATAGATGCCCAACGGCATAGGTAGGTTTAGCGTAGGACCTGCCTGACCTGAGACCACCGTGACGCTGGGTAGGTGGGCACAGATGTGTTTTGATCAAAATATATTGGCTAAGAGTCTCAGATTTTATCATATCAGAATGAGGGCTTAGTTTATATAGTATATATTGTTTGCACCTATTTTGTTAGTGTATTAAATATTTTTTTTCTGTGATTTACTTTTAAATGTGGAATATTGGTGCATTTAGTCAGGATCTGAATCTGCTCCTAAATCCTAAACATGGCCTGAGATTGCTAAAATGCATTTTCTCAATGATTCTATGTAAATGTTACAAAGTGCATTCCTTTGTATGAAGTGGTCGCAATGACTGGGAACGGCGATCGCTCTGCTATCCCCCCGGTCATTGAACCCCTCAGATGCCGCATTGATTGCGGCATCTGATACAATTTCGGCCTTTCAGGGGTTAATCAAGTTAAAAAAAAAAAAAAAAACATATTCACCTTATCCATTTGCTCAGGCTGTTGTGGCCATCGGTGACATGATGATATCACTGATGTGACTGTGCTGGTGTTGTGAGGTCACCCCCGTGGGAGATTTTGCATGGTATCTTCAATTGAGGATGGTCAAATGGATGAGGTGATTTTTTTTTTTTTTTTTTTTTTTTTTTTTTTTTTTTAATCCACTATTTCAGGAAAAGTAGATTTGTTACCATGAAGCGCGAGGAAATTCGGCTTTGTGGCGAATCAAACTTTTCCTGAAATTCGGATCAAAGTCAATTTTGTTTATTTTTGTTTATTTGCTCAACACTAAAAGACTGGTTAGAAAAACCATAAGGGTGTGTGGGGCTTAACTAGTGCTTGAAATGTATTGCACTGAGGGGGTCACATTAGGCTAAAGTTATATGTCTTGTTCTCCCACAGCATGCATGACAGCCGGTGGGAAGAGGATGATGATGATGATGATGTTGGAAATGAAGAGGACAAACCTCTGCCATCAGAGGAGAAAGAGAAGGAGACTTGTGTAGAGAAAGCAGTAAGTTTTTATCCCACAGAGCGTAAGTTTCTGGAGCAGCCTAGCAGTGGTACAACCACACGTGGCATATATTTGCATTGTGTTCAGAAAATCCACAGTGTTTACCATAGCAGCAACGTGGATAAGATTTTAACAAAATCTCTCCACACAGTGCACACGACTTGACCTGCGGCACAGATTTTAAATTTGCAGCCTGCCAATTTATTCTGCGGATTTACACCGCCGGTTATACCTTTTGCAGTGCATCAGCATGTAAATCGGGCAAATATTGCTGCAGGTTTTCCGATTATGTCACAGCAGATGTTTATGGTTGGACCCTGAAAGCAATTTTTTGAGATTTTTTACATTCAAGTAGATGAGGCTTTCAAGAACTAGAAAGAGCTGCACGTGTATGGATGTCTCTGTGGTGCGTACTGTAGTGGTTAGGTCATCCATGTAGCAAGGACTATTCTGGAAGACTTCTCCCACCCACACATCCTTTTTGTAGGGTGAATTCACACAGGATGGAGAAGCTGCAGAATGTGCCTGTGGATATGCACAGGCTTAGAGTAGCAGGCATGTACAGGAAATTTTGAGAATCTCTTCCACATGCTGCTGACATGTTCTGTGTAGAAGTTGAGCGTTCTGCTTGTTTTCCAACCCGCTGCAGGTCAGTGTTGCAGGGGAGCAATCTGTGGCGAATACGCAGCAAAATCTGCATGTTAAATGTGTGGATTTAGCCATAGGCTTATAATGCTGAGCTGTTTCCATCAGTCCTATCTGTGGAGTGCACGCTCCAAATACTGCTTCCATCAAAATCCTTGTCCTGGCTTGGGGCAGGGATGGGGACACTGGGGAACTAGTAATTGGAGCAGGTCTCAGTAGTTTGCTGAGCCATTGTGTACCATTTAGCACACGACCTGTGGCTGTGTGATAAATCTTACAGACTAGAATAGCCCTTTAAAGGACATCTGTCAGCAGATTTGTACCTATGACACTGGCTGACCTGTTATATGTGCACTCGGAAGCTGACGGCATCTGTGTTGGTCCCATGGTCGTATGTGCCTGCATTGCTGAGAAAAATGATGTTTTATTATATGCAAATGAGCCTCTAGGAGCAATGGGGGCGTTGCCATTACACCTTGAAGCTCTGCTTTCTCTGCAACTGCGCCCCTTGCACTTTGATAGGACCAGGCATTGAAAACAATGCAATCAAAGTGGAGGGGATGCGGCAGTTGCAGAGAGAGCAGAGCCTCTAGGTGTAATGGCAACACCCCCATTGCTCCTGGAGGCTCATTTGAATATATAATAAAACTTCATTTTTCTCAGTAATGCGGACACATATGAACATGGGACCAACACAGATGTCTTCAGCTGCCAAGTGCACATGTAACAGGTCAGACAGTGTCATAGGAACAAATCTGCAGATGTAGACAGATGTCCTTTAATTTCTACCCAAACTGTATAGCACAGTAGGAAATGTGTGGTTACGGACAGAATACAGTTATGTAAAACTCATTAATCTTGCTTTGATTCCTTTAGGAGACTAAGAAGGCAGAGGAGCCACAGAAAAGGACCCCAGAAGTATCAGGAGCTGGGAGAGATGGGAAGGTAAATAAAGGGGAAAATGAAAGTCTAGAAGATGATTGTGAAGAAGATGAAGAATGGACAGATGCTAGTGAGGATGAAGAGGATGTTGAAGAAGAGGAGGAGGAAGAGGATTCTTTAGAAGCTGAGGAAGATCTTGCTAAGGATCTCAACAAGACTCCTCCAGCCAGCGCTACCCCAAAAGAAAAAAGGCCACCAAAAGATGTGGAGACCCCTAAGCTGACCATACCTCCACCCGACGTGAACACTGATGACCGAGCCGTGGAGACCAAACCCACCAGTCCTTTCTCCCCAGAAGGACACCGTCCAGTAACAGATTGGGGAGAGGAGATGGAGCTGCTGTCTCCTCCAGGAAGCAGCAACGAGGACAGTCCTCCTCAGGCCGTTAGTACGAGGGGTTTCAGTGAAGACTCAAAATCTCAAGAGAACTTTTCACCCTCAGGTCAGTGAACATTGGGATGTACTGTTACTACCTTCTAGTATCTCATCTCGTGTACAGTGGTATGATGGTATATAACATGTGGTAAAGTCAGTTCACTATGATGGGATTAATGGATGAATGAAGGCATCGCCCTGCGTCATTGACCAGTGATAGGGAACAGTGACGGGTAGTGTCCCTTAAGAGGACCTGTCACCTCTCCTGACATGTCTGATTTAGTAACTGTTTATTCCCTATGTAATAATTCTGAAGCATCTATTCTTATGACTCTGTGCTGAGCCATTCCTCTGTTATTCCTACTAGACATTTATGAATAAATTGCCAGCAATCTCCTGTAAAAGTCTAGCTGGGTTTAACTAGTTGGGGTGTGCGCCTGCACAGCATTATCCAATCAGTCCAATCATTATTATTCCTAGAAGTTATAAATGAATTGCAAGCAGTTTGCATTGAAGGTCCAGACAGGTGTTACCAGTTGGGGGGAAGGGGGTCCCTGCACTATCCAATCAGTGCTGCCAGTGTCTGACTGCACAGGGACACCCCCCAACTGGTAACACCCAGCTGGACCTTCATTGCAAACTGCTAGCATTTCTTTCATGACTACTACCAGGATTAATAAAGCAAGTGTCATAGTCGTGCAAATAGAGGCTCCAGAATTGTTATTACAAGGGGAATGCAAGTAGTTACTAAAACCAGACTTTTCAGGAGAGGTAACAGGTGCTCTTTAAATATGGGCATCTACAAGGTATAATATACCCTAAGGGATGCTCCCGACATACTGTGAATTATCCTCTGTCAGTACATGCAGCGCTGCTATGTGCAGGGGTCATCTTTAAAGCGCTATCCTCAGGATAGGTCATCAGTATCTGATCGGTGCGGGTCCGACACCCTGGACCCCCGCCGATCAGCTGTTTGAGAAGGCATTGATGCTCCAGTGAGCGCCGCCGCCTTCTTGCAGCTTTTCCTGGGCCAGTGAAGCCACGTTCATCGGTCATATAGCCTAGGAGCGGCTCAGCCCCGTTCAAGTGAATGGTGCTGAGCACAATACCAAGCACAGCCGCTGTACAATGTACGGCGCTGTGATTGGGGAGAAGGCAGCAGCGATCACGGGAGTGCCAGTACCTTCTCAAACAGCTGATCGGCGGGGCTCCCGGGGTGTTGGACCCCCACCGATCAGATACAGATGACCTATCCTGAGGACTGGTCATCAGTACAAAACTTCCGGGAAAACCCCTTAAAAGTGAGTCCCACCATCTAAGCAGGACATATTACTTAAAGGGAGCTTGGGTAATGCTGACCTGCCACCCAATTCCTTAGTGTTGCTTTTTAGTACTGCTCCGTTAGGGCTCTAGCAGCAGTCTGAAAGACCCCTTGTCTTGTCATTAGCTCCTCATGCTACTCTATACGGGCCCCATGTTTTACACTGCTACGCTATGTGCTCATTTTGGCTGCTGTGTATGTTCAGGCTTAAAGGGCTTGTCCCAAGATATAAACATAACCCCCAAGTTAGGGGATAAGTTTCTGATCAGTGGCGGTCTGACTGCTTGGACCCCCACTGATCACCAGAACAGGGGCCCTGAGTTCCCCAAATGAATGAAGCAACAGTCAAGCAGGCCTACTAACGCCCCATTTATTTTCTGAGTGACTGGGCCAAATGAGATTGAATATGGTGGGTGCCTGGCAGGGGCGTAGCTACAGGCTCATGGGCCCTGGTGCAAGAGTGGAGCTTGGGCCCCTCTTCCCTTAGTGCTCTGTGTGTCATCTTATGTGGCACAAGAGTCTTTGGGCCCCCTCAGGCTCCTGGGCCCGGTAGCGACTGCTACCTCTGCACCCCCTATAGCTATGCCCCTGGTGCCTGGAGAGGTGTCTGTACAGGCCCACTATTAAGATCTATTATGAGTCTTTAGCTTTCTGCCCCCTGCTGGAGGGAGTCCTGTATGACATGCAGGATTTCCTATCCATGTCGGGATGCAGTGCAATCCACATTTATTGTGCTCTATGTACAGTACATACTGTAGAAGTTTTCTTTAGTGATTGGTGATGTTTTCCTGGACTTAGATACTGATGACTAGGGATGAGCGAACTTGCATTTTTCAAGTTCAGGTTGGTGTTCGGGTACTTGTGCAATTCCGTCATCCTGGAATATAACGGAATGCTCCGCGGAAGCCTTTAAAGACGCATTCTGTTTTGCATTGCGTCATAATAGAAGTCAACGGGCAGCATGACCGATCCGTTATGCTGCCCATTAACTTCTATAATGAAAAATGCACGTTTGCTCATCCCTTCTTATGACGTAGCCTCAGGACAATATCCGATCAGTAGATGTTTGAGACCCGGCTTCCCTGCCGATCAGCTGTTCCGAGAAGCCCCCAGTGCAGGAAACTATACAATATATCAGGGATGGCCAACCTGCGGCTCTCCAGCTGTTGTAAAACTACAACTCCCAGCCTGCCCTGCTGTGGGCTGATATTTGTAGTCAGTCTGGGCATGCTGGGAGTTGTAGTTTTGCAACAGCTGGAGAGCCGCAGGTTGACCATCCCTGCAATAGCTGTAGTTCAGCTGCCATTCAAGTGAATTGTAGTTGCAGTATGCATTGTGGGTAGAGCCTTCTGTTTCCGCCTCCATCTTCTGTATAGTATATGGAGCTGGCAGCTGCCCAGAACAGCTGATCGGTGGAGGTATCAGATCTGAGACCCCTACTAATGTGATATTGGCTTCCCCTAAAGGATTGGTCATCAGTATCAAAGTCCTGACGTATAGACGTTATATTCTTTTTTTTTTTTTGTTAAATGGACTGAAGTTTCTGTTCTTCCCAAACCCGCAGGCTATAACAGGCGACAGCACAAAGTGAGCTATTAACCCTTCAGCTTCCTGCCAGGTGTCCTCCCGCAGCGCTTGTGATTGGATAATGAATGATTAGCCTTGTGCGATTGATCTGCATGGATTATACCCAGAACGCATTCACCTGCATGCATGTCATCACGCGGCTGACGTTCCCTCGCCTATCTGCGAATTCTCTTATGCTGACATGATGTAAGCGGTCCACCCTGTGGGCTCACTGTTTGGTAAGGGGCATGTATTCGGCCTGCCTTATCTACACAAACTATAATCAAGGCTGGAAAGTGTCAATCATGTGCAAGTATTTCTTAAAACGTAAGCCTATGGCAAAGACATTTAGCCCCTCTACATGAGGTCCTTGGCTTACCCTGCAGCCATGGCATACGTCGGTTTACTTACTGCCACCGCTAGACTGCATTGATGGCTTCTCTTCTGTGACCATCAGGTGGACGCCCGGCTCTGCTTGCTTTGTCTTGCCACCATAATCACTGATGGCATGGTGACTAATTAGATACACCATCACTGTCTGATTGGTGATGGTGTGACTGCTGGACCCACCATGTCTTGGAAGTGGTGGCACCTTTTGCTTAGTGGCGCCACTCCTAACCCTGCTCGCTATCTGGAATTGAATCGCTTCCCATTCAAGTGAAAAGGAATATATTGTGGTTCTTTAAGAAAAGTTCTTGCAGGAGTCCTTAATGATCAGATTATGTCATTGCTATGTCATGAATGCTTGCATGGTATGCCCATCTTAGCAACAAGATTTGCAAATTTGCAGATGGTCTTGGTTAAAAAAAAAAAAAAAAAAAAATCATGTTGCTCTGAGTCTGCAGCTCCTATGCAGATCTGTGCATCTCCATGGTAACAGACTACAAACAAACTGTGTAGTCTGGATACACCCTCCCATTTGTTGCTAATGTACAGGGTGGGCCATTTATATCGATACACCTAAATAAAATGGGAATGGTTGGTGATATTAACTTCCTGTTTGTGGCGGATTAGTGTATGGAAGGGGGGAAACTTTTCAAGATGGGTGGTGACCATGGTGGCCATTTTGAAGTCGCCCATTTTGGTTCCAACTTTAGTTTTTTCAATGGGAAGAGGGTCATGTGACACTTCAAACTCATTGAGAATTTCACAAGAAAAACAATGGTGTGCTGGGTTTTAACGTAACTTTATTCTTTCATGAGTTATTTACAAGTTTCTGACCACTTATAAAATGTGTTTTTGAATCACGAAAACTTGCAAAGTTGTATATTTATTGTAGATGAATTGGTTGTGACGGTGGATATAGCTTTAAAGAGATCTGCCAGCATGATTAAGGCTGCGTTCACATGTCAGTTATTAGTCAGTTATATATCGGATATTGTGAGCCAAAACCAGGTGCGGGTCAAACACAGAACAGGAGCAGATCTTTACCTTATACCTGATATCTGAGTAGGCTTCACTCCCGGTTTTGGCTTACAATAACTGATGGAAGTAATTGACCAAATAGCTGAAGTGTGAACTCAGCCTAACCCTAGTAAACTAGGTATACTGCCTGGTAGGGTTGAACGTGCTGAGTGCACAACAACTCATGCGTCAACAGAGGAGAGGAAGAGGTGAAGCGGTGCTCTGAGGGACTAGTCCAGCTGCCCAGTGCTCTGAGTATCCCATTAACAAACATTGAAACTACCTCTGATTGCTGCAACAAAGGTGTCGGTGCACTCAGCACGATCAACCCTACCAGGTAGTATTCCTGGTTTACGAACAGAAGCGCTTTAAAGCCTGCACTAGCCTGTTACATTGTGCATCCCTTTCATTGCATTATCTTTACTTGTTCCAAACCCACTGCTCTCTGTATGTGTAAAAAATGATATTGAATATGGTGCTAATGACGTTAAAGTTTACAGTATTTACACCTAATTATGATTAATTAAAATCAAGCATAGGCAATTAACGCTGCCAGCTCATTTGCTATTTTAGACTTGAACCTGTGCAGGCTCTGCCCAGATCTATTCCCTGCACCAGCTGTGGTACATGGCGTCTGAACTAGTGTTTTTGGTCAGGAAATGTGACATTTGGTCAGGAAATGTGATCTTGGCTTAAAATATTTCAGTAAAATAAGGGCCTCAGGGCACAGCTGTGGGGGCATGTGGCTTGGGTGCAGGATGCCCCATGTGCTCTCCTTCTGCACAGTATAGACTGGTTGGTAGAATGGGTTAAGAAAATGGGATTGTGAAATAGTGTTGCTTTTGCCCATATGCCTTAGAAGTCAAATCAAAGCCAATGGACTAGATCAGGGATGGCCAACCTGCGGCTCTCCAGCTGTTGCAAAACTACAACTGCCAGCGTGCCCAGACAGCCTACAGCAGGGCATGGTGGAAGTTGTAGTTTTACAACAGCTGGAGAGCCACAGATTGGCCAGTCCTGGACTAGAGTGCTAAAGAAACCACTTTTTAAAATCCAGTATAACTTGCTTCCCTTATTTGCAAAAAAAGCAATTTTTTTTTTTGCAATTTCTTGCGTGACTTTAGTTTTTTAATAAAATTTTGTACTATTGCTCAGAATCACGGAAACCCGGTCTGTCATGGTAATTACATCTACCACTATCATGTTCTCTTATCACCTCCTACACTGCTGCTTGTTGAGCCTCCTCTATGTATTTTTTTAATGGTACAACAGTGACACCTGCTGGCCAAAACATGACATAACAGGCAACTTCGACCCTACAATAGAAGACACTTTACAGATTCCGAGGGAAATTTCAGGACCATTCAAACTAGGCAGTGTTAAATATGTATTTTTTTATCATTGTACTGAATAATATCTACAGACTTCCTATCTAATTGTGAGCTGTGAATAATTTTTCTTGTAATATTGTATTAAAGGAGAACTCCATCCAGTGATGAAATGCTTTCCCTTTTGCTCTAATATTCCGGGCTTTTTTGGGTGCTCCAATATGGAGCATGCGGTCACTCGTTCTTAGCCTGCGGTCATATTTCTTTCTTTTGTGAAGACTTTAATGGGAAAAATTACTCTTTAATTTTTCATTTACGAATGGAGTTCTCCTTTAAGGAAATACCTAGTGGTAAATAAGTTAATGTACCTGTTCCCTGAACTGACGTTAAGGTGTAGATTTTTTTTTTTTTTGTGTTTGTGTGTTTCACCTATTTCTTTGTAATAATAAGGACAAGAAATTCTCAGAATTATGTTTGTCTGAAGGTATAATTAATTTTAAGATATTTGTTTTATTAGCTGGAACGTATTCCTGAAATTAAATACATTTTTAAAAAAAAATAATTGTTTAGTAATTTCTTTTAAAATGAGGAGCTGACGGGAGAATCGCCTCTCCATACAAAAGCGCTATATTTTGTTACTACTTTTAACAATATTTTAGTGTGTGGTCCCTATAGCGGCAATATGAACAGTTCTGTGTCCAGACACCATAGCTCAGCTCTCTCTCACAGTGGGAAATCCCAGCACAATGCGAAGTATCAGCAGCCATGTTACTTCCAGACAATCGGCTGCATAGAGTATAGTCCTTGTAACAAATTCTGAGGAAACAGGTCAGACAAATAAAAAGACTCTATCGATCCCAAAAACAAGGGATCCAGTAAAGTAAGTGGAGGTTCTACAAACATCCTTGAATACATGACCACTAGAGATGAGTGAAGCTATACTTACGAGGGACTGTCTCTGCTGCTGAAGAAGTCTCGACATCACACCCGGCCCTAACAATCTCACGTCAGGGCCACGCATAGCGGCGCAAGTGCGGAGGCTCTGTTTCCGGATGCAGAGACGCCGGCGGCGTATGCACAGTCACTGCTCCAGAAGCGGAGCCTCTGCGCATACGCTGCTACTCACGAATGTCCATCTCTTCCTTGAGAACAAGGCATCGAGTCTCCATATTGCCATTGATGGGCACTGGATCTCAGTCAGAAATGTGGTTTTATTGCCAGCCTACAGCCATGAATGATATATGGCTCCTGTATCTATGACCTTTTCATGAAATTAAGGCTAAGTACAGTATTTTGGTTCAGGAATTATTTTTAGTTCTGTCCAGGTGGGCCCAGAATCTTATATTTTATGAGGAGGAGTTTAAGATGATGGGAATATATGAAGTCAGCACTGGCATACTTTATACCACATTTATCAAATGTCGCATGTTGCTTGATAAATTTGATTAATCCTTATGACACCCCACCGACCGCCCAGGCCCCTTTTATACTTACCTGCTCCCCAGCACCCTCATTGCACTGGATCCCAGCACGGCTGCTGCTTCATCTCCCTGTTGCGCAGTTCAAAACATCTGGCGACAGGGGGAGCAGCCAATAGCAGGCCGCGATGGGGACAAACCTCTCTAGCATCGCGGGTGACACTTGGAAGGCCCGTCGGATGTTTTGATGCTCACGACGGGGAGATGCGGTGGCCGTGTAGGGATCCGGAGCGACACGGGTGCCGGGGTGCAGGTAAGTGTAATGTATACAAGGGGGTTGGATAACCTAACTGGTGTTGAGCGAATGAGCTTTTCCTAGATCCGATCCAATACTATAAAAATGTCCCCCATATGCTGCGCCCCCTCACAGTGAATATACTTATCCCGCTTCCCGCTCTGCTTCTCTCCGTGCACAGATGAAAACATCCGATGTCGGGGTGTAGTTAGGCAGCCAATGTCAGGCAGGGACGAGCCTCCCTAGCATCACCTGCGAAGCTAGGGAGGCTTGTCCCCACCTGCCATTGCCCCCCCCGATACACGATATTTTCATCCGCGCATGGAGAGAAGCTGCATTGGTGTTGCAGGGACCAGGAGCGGAGCGGGGACTCAGGTAAGTATATTCACTGTGAGGGACCCGGCATATGGAGGGATGTTTTTATAGTATTGGATAACCCCTTTAATGCTGTATGGAGAGGGGTCTCCGTACAACATTAAAATGTATGGGCTCCGGCGAGGCAAAGCAAGTTATTCCCAAAGTCTCGTGAGACTTCAGTGAATAACTTCGGCTGTCGTTTTTTTTTTTTTGAACTTTCAAAACCATTTTAAAACATGGATTCGAAGTCTGCTTCGGCACAGACTGGTACTTTTGGTACCGAAGCAGACTTTGGTTCCACGTTTTAAAGTTTAAGAATAAAATCCCGCGAGACTTTGGGAATGACGAATTTGCTTTGCCGGAGCCCATACATTTGAATGAAAAGCTACTCCAGTCTCCTACTTGAGTGAGATTGAAATTTTTATTTTTTGCGACTTTTTAAATAATAAATGTGAAGCTCATTAACTTTAATTACTCCTACTTTCCCACCCATATATCGGAAGTGGAGTGAGTGGTATCAAAATGCAAAAAGTTGCAAAATTTTAGTGCAAGGAAGTCTAAAATGTTGCAAAAGCCCCATATAGAATTTTTCTTTTTTCGCGTGAAGGCATGATAAATCAGGGTCTGTGTGTATCCGTCCTATTTATTTCAGATTTTCACCATTTGCCTTTATTTTTTAATGCAAAAAGTAGCCTGCAGGTGTCACCAATGCACTCATCATATATACATCCGTACAATGTGCAGTGTGTACATATATCTCCTGTTCCTGACACACATGTGGGCCAGTTTCGTTGGCAGTAAATGAACCTTTATGTACATTTTTGGATTATATTTACTGTATATTTTATTCATTTTAAATGGGTTGTACAAGGTTTTTTTTTTTTTAATTGATCTGTCCTCAGAATAGGTTGTCAAATATCTGATCGGAGGAGGTCTGAGTCTTGGCACCCCCAGCTGTTTGAAGAGGAGGCGGCGCTCATGTTAGAGATGTTTCCTGTTCAAAATTGCACTGCACGTCATCTTGTTTGCTGTGGCGGAGCAGTATCATTACAAGTGCTCGTTCCCTTCACTTCGATGGGAAGAGCACTTGTAATTATACTGCGCCACCACAGTAAGTGAGACGACGTGCAGTGCAATTCTGAACAGGAAACATTGCTAACATGAGCGCCGCCTTCTCTTCAAACGGCTGGTCGGCAGGGTTATAGGACTCGGACACCCTCCAATCAGATATTAATGACCTTTCCTGAGGACAGATCATCAATATAAAACCCCTGCACAACCCCTTTTATTGTCCTCACCATTCCATTTATTCTATAACTGATAACCTATGTCAGCAACCTTCAGCACTCCCAACTGTTGTGAAACTACAATTCCCAGCATGCTCCAATCATTTGGGATATGGGCGTTCTGAGAAGAGAGGAGCAATTATGCATACTGGGAGTTGAAGTTTCACAACAGCTGGTGAGCCAAAGGTTGCCCACCCCCTGACCTACGCCATCACTTTATGAACCATTAGGGTCTGGGTCTGCAGTGCTACTTCAATGTTTTCCCCCTACACTATCACACCCTGCCTACCGTGTTGTGCAGGGATCTGTAGCCAGATCCTATTCACTTGAATGGGACCAGCTGCTTTTCCCTGTGGACGGGGCTCGGCTGTGTAGGGACGACGTGGCAAGAGATGCTGCACTGGATCAGTGGGTAATCCCAGAGGTTGGACCGTCACAGAGAAGAGTCATCACATATTCTAGCGATATGCTGTCACTTTATGAGACAAATGACAAAAATAAAAAAAATCTGAAATGTTAGATTGAATGCAGTTATGTCTCAGGCAGATATGTAAATGATTACAATTGTGGTCTGATTAGACACTTGGTCTTGCCACAAGAGGGCATAAAATTGCTTCCCCTTCTGCCCTATAAAAAGCCTCTCAGAGGCTACTTTTGAGTAGTGTACCTCTTGGTGAAATATCATTGACTGATAGACATTCCTCTACAACCCGGTCAAAGACATTTTGCCCAGTTGACAGACTATGAGAGGAGGCGTATTATCGAACTGCTGTTCTGACCTAACTGTTATGAGGTGTTGGTAGCAGTGATTACGTGCACACATGATGAACAGGCTCTAGCCAGCCATATAGATCATCAGTAGAGAGGATTGTTTGATCTGCTGTCAACACAAGCAGCTCCCACAGTTTTGTTTCCCACCATCCAGACACGGGTAGCGCCTTCATTACACACCCCTGTCTCTGCCTGGACCACTTCTAGTCACCTGGCAGAAGGAAATTTGGTGTCACACATGAATGAGAAACCTAGACTGCTACAGACTGGAACCGTATCGTCTTTAGTGACAAATCCTAGTTCTGTTTGGGATCCAACGAAGTTTGAGTATGGAGGCCTGGTGGTGAAAACTGATCTGGGAGCCATAATGTACGACGGTCACCCCTTGTAGTGATATGTACAGGACATCCTGCAGCCACATGTGTTCCTCTTATGGCAGGGCTTCCAACTTGCATTTTACAGCAGGATAATGGTCCATTCACATGACGGTATTATTGGTCTGTACCTAATCTGCATTTTTTGCGATTTGGATGTTGACCCATTCATTTCAACGGGCCCACAAAAGATACGTACAGCACACCGTGTGCTATCCTGCAAAAAATAAAAATAAAAATAGAGCATGTCCTATCCTTGTCCGTTTTGCAGCATTTGTTACATAGTGCAGGATGCACACTGCTGGTATCCACGTTTTGCTCACCCACACACTGCCAGATTGTAATACCTTCCTTAGCTTGCCTGGTCAGCAGATTTATCACCAATCGAGCATTTATGGGATCGGCTGGGACGTCAGCTTCAGCAACCTATGAGTGTGCAGGATCTACAGACCGAGCTGTAACATCTGTGGGCAAATGTGCTGCTGGATACCATATAGAACCTGTATGCCTCCATGCCAACCGTATCTTGTCATGTATCCAGGCTAGAGGTCGTATCTAGAGATGAGTGAACGGAAGGACGGAAGCGGCTGCCTGCGCCCATGCGAGCGCAGGGGAGCTGAGCGGTACAGTGCTCGTTTCGAGCACGTTCGCTCATCTCTAGTCGTATCCCATCTTGTATCCCGGCTAGAGGGTGTATCTCATCCTTTATCCCGGCTAGAGGGTGTATCTCATCTTGCATCCAGGCTAGAGGCCGTATCTTATCTTGCATTCAGGCTAGAGGCCGTATCTCCTCTTGCATCCAGGCTAGAGGCCGTATCTCCTCTTGCATCCAGGCTAGAGGCCGTATCTCCTCTTGCATCCAGGCTAGAGGCCGGATCTCCTCTTGCATCCAGGCTAGAGGCCGTATCTCCTCTTGCATCCAGGCTAGAGGCCGTATCTCCTCTTGCATCCAGGCTAGAGGCCGTATCTCCTCTTGCATCCAGGCTAGAGGCCGTATCTCCTCTTGCATCCAGGCTAGAGGCCGTATCTCCTCTTGCATCCAGGCTAGAGGCCGGATCTCCTCTTGTATCCAGACTAGAGGCCGGATCTCCTCTTGTATCCAGGCTAGAGGTCGTATCTCATCTTGTATCCAGGCTAGAGGCCGGATCTCCTCTTGTATCCAGGCTAGAGGCCGGATCTCCTCTTGTATCCAGGCTAGAGGTCGTATCTCATCTTGTATCCAGACTAGAGGCCGGATCTCATCTTGTATCCAGGCTAGAGGCCGGATCTCATCTTGTATCCAGGCTAGAGGCCTTTATTACATTATTTTCTTTTGTCAATGAGATTGTGTGTGTAGAGTGTATGTATGTATAAATAAATATATATATACAATCTATTATATATATGTTCACACGTACATACAGTATTTTATTGTTCTTTTAAGGCTACTTTCACAGGCCAGAACAGCCTGCCGGATCCATATTAATGCTAGCCCATGTGTTCAGCTGGAAGTCCGCTCCGGCCCCATTCACTATAATGTGGATGGGCGGGAGATGCAACCACAGCATGGCAAACATGTCGAGAGGCGGCCGGACAAACACTGCAGCATGCTGAAGTTTTTACCCCCAGCCTTTCCCCATTATAGTGAAAGGGTCCGGAGTGGACTTCTGGCTGCACCCGTGGAAAGTCTGGCTGGTCCACATATAACTCTGCAGAGTCTGAACTCATACCACTACAGAAGAGAGGAGCTGGCTTTCCTCTAAAGAGGCAGAGATGATGGTTTATTACTGTTTATTACCCTCCTCATTGCTAAATGAGTGTCGCCATGTATACAGGTCAGGAAGTGGCAAAGCAGACACTGATTGCTGGGTATCTGCAGGAGCTGCTGGGTTTTAGCAGACCCAGATCAGATCTATAGTGCAGTCAGGAGTCTGTATTACGCCTGTAACTGGGGGCTACTATATCTATGGCAGTTACCAGGGGAATCAGCAATAAAAAAAAAAAGCCCTCTAAGGGTGCACACAACCGTATGTATTTTGATGTTCCCCAAACGATGATCCGTAAAGAATATGGATGATGTCCATGTTGCATCCTTTATTTGCAGACCTATGGTAACAATGCCTATAGAAATGAATGGGTCCATATGTATTTTTTGTGGATTGGACGCAGGCCGATGCAAAAATATGAATGGGGTCTTAAAGTCTTTCATGACCTTTAGGGGAAAAAATGAATATAATAAGATAGATAAATACAAAATTGCAATTAACACAAAGCGCTTCAACTGTATTACCAGCTACAGTCTGATAGCACCACTTGATGACCCAATTCTGTACATCCCTTATATCAAAATGACCATAATGGAAGGGTGACAAAACTCAAATATGCCTTTCACTGCTATAAAAATAAAAAAAAGGTAAAAACAGACACTTGCTTTTTATTTTCCCTCCTAATTTCATCAACAAAGTAAAAAAAAAGTTAAATGGCATAAATATAAAACCATTTGCTAACAAAAAAAATGTATTTTTACACGTGCTGGATTTCGGTGCAGATTTATGGAATCCATGCCAAAATCCATGTGAAGTCGCTTTCGCATGAGTGTATTTGCAGTCTGCATATGGTCCGGATTTTATGTACCGAAATCCGCTGCTAATGTTAATGAATAAAGCTGTTCACATGGGCATATACGTTCCGTCAGTATTTGAAATCCGCAGTATGTCTGAGTTTTGTGCGGATTTGTTTCCAGATACAGTCTATGGGAGGGCATCACAAATGCGGGGAGGAAAGAATACACAGGTAAATCCTGATGAAGTAATACTGATGGTATATCGTCAGGAATCTGTCCACATACCAGAATACTGATGGGTTTAAGTGATTGGATTCAAAAAAGAGGAAAAGTCGTAGCTGTCCTTAATACTGTCTCGCCACGAAGAAAAACCGCCTAAAAAAATCTGAAATTGTGGTCGTAGCCTAATGGTATAGCCTCGGATTCCTTTTATAGATATATATACATATACACATAAAAAATACCATCCTAGACTGTTTCACTTCTGAAATCTTGCACAAAAACATTAAATGTGCGTAGCAACATCAGCCACAAGTGTCCTAAGCCGCAGATTGACTCATGTGCTTTTGCAATGTGAGGAAATTAACGTTCCTGAATTAAGATGACATGTCAGTTTATCATGCTGTGACACTGACTGCACCCTCTGTGTCACAAAATAAATGTCTACAGGGTCCGATTAAAAGACCTTCTCGGGGAAAGTCCCATTTGGCTCAAATTCTAAAGCCGTATTCACAAGTTTGTATGTAAGTCTGTGTGGGTGCCACCCATTTGCTTCCAAAAATGTGAGGAAATCAGAAAAAGCTACAAAAGCTCTCGAAACGTACAGTGACCAGGACATCTTATGGTGGAGGGAGTTCTTTTTTATTATGGTCTTGTTCAGACCTTGTACTGCACCAGTTTACCAGTAGAATTCATGGTGCTGTCAGTCTGGTTCATGGAGCCGCACGTGTTACAGCCCAACTATGATACACCTGTCTGAATGAGGCCTTCAAGAGGTTGCCCAGGTGTTTAATGGCTTGTCCACTCCTTTACGTCTGAGGATAGGCCATCAATATATTATTGGTGGGGTCCGACACCCAGAACCCCTGCTAATCAGCTGCAGTAGCTCCGGCGCTGGTGTCAGAACTACACAGCTCTGTCCATTGTACAGTCAATGGAGCTGATAACTGCAGTGCTGCTCCCATTCACTTCAATGGGAGAAGTGCTGGAGTAGCCCATACCTCCCAATTTTGTAAACTAACAAAGAGGGACACATTGCGCTGCAAATTTTTTCAGCACTAGGCCACGCCTCTAACTCCACCCAAAACTCTGCCCAGTAATATGACCAGCTGTCTCCAGTAATATGTCCACATTGTGCCCCCAGTAATATGCCCACATTGTGCCCCCCTGTAATATGCCCACATTTTGCTTCCCTGTAATATGCCCACATTATGCCCCCAGTAATATGCCCAGCTGTTCCCCCCAGTAATATGCTCACATTGTGCCTCCAGTAATATGCCTGTCAGGTCTGGTCACCGGAGAACATAGGTTTCTATGTTTTGCTTGGTATTCTGAGTTTTTGTGTGTTTCTGTTCAGTGCCTACGCCTTGCCTTTAACCATGTTCACACTGTGGGGTTGTTTTGGAGCCAACGCCCATCTTCATGTTTTTGTGTGTCTTCTTAGGGTTAATACTCAGGTGCTGGGCTGAGTGGCTTCTCAGAATCTGGTCCATTCAGAACCTGGGGGTGGGATATCTTCCTGCATTTATACCTGCCTTCCTCTCTGCTCTTTGCCGGTTTTTGCAAATCCTTGCTTTGCCTGCTTGTGCGTTTGAATCGTTTGTATCTGACTGCTTATATTTGACCCTTGGCTCGTACCGGACTACTCTACCGTCTTCTGATTTGTACCTACGTTCTCTCTGGTTTTCTGACGCGGCTTGTTGACTACTCTTCTGTGTTTTGTTCGTCTCTGTTTGTTGTCCCTGCACCTAGGTCAGAGTAATTGCAGTCCTCGTGGTTGTCGCCGTGTCACCTAGGACACGGAGGCAATTAGGCAGGGACAGGGGTTGGGGAGAGCTCAGGGATCACATCACCCTTTTCCGTGTACCCGAAACCCTGACAATACCACATACTTACCTTGTTCTTAGCAGCAGCAGAACATTGGCTGCGCTAGTCTGTGGAGGGGCGGGGCCGAGGCTGATGGCCGGCCAGCCCCGCCCACCGCACAGACCAGAGGTGTGGAGAGCCGGCAGAGGGAGGAATGATGGAGCAGGGAGCCGATGCCGACGACGGCTCTCTGCTTCATCATAATACAGGCAACTGTCTCTGCTTCCTATGGACGCAGGGACAGCTGCCAGAAAGCGGGACATACCTCCCCTGTACTGGGACAGCCACTGAAATCCGGGACGGTTGGGAGGTATGGTAGCCACCTACACAATGGACAGATCTGTGAAGTTCTGGTGCCGTCTTCCAGCCGATCAGCAAGAGGTCCCGGGTATCGGACCCCAGCCAATCAAATCGAGATGGCCTTTCCTAAGGATAGGCCCTCAATACTAAAGGGGTGGACAAACCCTTCAATCATTGATACCTCATCCATAGGATAGATCATCAATGTTTGAGCAGTTGAGATTTGACATGGGTTGCACAATGGTGGGATGCAGCACTCCTCCAAGCATCATGTCTGCATTATTGGTTATACAGGGACAGCAGCTTGTCCGTTTCTGGTACTGCAGCTCAGTGCAATGTCCTAAAGATGGGGACATCAATGCTTAAGTCTTGGAAAACTCCTTTTTGTTCTTTTCATGTATAGCCCAGGCCCTGCTCTTTTTTTTTTTTTTAAATGATTCAAACCAAAAGTGCTGTGTTTTGTAAGCGTTCACCTTTTGGATGCCATTTCACAGCATTGCACATCTTTTAGTTATCCAGAGTTACGGTTTGTACTGTACTCCACAGCAGCATTTGCAATTCTGCAGGTTGGTGGCTGAATGCACAGAGCTTGTTTTGTTAAGATGCATTCTAGGAAATGTAAATCTTACATCATACACTGTACAGTAACCCGAATGTAGAAGAATCTCTCACTACCGTATTGGAGCTCAAATTAAGTTGGTCATACACAGGAGATCATAGATGGTCATGGAGTCTGATTTAAACCATTTTCATGCCCATTTTCATAAAGCCTTTGGACACCTCTGCACTGATTTTTTTTTATGTTCTGTCCTGCCTCCTACATGCAAAATGAAACAACTTTCTAAATAATCTTCATTAAATATTGATCTCATTATTTTGCTGCTGTAGAGTCTGTGCAACTCCTTTACCAAGCTGGCTGTACGGCTGTTTCTGCCCACAGCACATTGCTGCTGACTGCTGTTGGCTCAGGACAGACGTCATCTCCTCCCTTCACTACTTTTGCTGCACAGCGGTGATCCCAGCCACCAGGCTGTACAGGGAATTGCAGCTCGTCCCATTCACTTCAATAGAGCTTTGCTGCAGTTTCCCTGCAAGGCAGGTGGGCGGGGCCCTGTTGAAAGATTGTGAAGGGCCAGCAGCACTGAATTGGCACTGCAACCCCTTCATTCTCAGGAATGGTTGGGGGTCCTAGAAGTCAAACCACATGATCTTAAAGTGATGGGCTATTCTTTAATTATTATAGTGGGTTTCTGTGGTCATTCTACATTTTCTACAAAATGACCCATCCATTTGTTGTAGGGGAGATCAGAGGCCGTCAGAGGTGTCTGTCAGCGGCTTCTGCACTCTCCCTATTCAGAACATCTCGACCAAGCATGCATGTGTATGGGGTCCGGATCTGGAAGAGATAAACGTTTGGTGGACAGCTTTCTAAAATGTACATCCAACTTTTATCACTGACAGCGGGTGGGAGGTTTGCCTCTCTGCATGGACAGGATTAGAGATGAGCGAGCAGTGCTCGTCACGAGCACTGTAACGCTCGGGTCCCGGGTGAAATGCCCGCAGGCATTGCGGATCTGTCCTCATCTGCATGTAAGTCAATGAGGACAGATCGTTTGGTATGACTCATACCAAACGGTTCCGTCCTCACCCATCTTAAAGTCAGTGGGGACGGAACCGTTTGGTATGAGTGAACACTCATTGACTTACATGCAGATGAGGACGGATCCGCAATGCCTGCGGGCATTTCACCCGGGACCCGAGCGTTACAGTGCTCGTAACGAGCACTGCTCGCTCATCTCTAGACAGGATACACTCAGTATTGCATTCATAGAGACGAGTCATATGGACGGGCGCACGGACAGCTTGGGACTGACTTTACCATATTATATATTTGACAACTCTTCATATGCTGTATTCAGGTCCAGCATTGAATAAAAGGACTCCAGGGCTCCTGAAATCTAGGGCCCTCCTCCACTCTATAAGGGCGCATTCACACAACCGTACTGTTTTGCGGATCTGCTAAACAGGGACACGGCCCACGTGCGTTCCACAATTTGCCGTAACTATAATAGAAAATGGTTATTCTTGCCCATGATTGCGGAAAAGAATAGGAGATGTTCTATCTTTTTTTTCCGGGTGTGCTGTCCGTGTTTTTTGCGGCCCCATTAAAATGAATGGGTCCCCACCCGTTCTGCAAAATTGCGGAACGGATGTGGACTCATTCATACGGCTTTCTGAATGAGGCCTACGTAGGTGTGATACATTGTTATGATCCCGCTACAATTTTATCATATTGTAGCTATGTAGATTTGTCCCCCCCCAAAAAAATGGTCCCATGTTGTGTTTCCCCCCATATGTAAAAGGGCACTAAACCTAAAGTCCACATGGAAAGCATAGGATGAGCTGCTGCTATGATTCTGCTTTAGGGCCCTTTCACACAACCGTATGGCCTCTGAGACATACAGTCCGTGAGCGGGCCATATGTCCCGGAGCGGCATCAATCGTGCGCACGGGAGCGCACAGAATCATAGATTACAATGATGCTGTGCACGCTGGGCCGCCACGGGGCTACTGTCCCGCACTCATAAGATCATATGAGTGTGGGACAATAGTCCCGCGGGCGGCCCGACGTGCACAGTATTATTGTAATCAATGATGCTGTGCGCTCCAGTGTGCGCAATCGATGCCACTCCGGGACATACGGCCCGCTCACAGACCATATGTCTCGGAGGGCATACGGTCGTGTGAAAGGGCCCTTACATAGATGAATGTTGACAGAGGGTCGCAGAAAGTAGTTACTATGGGGAGCAAGGATTCTTCTGGATTTTCTGGCAGAAATCCCATTGAAGTACATTAGCCAGCTTCTCTCCAACTAGGATATAATATCCCTTTAAAGGGGACCTGTCCCCTCTCCTGACATGTCTGTTTTAGTAACTACTTGCATCTCCCATGTAATAACAATTCTGGAGACTCGGTTGTACCCTTTTTTTTATTATTCCTGCTAGAAGTTATAAATCAATTGCTAGCAGTTTTCAATGAAGGTCCAAGTGTTACTGGTTGGGGGTGTGTCCCTGCACAGTGTGAAACTGGCAGCACTTATTGCAGGGATCTCCCGACCTTCACTGCAGGCGGCAAGCAATTCATTCATAACTTCTAGCAGGAATAATATAGGAATGGCACAACAGAGCCATAAGAATAGATACTCCAGAATTGTTTTCATATGGTGAATGCAAGTGGTTACTAAAACAGACATGTCAGGAGAGGTTAGAGGTCCCCTTTAAGCTCATATTATAGTTTCATGTTCTCACTGTAGACGTGCTATTATTTTTCATCTTGTCTTGTGTGTATAAGTTCTCTAATAAGCCATCTTTTTCGTAATTTATAGGCTCAGCCCAGAACCGAACCCCAGCCTTGGATCCGGTGAAGAATTTAACCCCTCTCATAGAATCTGAGTCTGTGCTTTGCACTGAAACAAAGACAAACATGGAGCCAATGTCACCAGAGAAGCTTCGGGAAAGAAATGTGGAGACCAGAATACGCCCAGGTAACCTGCACTGATATATGAAAGGGGTTGTCTCACTTCAGCTAGTGGCATTTATCATGTAGAGAAAGTTAATACAAGGCACTTACTAATGTATTGTGATTGTCCATATTGCTTCCTTTGCTGGTTGGATTCACATTATACACTGCTCGTTTCCAAGGGTTACGACCACCCTGCAATCCATCAGTGGTGGTCGTGCTTGCACACTATAATCTTTACCTAGTGGCAGTGTGAGAATTGCAGGGTTATATTACATAAAATAAATAAATAATAAGAAAATATATAAATAATATTACACGGAAAGTTAAAAAAAATCATTAACAATTCTAAATAAATATGTATAATGTATAATGAGAGTGTGATTCAAACAATAGGTCATTTTCTGATGACACATTCACTTTAACCATAGTTGTCTCTTCCTGCGTCTCTGCAGTCCATAGCTGTCTCTTCCTGTGTCTCTGCAGTCCATAGCTGTCTCTTCCTGTGTCTCTGCAGTCCATAGCTGTCTCTTCCTGTGTCTCTGCAGTCCATAGCTGTCTCTTCCTGTGTCTCTGCAGTCCATAGCTGTCTCTTCCTGTGTCTCTGCAGTCCATAGCTGTCTCTTTCTGTTTCTCTGCAGTCCATAGCTGTCTCTTCCTGTGTCTCTGCAGTCCATAGCTGTCTCTGCGGTCCATAGTGACTGCTGTCTCTTCCTGTTTCTCTGCAGTCCATAGCTGTCTCTTCCTGTGTCTCTGCTGTCCATAGTGACTGCTGTCACTCCCTGTGTCTCTGCGGTCCATAGCTGTCACTTCCTGTGTCTCTGCGGTCCATAGCTGTCACTTCCTGTGTCTCTGCGGTTCATAGCTGTCACTTCCTATGTCTCTGCAGTCCATAGCTGTCACTTCCTGTGTCTCTGCGGTCCATAGCTGTCACTTCCTGTGTCTCTGCGGTCCATAGCTGTCACTTCCTGTGTCTCTGCAGTCCATAGCTGTCTCTTCCTGTGTCTCTGTGGTCCATAGCTGTCACTTCCTGTGTCTCTGCAGTCCATAGCTGTCACTTCCCGTGTCTCTGCAGTCCATAGCTATCACTTTCTGTGTCTCTGCAGTCCATAGCTGTCTCTTCCTGTGTCTCTGCAGTCCATAAGTGTCTCTTCCTGTGTCTCTGCAGTCCATAGCTGTCTTTTCCTGTGTCTCTCCAGTTCATAGTTGTCTTTTCCCGTGTCTCTCCAGTCCATAGCTGTCTCCCTGACTCGTGGACAGCTTGTACCCTGATAATATACTCATATTTTATTACATTTATTTGCAGAAGAGAACTCCTCAACTGCAGGAGAGACCTCTCCAGTAAAAGAAGAGACTTCCCTATGCCATGAAGTGACCGCCCCAGCTGCAGGAGAGACCTCTCTAGTAAAAGAAGAGACTTTCCTATCCTATGAAGTGAGCTCCCCAGCTGCAGGAGAGACCTCTCCAGTAAAAGAAGAGACTTCCCTATTCCATGAATTGAACTCCACAGCTGCAGGAGAGACCTCTCCAGTAAAAGAAGAGACTTCCCTATCCCATGAAGTGACCTCCCCAGCTGCAGGAGAGACCTCTCCAGTAAAAGATGAGACTTCCCTATCCAGTGAAGTTACTGCCCCAGCTGAAGAAGGGACCTCCCCAGCTGAAGAAGGGACCTCCCCAGCTGAAGAAGGGACCTCCCCAGCTGAAGAAGAGACCTCTCCAGCCGAAGAATCAAGCTCCTTAGCTGAAAGAGTGAATAATCTAACAACAGAGGAGACCTCACTAGCTGTAAAAGAGACCTCACCCGCTGTAGATGAGACACCACCGGGCGCAGAAAAATCATCAACAGTCTCAAGTGAAGCTCAAAAAAATACACAGGAGTCCTCTCAAATCGTGGAAGTGCTGGAAGGAGCTGCAAGATCTGTGCACATTGCTGACTTTGAAACGGTTTGTTACAGAAAGGGCTCTGTCTGAACGCTCATCTCCTTTCTCGCACCTGTCTCTTGTGTGGCATGTCATCATTCACTGTCCGGGGCTGTATTGCTGGCACTGCTAACCCACCAGCTGTGCTTTCTTTCTGCATGCTTTGTCTAGTGCTAACTCATTAAGATTGATGCGACCAGTAGCACACCGTCTATGACCTGCCATTAGTGGTGGGGGAAGGAAAGCGACAACTGATAAGAGCAGATTTCTGATGTAGAAGATTGGTAGTCATTCGAGTCTGATCAGTCTTTGGTTAGTAAAAACTAGATGAATATTTTACTGTACCAGTACTTAATACTGAACCTGCAAACTGTGGACCAGATAGGAACTTGTCTAGTGTAGAACCATTTTTTAAATAACCTATTATTAAAAGAGGTGGTCCCCCCCATTTAGCACCCTCATTTTTAAAGGCCGTGAACTCATTTTGGGCTAAAAATCATGTTTTCAATGGGTCTTTATTAAAAAATTGTCAATCATTTTTATCATATAAGGTTAAGTTTCAGCCTATCTGCAGAGAATCCTGCGGTCAGACTGCTACTCTATGGACTTGATGTATAGCTCTTATGTCGGAACTCATGACAGCTCAAAAACACTCATTTAAAGGGGTTATCCAAGACTAATACAGACCTCCCAGAGTGGCCGACCTGCAGTGGTGGTCCCACATACCTGGTTCCCACCGCTGGGTTTGATCTCTATCACTCAGGGGCCAGCCCTTCCTCTACCTGCGGCGCGGAGATCAACATCCGTCAATAGGGGGAACATGTAACCGCTGCAGCCATTCACAGGCGGCAGTGATGACTTGCTCTCCTTGTGTCATGTGACGCCAGGAGAGCAGGTCACTTCTGTGGCCTGTGGTTGGCTGCAGCAGTCACATGTCCTCCTGTCAACAGATACTGATTTCACCTCTGTAGGGAGTGGAAGAGCTGGCCCAGGAGTGACAGAGACCAAAACCAGGGTCAGGGACCAGGTATGTGCAATCACTACTGAGGGTCGGCCACTCTGGGAGATCAGTATTAGGCCGCATTCAGACAGTCGTAGTATTGCGGGTCCGCAAAAATGCGGACCCACAATACTACTGGTGCCGCCCAGCGTGTGTTCCGCAAATTGCAGAACACATGGCTGAGCGCCCCATTGAAAATGTATATACTTGTCCGCTGTTGCGGACACGTATAGGACATGTTCCATATTTTCCTTTGGAGCCGCTGCTCAGCAAGATCTCGAGCAGGCCATAGAAGTGAACAGGCCTGCACCTATTCCGCAATTTTGCGGAATAGGTGCGGACCTGTTCACACTGTCATGTGAACGGGCCCTTAGTCTTGTATAACCCCTTTATGCCTTATTCTTGTCAGTTTAATAAGAACTTAGCTATAATGAGTGTTTATGAGCTGCCAGGAGTTCAGAGATAAGGACTACACATCCACCCATCAGGGCAGCGACCTGGCGGGTTCAGTGTCGATGTCACTAGACTCCATTAGCATGATTTCAATTACTATTGTATTATATATGGCCCACGTACATCTCAGGGGTATTATTATGCGATTCCTTATGGGATCTATTCATCTCACCTTCTTTAGGTTGTCATCATGTAAATCCTGTTTTTTTTATAGATTGCAAATAAATAATTGATCAAACATGTGAATGAGTGGTAAGTGGTAGCACCCACCTATTATATTAGCCCGCCCATTTTACTTGATCCCCATTTATAAGAATGTGAAAATGAGGTTGGATCTGTTAGTCATCCTTGGCGTCTGTTATAAATGGAAGCCATGATTCCAGTGTGAAAATGGCCTAAAGGTACCATTATCCAATCTGTTGATTTAGGCAGGACCGAACAATATTCTTATATCTGTCGGGGTGTGCCCACTCTCCCGGGGATATTTGAGTGAAGTAAGGATTGGACATATTGGATTTCAGCATGCCTGATCCTTTGTTCTCACAGAAGATAAGTCTTTGCCAAAGTCTGTCAGCAACTTAGTTCCCTTTCCTCATTGAAAACACATGTACGTCCGGCCAAACTGGGCATACACATGCAGAGGTGCACCTCCAATGAGGCCAGGTGAGGTGGTAAAACCTAGAGACAAGTGGGGCATTGGCAGGGCCATGGGAAATGAGCGCTTCCATTGTGGAAATGCTCATCTCTCTATGGTCAACTGTATCACAATATGAGTTTAACAGTAGGGCTGGAGGGGGGCGCCGTTTCAATTTTCGCCTCAGGCTGCAGAAAGGCTAGGAGCACCCCCGTGTACAAGTGAGTCGAATGAGTATTCCGCCAAAAGCTACTGAAGGTATACGACTAACCCCTTTCGGTGGCATATTATATTGTATTTCCCCTGCAATGCCAATTTTAAGTTTAGTGACCTTCACAGGCTTCCAGCTTATAGGGGGCTCTTCTAGGTGGGATAGACGGTTCCAGATTCTTAGCACTGATGATTGTAGAGCATCATCCGCTGTGGCACTGCAATGGTTACCGGGTGGTCAGGAAGTGATATTTCCACATTACACATAATTTATGTCTTTTCCCTGTTTCTTAAAAGCTGCACAGAGCGAGAGACGCTCAATAATACATGACCAGAGCCGCAGCGTTCACTCCTTCATTGTCCATTAAGGCAGTCTCGTTAGTAATCTGCTTATGTGACGGTGATTACTGTATTGCTGGGGGAGGTGGTGTATGTGCATGGCCTGATCTTATATAGAGATATCATTAGTAGAGATGAGCGAACGTGCTCGTAACGAGCACTGTACCGCTCGGCTCCCCTGCGCTCGCATGGGCGCAGGCAGCCGCTTCCATCCTCCTCAGGCTCGTACTATCTGTCAAGGATAGACTCTCTGTGATATAGTAATGTCATATCCTGTCCTCGTGCGGAATGACCTTCTACTCCACATCACTAATGCAATATGTAACCAGGACTCATAGGGGCACATTTATCACGCCAAAAGTGGAGTATAAGTGTCACAAATCTTGCCGGCTTATATGTGGCAAAACTTGCGACTTTTCCCCACTTGATGAGAAAAGGGGGTGTGATGTGGGTGGGGTAGCAGGTGCGTTTTTTGCATGGCCTGCTAGACGAAGTGCCAAAAATTAGGTAGAGGCCTGTGACTCTACATAACTTTGGTGCTTCCTCCGGCAGTGATGACGAACTTTAGACCGGTATGGAAAACGCCAGTCTTAATAAATTATTATTAGTATTTATTATTAAAGCGCCATTCATCCCATATGATTTGGGGGTTTACATACATATTACAAAAAAACAAGTACAATAAGCAACAACACGATGAGTTAAAACTGGTATAGAAGGAGAAAGGGCCCTGCCCACAAGGGCTTACAATCTACAAGGGATGGGAGAAGGATACAGTAGTTGAGGTAAAGCTGGTCATGGCAGTATATTGGCTGCAGGGTTACTGTAGGTTGGAGGCTTGTCTGAAGAGGTAGGTATGTCCCTATAGGGTCTTATAAATGGTCCAAGGATACAAACATTTTTATCATGATCTTCCAGTCAGTGGCGTACATAGAGAAGTAAGGGCCCCACAGCAAAGATCAGACCAGGCCCCCCACACAGGACAGAAGGGTTTCTGCCTAAACCTCTTTCAATGACCCTTGGGCCATTTTTCCACTGCCTCATTTGCTAAAAGTTGTTCCTTTAGAGGGTAGAGTCCTGACCAAGATTTCACCCCCAGTAGAAGAGAGAATGATCCCCACTAAGACCGGGCCCCCTCTTGCCCTGGGCCCCATAGCAGTTGCATGGTCTGCCGCTATGGTAGCTACGCCCCTGCTTCCAATGTAGTCAAGAAGTTTCCAAAGTCCATTCACATCTAAAGATGGCCATGCGCATTAGTCTAAAGTTGATCAAAATGAATGGTTTCAACCAAAACTGACATTCGTTGGTTGAAATTTAACAGTTTTAACCGACTGATGATTGACCATCATTTGATAGTCGGACAAAAGATCTTTCACAGAAGGATTGTTTGTGAGTGAAACATCATTCTTTGAAAGAATGTTCTCAGAAAGATCTTTCGTCCATCGCCCGGTTTCATTGAACGTGTATGGGTGGTTTGAACAATTGTGAGGGCCAATATGGAGTAAACTGTGCCTGGCCGTGTCTGTGACAGGAACGTTCATCAGATGATTGTTCAACTGCTGTTCAACCATCAACCAGCTTTAGACACTTGTTTGGCCAACTACTATTCCTTCTAATCTCCTCATACACATGCATGCTTAGTCAAGTGTGCATGTACCTTCAATAGGGAGAGGACAGTAAGCCAAACGACTTTTCTCCCTTGAGACTAAAAGGATTGAGCACGCCCATTCCTTCTTTCCCCCAACATCTGCCATTGGCAGAAAATCAGGTCAGCCCCAGTGGTTAGCCAGTCTTGCCCAAATCAAGGTGTTGGGCCCTTGATTTCATCTCATGTGTATGGCCTCCTTGAAGCATACGTCCACATGGGACATAAAACCATCCAATGTGAATGAGTTCAAATGTGAATGACGCAGATTTTGCCACAAGGGTGAATTCCACCGAGGGAAACTGCAGCATAAATTGACGTGCTGTGGATTTAAAACCCGCACTAGAGGACAGTTTAGGCTGTGGATTTTTTTTCCGCAGTGCGTCAATGAGATTTTTTCAAATTTCATCGACTTGAATGACGTGAATCTACAGCGTTTATGTCTGGTGTGGATATATATACCGTATTGCATATGGCGGTGGCGGTGTACTGCAGGTCCAGCATGTATTGTTTAGAACTTTTTTATTGTGTAGCTTATACAGAACTCCAAATCCCTTGCCTAGACACCAATGATAAAACTCTGGCTTCCCGCAGCTGCCACTAGAGGGAGCTTAGGAGCTTTCAACAGTAAGTGCTCCCTCTAGTGGTGCCTGCAGGTAGCCAGATTTTTATCATTTGTGACTTCAAGGGATTTGGAGGTCTGTGTCAGAAAAAATGCTTGAAACAAGACACCAATGTCTATTATATGTGGAGCTATGAGTGTATACTGGTCATCGTACTTGGACCCACCAACAAGTCATGGGATAGAAAGAGATCTGCAACCCTGAATGAAAATGGAATCATAATGCATGGCCTGGTATATGTTTCTGCTGATATAATCATAGGGCTATCTCAATTTCCTGACTGCATGGGGACATACATCTTCTTGGCATGCTGTTTACTTAATGCCGTGTTGTCTATACGTTAATTGCATGTTCTAATATATACTGTGTTCTTGCTTCAACCGTGTTATCTACAGTGCCAAGACCTGGTGATCACTGTCCACATGATCGTAACAGATCATCTTGTCTTTCTTCTTCATCCTGTAGCAAAGTACGGCGGTTCCACCATCATCCTGACCAAGATCTTCACTGGAACGTTTCTCAGGCATCTCCCCTGTCCAGACATGCATTCACCCACCGCAAGCTTTGGGTTGACGTGAACACTTATGTTCCAGTCCACTAGTGTATTTATTGCTCCAGGTCATGCCGGTGTTTTTATGGTGGCTGGTAACACTTGCAGGAAGGGTCTTTGGGGAAGGCTGAGTATCTTCATCTGTGGAGAACCTGCTTACAAACACTCTTAGGCACAGCTGTGTCCATGCACTACAAGTGACATACTCATTATTAGACGCATCCTATATAATATTACTTTGGAAATGCATTTTGGAACGCCTCACTTATTGCTGAATTATTGACTGTGCAATGCTCTGTAAGTGTTCTTAAATTCTGTATTCACCAGCAGGCTGCAGCTTTACATGCAGCCTACTGACTGAGGTGCACACATAGAACCCCCCTGTTCATGTAAGAGCCATGATAGAAGCTAAAAAGGGGCATGTTTACATGGCGGCTTTTACCATGGAATTTTGGAGCAGACAGCCATGCCGAAATACATCTCAATGGGAGGCAGCGCTCAGGATCATGGAGTGGCTGCTCAAGGCCGCACTGAGAAAGGACATCTGTCCTCTGCGCGGCTGTGTGCTTAAGCCACCGCTTTTCGATTCTCTGCGCTGCCTCCCATTGGGATATATGGGAGACAGAAAGGACACAGCCGGGTTTTCAGCGGAATTTTGGCACTTCGGTCAGCACCAAAATTTTCCGCTTTAAAACCCACCGTGTGGACCCATTAAACTACATTACCACACTGTAGGTCCAGTATGCACTTTCTTAATTGTCTAGACCTAAGTTTTCTTGTTTTCAGACCTCCAAATCCCTTGTATAGCCACAAATAATAAAATTCTGTCTGCCTTTAGCGGCCACTAGAGGGAGCTTAGGAGCTTTCAACAGCATACAGTAAGTGCTCCCTCTAGTGGTGACTGTAGGCAGCCAGAAGTTATGGTTTGTGACTATTTTATGGGATTGGAAGGTTTGCTTCTGAAAAACTGCTTGAAACACTGTAAAGATATGTTGAGACTATAAGTAATACATCATTTTGAACTAATTTAGGTTAAAAATGTGTTCAAAGGGGTTAATACACAATAATTATTATGTAGGATATTCCCTTGAAGGGTGGAAATTCACTCTAAGGGCATTGTAGCCAACAGTCCCAAATTTGCCAGTACTGTCCCTGATTTTCAGAGACAGTCCTGGCAAATTCGGACTGTCCAAAGCCAAAAAAATGGGTGGGGCTTATGCAAGATCCACCCATAAATGGGTGTTCTAGGGAGGGTCTAGACCACTCCTGGGGCAGGGCTCACATACCTCAATGTATGTCAATGCTCACAACATTTTTATCTTTATTTTCAGCCTTTAGAAGGTGGTAGAGAGGTCTGAGTGAACATATGTCTCTTCATCATGGCCTACCACCCCCCCATCTTTTTAATAATTATTGAGTGAATATGACAGTGATGAAGCTTCCTTATTTGCAGTAATATATAGATATGCTGACACGAGTATTTATTATATTCTTACTTGGGGATCGTCCCAGAATCTCCCGATTAATTTTTAATTTATTAGGTTTGAGATTTGTTAAAACAAATCATTTTTGACAAGAGGATGCTCTGGGGAACAATCATGTTCATGATGGAAGCCACTACAGTCCTCGACTGAATATATTCGGACACAAATAAATCACTAAACATAGAAGTCCATCAAAAATAATATTAAAAATAACAGTAATTTACCCTTAACGGATAGGCTCACCTTTATACATCACTTTACAGTTTGCCTTTAGAGTTAAAGGGATCATTTTGTGTATGGAAACCATTTTTAGACACACTGTTAGGAAATTATGAGGGCAAATTAAGAAATGGTCTTTGTTACCCATAACAACCAATCACAGCTCAGCTTTCATTCTTATAGTGCTCCTCAAAACGAAAAGCTGGGCTGTGATTGGTTGCTATCGGCAACGAAGACTGTTCATCTTTTAGACAATTTTTATAAACCTCCCCCCAATGAGTCAATAAGTGAGGCTCTAACAGTCAAAGCAGAGAGTGTCTACAAAGACAGATTTAGCCGAGTGAATATACCCTAAACTTGGTTCAGTAGACCGGCATTAAAATGCATCCATTTAAAGAGCATTGGGGTCATTTATCAAACTGGTGAAAAGTACAACTGGCACAGTTGCCCATAGCAACCAATTAAATTCCACCTTTCATGTTTGACAGCTCCTTTGAAAAATGAAAGGTGGAATCTGATTGGTTGTTATGGACAACTAAGCCAATTCTACTTTAAACCAGTTTGATAAATAACCCTACATCTGTCAGCTAGATCAAGCCTATTAAATCAGGCATACAGTCTGTTAGGGTTCATCATGCTGAGTGAAATACACCCCCTTTCTTGTTAAAATCCATGGCCCCATTTTTGAGAAATCTGCTGTTTAATTCATAGGCTAAAGGGGCATTTAGTGCACTGGAAGGTGGGCCTAACCCCTCGGAGCACCAATTCACTACTGCTTGTCCCTTGAGCCGCTCCTCCCTCCCCTTGAGCGACAGGTCAGTCATCTTCTCTGACTTCTTCCCTGTAATACACCACTGACTCAGAATCGGGGAAAGCCGACTAAACATGTAGTGCACATGCGTTGATCGAAGATTAACTGGCGCATGCGCAGGATTACAGATGGGAAGAGAGTGAAGATGTCTGGCCCAGTCTCTTAAAGGGAGGGGGGAGTGACTAATGCGAAAGGTGGTGGTGAGGCAGTGCTCAGAGGCCCTAAGCCTGCCCATCAGTGCTCTGAACGCCTCATTAGCATATGAAATAAACTCAAAAATGGGGCCAGTGATTTCAAAAAGAGAGGGGTTGTTTCACTCATGATCAACCTCACAGCATGATCAACCTTAAAGGGTTATTCTCATTTTAGACAATGGGGGCATATCGCTAGGGACCCGCACCTATATCCAGAACGGAGCCCCCGAACTGAATGAGGGCGCACTGCGCATGCGCAGCCGCCCTCCATTCATTTCTATGGGGCTTCCGAAAATAGCCGAGCGCTGGCTCGGCTACTTTCGTCGGCTCCATAGAAATGAATGGGAGCGCACCGCGCATGCACGGCCCGGCTCCCATTCATTTCTATGAGCGGAGCGGGGACCTGCGCCTGGTGGTGGCCAGACCCCCGGAAACCCGGGGTCCTCCAGGCGCAGCGCTCCCCGCTCCGTTCTGGATATAAGCACCTATAAGACAATGGGGGCATATCCTAGCGATATGCCCCCATTGTCTAAGATGAGAATACCCCTTTAAAGGGCTTGTCCAATACTATATACCCCCCATCCAAACCTGCGGGACCTGTCAGGTGAAGCTACTTACCTGCTTCCTGTCACTCATTTCCATCTCCTAGTGTCCACCGCTGGCTTCTCCAGAGGATCATATGCACTGCCACAGCCAATGCGGTGAGGTGTCCCCTAAGCGGCCTGTTCACATAATAGCCGCGATCCTACTGACTAATACCCTTTATGGACAGCAGTAGTAAAGCAGAATTGTGAATACCGCTTTGAAGGCTTATCAGTAAGGGATAAGTAATGTGATGTGTTTATAAAGTTACTTAATTTTTATGTAGATTATATATACTGAAAAGTGGTGGACAAACACTTTAAAGGGGTTATGCCATGACTGATGTAAAAAATGAAAATCAGACATCATAAAGTACATGACAATCTCTTTCTAACAAAGCTAGAACCGGCCCTGTACCTTACATGGGTCCAGAGATCTCCACTTTCATTGCTGTAATTGCTCTGCTAGATTATCTTCAGCCTGGTAGCTCAGGGGGCATGTCCTTTCGGCTGCAGCTCTCTTTCTCTGTAACTGCCACAGCTTCTAACAGAACATACAGCTGTTGGTAGTTGAAGATTTAAACTGAGCACGTACAACCAGCTCAGTGAGATGGACAAACAAACAAGGAAAAGAACAAACAGCAGGTGGCACTATACATATACATTTTATCGAATAACTCGCTGGCTATACAAAATTTTTAATTACATGCAATTACAAAAGTATTCAGATCCAGGTGCTGGATTTGAAAAATGTAGACTATGTTTCATGACACAACCCCTTTAAGGATCATTTCTTTGTAAATGGAGCTTTAGGTCCATTTTAAGTGTGAAAAAAATCTGGGGACAATCAATATAGCTGCCAGTATAGCTCTCATATGGCTTTTCATCCATCTATGATGTGTCAGGGGACTTATTACTACATAATTAAAGGGGTTGTCTCACTTCAGCAAATGGCATTTATCATGTAGAGAAAGTGAATACAAGGCACTTCCTAATGTATTGTGCCTCCTTTGCTGGCTAGATTCACTTGTCAACCACTTGTCGTTTCCAGGGTTACGAGTCGACCACTCTGCAATCCAGCAGTGGTGGCAATGCTTGCATACAGAGAAAGCAGTGCTTTTTTCTATAGCGTGCAAGCACAACCACCGCTGTTGGATTTCAGGGTGGTCATAACCATTGAAACGACAAGTGTATAGTGTGATAGAAAAATGAATCCAGCCAGCAAAGGAGACAAGTGCCTTGTATTAATTTTATCTACGTGATAAATGTCATTTGCTTAAAGCAGAATTGGTCATTTGTGATTCTAAAGAAACTGGTGAGCAACTCACCTTGTCGGTGACGCATATTAGTTAGTCAGCAAAGGTTCCTATTTTACTACGGGCGAGTGTCCCCTGCGAGCGCCGATCAGCGAAGGCAGGAGCCTTTACGCGGCGATGATAGCCGGCCGCACGAAGTGATAAAGTGCGGTCCGGAAGCTCCATACTGTCAGACGCGCACATACGCTGTTTACACAGGACCGATGTGCGCCGAACAGAAAGAAACCAAAGATCCCAATCAGCCGACGAACGAGCGTTGCTCGTTCGTAATTTTACATGGGACGATATCGGCATAGGCGTTCCTAGGCAGATTTTTCGAGGCCCGTGGTAAAAGGAACCTAAGCCTTTTTCAGAGGCTTGAATTTTAAGTAACTTGAGGATCCCAAAGACCGGGTGCAGACATTGCTGTCTCTCCAATGTTCAGTATTTATCGCCCGGAACATTGTAAAAGGTATCTGGAGGGCCCTAGGAATTTGGGATTCTGTATGTTTCAGTCCCTTCATCATTGCTATATTGTGTCCGTTCACCATAAAATCTATTACACTGGTGAGTTTTTTTTTGATGTTATGGAAATGTATATTATTGCCTTACAGCTTCCCTGCTCTTGATTTCTTTGTATATACTGACCTTGTACACATAGGTATCTCTTCCCTTCCATGCTGCATCGTCATGTTTGCACTTTCTCTATGTATTTTGAATTGCTCAGCAGCGAACACTGCAATATACGACAGTAAGCATACACTGTACCGCTGAGTTGTGTCATTTGTCCCGGGACTGTAAAAAAGTGTGTGACTATGTATGTGTGATAACCATGCCAGGGTCACCTGTAGCCCTGTCAGGGGTTGTGTCTACTCGGCATTCGGAGCAGTCACATTGTCTTATAGAGAGACAGAGAGACAAGAGTCTCAGTCGCTTCACTGACTTTGAAAACTCTCTATACACAGACCGTTCTATGGATACAATAGAAATCCATAGTTCAGTAATAGCTGTAGAAATCCCTATGCAGTTGGCTCCCCCTTGTGGTGGCAGCAGGCAGGAATAATTATATAACTATCGACCAATATCTCTCCTGACTCCTGTACATATGGATGCTCATCTGAGTGTTGAATGGGGAGATGGGAAAGAAGCCATTATATATCTGCTGCCAGTTCAAAGTTGTAAAGCCCAAATACACATTAGATGGTTGACCATTCCTACTGAAATTGGTGGGTTTGGTCAACAATTTAATTTAGTTTTGCCATGGGGCCATATGATTTCTCTATATTTTGGCCTCCATTATGACTGAAGGCAAAAATGACCTGCAAGAGGCAGATGCACAAAGGGGGTGGGGCCTCATACAAAGAGGGAATGGCCATACCTGGAAAATTTCCATTCTCCCACAAGCCAGATTTCAAATGTTAGCAAGTACTGTAAGCTATAAAATAGTTGAGTTGATGCCTCTTTATTTGGCTAATATTCTGTCTATGACAGGACAGGCTTAGTGATGGACAAACGTACAGATGTACTAATGCTTTGCTCATTGCTCTACTTGTAAAACAGCCAGAACGTGAAGAACGGCAAATATGAGGGAACTAATTACCTGAATGATAAATGTAATAATGGAGTGCGGTTATATCTATTATAAAGTAGATTACGTGGGTGAAAGCACAAAAATATAACTGAAAGCTCCTACCATAATGATCCAATGCAAGTATTAGCAAAAAGTATGGCCAGTTCAACCAGTTCAAGCCTTTTTTTTTTAGCAAATGCGTCTTTGAAACTTTTTTCATTTATCTTTATTTTATTATTCCATTTATTTTTATGTAATTTTTATTTAATTTTATTATTTTTTTATAAAAGAAAAAAAAAAAAGGGGTGGGGGGAGGGTGGAATAATCTGTTTCCCTTTCCATAACTGACGTTTTGATATATAGGATGTATGAGTTATAGTTGCTGGGAGTGGGCTATACACTTTGTCATGGTGTGTGGTGGTGTTTTTTTTTTATTTTTCCTTCATTTTTTTTTAGCTTTTTTGTTTTATTTTACACTTTGTGCCCCCCATGAGGTCATACAAGACCTTTGGGGGACATTTTTCTTTTAACTTCTGATTTCTCCTGTAACTAAAGCTGACATAATTGCCCCAGCTACAGGGGGAAGACAGCCCCCAAAAAGGTTGTATAGAGCTATACAATCTCACCATATAGCTCATCTGAGTCTGCTAAGACCCAGCAGCTCCTGCAGACTTCCAGCCCCCAGCAATCACATGACTGCTGAGAATAGAGCAGGAAGCAGCATTGCCACTTCCTAATCTCTATACACAGAGCTCATTCAGCTGTGTATATAGTGATGGGAAGGCAGGAACAATGAAAAACCGTCCCAACCTTCTCCATGGGAGCATTGCTGTCACTGACATAGATATTTTAAATAGTTTGTGCAGAGATGTATGCCGACCGCCTGGACAGGCGGTCAGAAAGGGGGTAAAGCATTGTTGGGGCCAGTACCACCCAGGACTGTGACCCAGCCTGATCCTTACTGCACCCACATATAGAAGAGGTCTATGTGACCTATGGAGAAAGCCCATTGGTATTTTAGATTTCAGGAGAATTGGCTACCACATCTCTGGTGGATAAGATGGCAGGATGCTTATCAGGAGGCCACTGTTGGGGGCAGTATATACACTGTGCATTACATGGTGGCTGCCACTGGCATAACTAGAAAATTCTGGTCCCGATCAGAAGAACTAGGGGAAAGTGAGGTTGGTATGTTCAGGCCACAATGTCCTCAAGTTGTCTCCCAAGGTGGGACACGTGCCTTGTGTAAGCAAACTGGTGCATAGGCTTAGGAAGACCTTGTTCATAATAAGCTTTTTGCAATGTGGGTTTTTGTTTTTCCTTAAAGAGAGTCCTTTGATTTATGGCCAAAAAACTTAAATGTTCTCTAAGTCAGTTTAACAAGCAAGAAATAAAGGTAAGTGATCATTATATTTTCTATTTTTTACACATATTAAGAGAGATATCAACTTGTGATAGCCTTTTACAGGGTGATACTCATGATCACGTGGTGGCAAAAATAGGAGAAGACTTTTTTTTTAGAGGCATGGCTTACATAATAGGGTGTGGCTAGCTTACACCTGACAAGTGACTATAATACTGGTCAGTGGCAGAATAAAGAGTTACACTTAGTGAATTACAGGTGATATCTCAGGAAATATACTCTTTCTATCCCGTTCAGACCACCATGATGTCTTCTCCCAGCTATGACTCCTCTCTACCATCCAGATGTCTTCAGCTCCTAACTTTTCACTATATACTAACACAAACCTCTCTTGGTGCCACACATTGTGCCCTAAATATAAAGTGCCCACACACAGTGCCCCTAATGGTAGTGCCACATGCTTAGTTCCCCTGTAGATAGTGCCACATGACATCATCGCAACGCCTGAATCAAAAACAAGCACCGAATGGCGGGCAGAGAACTCATGGTTACATTGCACTGCCAGCTGCGTAGTTATATTACGTCCTGGAACGTGGGCACAATTGAATGCAACGGGGCTTGGAACTCACATGAACAGACCCGATGACTGGGTGCCCGGGAGAAGGTGACCAACCCTAAGTAACTCCTTGGAAAACTGGGAGAGTTGACCGGTCTGTATTAAGGGGATGGAACCTTGAGCAAAGTATTAGGGGCTTTCTTTATGATTACAAGCATTTCTTTAATAAACCTTTAGAGTAGTGATTTGCTATTTATGAGGTTGCCCAATATATTATATAACATGCCCCCCTCCCTCCAAGCCTAATCATATAAAACATTAAAGGGGTTTGTCGAGATTTTTTAACTGTATTATCTGTATCTGATCAGTAGGGGGCCTACACTAGGACCTCTACCGATCATCGGTTTGAGAAGGCCCTGCAGCTTTTCCTAGGCCATGTGACATCACATTCATTGGTCAGCTCAGCCTGAAGTGAATGAGGCTGAGCGCTATACCAAGCTTGGTGAGATGCGAGAAGGCTGTGGCGTTACTATAAGCGCCGGTGCATTCTCAAACAGCTGATCGCGGGGGTCCCTTACTGATCAGTAGGGGTCCGACATAAATGTTTTGGAAAACCCCTTTAAAGTGACTGTCCAGTCATGACTTCAAAGACACTATGTAAAGGCCCTTTTAGACGGGCCGATTGTTCTCCCTGCCCGAGCGCCGATCAGCGATATCGGCGCTCGGGCAGGGAGCCTTTACATGGCCCGACGAATCGAGCGCCGGGCCGCACGAGTGATCGCTGTATCGCTCGTGCGGCCGGGAAGCTCCATACTGTCAGGCGCACATCGCCTGTTTACACAGGGCGATGTGCGCCCGACAGATTGGATCTTTTGGTTTCTACAAAAGATCCAATCAGCCGACGAACGAGCGTTTTGCTCATTCGTCGGCTGATTAGGGCCACTTTTACACGGGCCGATTATCGGCACTAGCGTTCCTAGGAACGATTTTTCGGCCGATAATCGGCCCGTGTAAAAGGACCTTAAGTCAGCACCTACAGGGGATGATTACCTCCTCAGATCTTGCTCCTTTGTGGCTTGTCACAATAGTTTAGCTACAGAACCTACAGGGAATGTAAGGTAGTCTGAGACACACCCCTTGTCTCCTAATTGGTTCAAGATGCTGTTCTGATCTGACTCCCTGCAGCTCTGCCTCCTCTGATTGGCTGCTGTTTAGAAGCCAAATCTATCGTAGGCTCAGCAGGAAGTCAGTGCAGGGAGAGTGTATTTCTATGACAGAATGATAATAAATACAGATAAAAAAAAAACCACCAGGAAGAAAATATGATTATCAGGTCATTTCTGCAGGAAAATGAGCCTTTCTTAGGGGGAGTCTGGATGGGCACTTTAATTCTCTCTGTATAAATGTCAGCCTGACTCTTCCCAGCAAGCACAGTCTGAGAGCCTCCTGTCGGGTCATCCATTCACTGCCAGAATCAGATTATCTATGACATCTCGTATATGGAGTCTGTGGATCCGTAATTATCTGGCAAACGCTACACTTCATCTTCTCTACACAAATCACCCACATAAAAATCTTAATGAAGATTTGCCCCAAAGTAATTGACATTTTTTTTTTAGGATTAAAACATTTTTAGTACAAATTACTAATAAAAACATGAGAATAAAATAAGCATCAGAATTCCTCTAATCCGACATCGTATTGAGATGCAAGGGTATTAGGAATTAGCAAATCGATTCCCTCAGCTTCCAGTTTTGTGAAAATCTATATTATACTGGATTATAATTTTTTTGATGCCAGGTGCACAGGATGCCAAGTTTTTTTCTAATGTATTTAATGTATTAGTGTTAGACCATTTTGCAGGAGGAGGACTCATCAGATGATGCTGATTTAGACCATTGCTGGCTATCACTCAGCACAGGGAGAGCGTAATGTAGCAGAAAACCTTGTGACGTAAATGTAATTCTCACTTCTCCTCGAGGGTACATCCAGAATAGACCAAATGCATGTAAAGAGCAGGGGGGAAGCTGAGAGCAGGCTTGGAAGATGCAGGGTTTCAGAGTGTGATGATGGTGCTGACGAGATTCCTGCCTCTCCCCGGGAATACAGAGCAGTGCTTTCATTCTCATCCAGACAGCTGCACTGATGGTCACTCGCTCCTGGTGTCGCTGATATCCACTGCATCGGAACAACCATCTAGAATGTGGATTAGATAAAGAAGATAATAGTCGAATTTCCCAGCTTTGGAAAAATAATGACGCACCGGGATGTGGATTCTATTACTATGCCCAACCAGGATCCAAATTATTCAGAGGACAAAAAGGTGAAGACCATACTCAACAACAAACAATGGGTCAGGCTGGCCACCGTCGTGGCCTACTTCTTGTGTGTTTCCCTTGGTGCCATCGTCCTGGCCATCATCTATGGTCTCCTTTGGACTCCGTCTCTTAAGGGGAACAATTCTCTTGCAGGACAGGAGGTTAAGAACTCCAACTGTGCCAACCTTGTCACCCAGCCCTTACATATCAAAGAGTCTGATTTGAGCGTTAGATCCAAAAGAGGTTTCAAAACGTTCCTGCTTCAAAGTTCTTTGTTGGACGGGCAGGGGCCACAGCTTCAGAGGATTCGAAAGAGGATCCCAACGCTTCTCTATAACCCGGTGGAGCTCAACACCAAGATAGAAGAACAGCCAGCGATACCCAGATGTGGCTCCAAAAAGATGGAGGGCACAGATCGTCCTGGAGGAACCTCAGAAGAAGCCAGTGGTGCTAGACCTGACTGTGACTAATGATGGGACTCAGGTGATGGGTGGCAGGGAATGTGACAAGGTGGAAGCCAAATTAGCGCATTCGGTGATTTCTGTCTTAAGTCAGTTAGCCCTTCTTGACTTGATCAAGTCCCGGTGGACTTTGTATACCTTTCTAACGCGTCAGGGGAGATGGACAGACATGTTAGTCTGTGGTCAGCCATAGGTTTACATGCCGCCTCTATGGTGACATGTAATATCCCGTTTCACATATATTATGTATAATGTATATGCATTTCTGTGTGTGATGTTTTCACGTCTGTGACTTTATGTCTATGTATCGAGATGTCTATGTATGACTATTACCTGTACTGAACATAGAGCCATATATTTTACTATTATATACAAACTGTCATAGGATCATGTAAAGATTACACGGCATAAAGATCACACTTAGCGATGCTATGATATTTCTGTGTCTGCATGCATACGTCCCAGTAAAAGCACACGGATTGCTGATGTCACCTTGTCTCAAGTCATATTTTGGCCTCAAGCTGCAAAGAGCTGCAAAGGTAATATGGAGAGAGCCTTGTAGCATGCTGTTAGTATTTCTTTATATACCAGGTGAGTCGAAAGTAAGGAACCACCTATCTGCAATTTAAAGGGGTATTCTATCAAGATATATTCAAGGATATGCCATTGATGTCTTATTGATGACCTTTGGATGTCCACCTATTATGACTCCCATATACCTGCATGCATCAGCTTCTTCAAACAGGTGGAGAAGCAGGAGGCAGCTGCCCAGCATATGTGCCAAGTGCACCTCCTATTTGGATCCTCCCATAGATCCCCTCAACCTAAACCTAAGATATGTCACAAATGCCTATTGTCAAAACACCCCTTTAATATTAGATTGATGTCACGACCTTCAACTATGTTCATATGATATGGTAACTGATGCTAATGCCCTTGCGACTACAACTTAAATATTTGGTGAAATTTTGATTTTTTTTTCTAGCCTTAATTTGTGATTAATTGTATGGTATGATTGTTGGGGGTCCGTCTGCTGGTCACAAGGACAAGGGTCCTGTATCCCCCGTTTCGAATGGAGTGGTGGTCATATATGTGCTCTGATGCTTTATTCAGTGTCTATGGACTCAGGGGTGCACCTAGCCGTTCTGCTGCCTGAGGCAAAAACTGAAATGGCGCCCCACCCCCCAATGCCAATTTCTTAACCTAACCCCTTCTCTCCAGCCTTACTGTAAAAGACATACTTGGAAAAACATTACATACAGAGATCCAAAACATACAGGGTAATACAGGGCCAAATACTGTGCCCATTGTGCTTCCCAATACTATACTGCAGAAACAGATAATCCCCCTTTTGTTGCCCCCCCCCCTTTGCCCTTAAATTCTTATTTGACTAGGGTAACAGTCAACGCCCCCCAATACAGCGATAACATCACAGTCGCATTGCATTGTGCTTTATGAGGAATGGAACCCAATGTACCGGATTCCTACTGAGCTCTAGAAATATAATTTGAATTTATTTTTACTCACTACCATCAGAAGTCTCATATCTGCTCCTATCAAGGGTTGTCACCCAACTTTCCTAGGGTCATGAATGACAAATCTGTCTAGTTACGTAGTGATATAGTACAGCTACCAATTTGCCAGCAGTGGTCTGGAAAAACTGGATCAAAAGATACAGCCATACCAGATGTTGGTTGTCATCCAGCTTTCTTAGAAATGGTGATTACAGAATTTAAAACACATATTACAACCTAAGTGAATGGGAAGGAGCAATTTAGTTTATTCACTTAGTTATCTTTATATTATCTTAATATATATTTACAGCATTGCATTTGTGCCTCTCCGATCACCCATGGGCGCAGCTATGATTGACATCCACAACCCAGAGCTGTAGAAAACACTGATCCCAGTCTTTGAACCATTGACTGTTGCATCAACCAGGAAGTGGTTGATTATAATTTCCAGGGGTAATGGATCAAGGGGGCAACCCCTGGGCCAACAAACGTCCCCTAGGCTGTCATGAGCTAATGCTTGTAAAACAGCATTTTACATGCACAGGCACTAAAAATAAAACCAGGACAAAAAGATTTAAATGAACTATAACCAGTCAGTCTCCTTCCCCCTCTGAAAGCTGTAATTATAGTCTCCAGTAAGTTCACAATCAGTTTTCTTCTCCCTCTGGCAGCTATATAGTCCCTAGCAAGTTCCCCAGTTAGTTGCCTTCCCGCTCTGGCAGCTGTGAATATGCTCCCCAGTCAGCCTTCATCCCCCTCTAAAATAGTCATCAGTAAGTTCCCATGCAGACAGATAATTATACTATGGATTCTGAACAGGATTGAGTATCTGGTAGTGGGAAAAATGACTCAACAGTGCTTCCAGCAGCACTGAGGTCAGCACATAGATGTGCACATTGCTATACACTTTAAACACCAGATGGCGCCATACTTTGTAAATGTAATACCTCCTCAATCTAGGTGGTACAACCTCCTTAAAGGGTTATTTCATGCTCTTTCTACCCTTTTCATTGACTATTTAAAATGCAAATGTGTATGGAGGGGTTGTGCCCCCATTAAGTTAAATGTTACTATTACTCAGCATAAAAAATAGTTATGTTTGTAATTTACTTTCTGTTACAAAAATACTCCAGTTTTTAGATAGTCTCTTTATTTCATTTTAAAGGCGCCCCCTGGTGTTTAATCTGTATAGTAATGTGTGCATCCACCTACTGAGGTGGTCGCACGTGCTCAGTTCCATCCTTCAGCTCCTAACAACCATATCTGCTGTTAGAAGCTGTGGCAGTTACAGAGAGAGCTTCAGCAGAAAGAACACAACCCCTGAGCTGTGATAGGGTGAGAGCTACAGCAGAAAGGACACTCCCACTGAGCTGTGATAGGATGAGAGCTACAGCAGAATGGACACGCCCCCTGAGAAAGGATACACCTCTAACCTGGTAGCCTGAAGATCCACCACTCTAGCAGAGCAATTGGAGCAATGAATGGGGAGATCCTTGGATCCATGTGAGGTCCAGGGCTGGTTCTATCTTTGTTACAAAGAGATCGTCAGGTACTATATGATGTCTTATTTTAATTTTTTTGTATCAGTTATGGTATAGGCCATTTAGGGGAGCTTGTTAGCAGTTTTACCCCCCCACCCAAAAAAAAAAAAAAAAAATTACCACAAATTACTGCAGTCTAGCAATACGGTTTGCGGTCACTTGGCTTGGATGAGTGAAGCACATTAAAGCTATTAGCCTAAACCAGGGATGCCCAACCTGCAGCCCTCCAGCTGTTGCAAAACTACAACTCCCAGTATGACTGGAGAGCCTACAGCTATTAGGGCTTGCTGGGAGTTTTAGTTTTGCAAAAGCTGGAGGGCCGCAGGTTGAGCATCCCTGGCCTAATCCATAAGCCTATAAGCATTTGCTGTGCAGTTAGCAGGGGAGCACCACCAATGAGGCCAGGTGAGGAGATCGCCTCAGGCAGCACCAGGTAGGGGCAAAAGGGGGGCAGCGGAAGGGCCATGGGCAAGGGGGGAGGGGGGGGTGTTTCAGTTTTCGCCTCAGGCAGCAGAAAGGCGAGGTGCACCCCTGGCAGTTAGATATAATTTATGAAGAACAGGGTGATTGTAATGTGGATTAAGTTGCGTTTTTGTCCCTGTTTAAGTTGATTTTCACACATTCACACACAAAAATAATCATCTCTTTATATCATATGCAATCAATTATGTTCACACTAACCAACTTTATGGTCACTTTATCGCTCAGCAATAGGGGTGACCCACATGAGTTTTTTTCTTTGTTTAATTTTTAATTTTTAGTATTTTTTTTTTACACACCTATGAGCCTGTTTAAAAGTCATTTTTATTCACTGGACAATCCCTTTAACAGCACTTCCAGCTTCTACAATACATCTAAGACATTTCATGAAAAATAGCACTTTGCCGACATTGGACCTGCGAGGAATGCTGGGAGATCTCAGCTCTGAAGCCTGTAGGATTGTAAATGTAGCTCAGAACACAGACTTCAACTCAGGATCTATACAAGGTAAGTAATGTGATGTATTTCCAAACTTATGGGGTCATTTATCAAACTGGTGTGAAGTAGAACTGGCTTAGTTGCCCATAGCAACCAATTAGATTCCTCCTTTCATTTTCCAAAGTTGCTGTGAAAAGTGAAAGTAGGAATCTGATTGGTTGCTATGGGCAACTAAGATAGTTCTACTTTACACCAGTTTGATAGATAATATATTATAATATTGCAATATACTGTATATTACGTACTGTCTAGACCTGTACAAATCTATCCAAGGGATGCAGGCTGGATGATACACGTGGTTCAGGGACGGACACTTTTCTCTGACTCTATACCAGCTATTGGTTGGCCTACGTCGAGAAAGATTTTTCCCACAATTGTGAAGCAAGTTTAGCGCAAAATGGTGCATCTTTGCCCAGCCCCTTTCCCGCAAACTCACGCCCCATTCCTGTTGGGCCACACCCACTTTAAGGAATAGGCACAGATAATGGGGGTCATTTTTTAAGACCGGCCAGAGCATGCATGTAATTCATGTCGAGGCACAGGCCTTGTCATAAACTAGACACATCCTCTGCCAGTCCATGCGCCTAAATTGAAATTTATGCCTGCTCATAGCTGGCGTAGATTTTAATAATCATTTATGTCAATAAACTGGCATAAATGATGGTAAATGTGCCTGGACCAATGGACACGCCCACCACACGCCCCCTTTTCAGAAAGTTAGATGCAATGGCATTTAAAATGTTGCAAACCCGGAGTTTGTGATTTTTCTACGCCAAAAAACTAGCATAGAGGCATAGTAAATGACCCCCAATCTCTTTAAAGAGTCTGTCCCATGAAAAATATTCAGCACCTGGATCTGAATACTTTTGCAATTGCATGTAATTAAAATTGAGCATAGCCACTGAGTTATTTAATAAAATGTATCTGTATAGTGCCACCTGCTGTTTGTTTTTTTCTTATTTCTGTGTCCAGCTCACTGAGATGGTCCCACATGCTCAGATTCATCCTTCAGCTGCCTCCTAAGCTGTGATAGAGAGAGAGCTACAGCAGAAAGGACACGTCCCCTAAAGCTGTCAGCTTGATATAAATATAGCAGAGCAATGAATGGGGAGATCTCTGGATCCACATGAGGTACAGGGCTGGTTCTAGCTTTGTTAGAAAGACACTGTCATGTACTATATGATGTCTGATTCATTCATTTTTGCATTACTCATGGCATAGCCCCTTTAAACCTAGATGGGCCAAAAATGTACACCAAATTTCGGTGCGTTCACATTAGTAAATGTGGGCCTGTATGTTCAATCTTCTGATCTCTTACATGGAGGTTCACAACCCAGGAGGACGTGTCCTGAAACAGCGCCACCCCTGTTCACTGGTTGGGTCTGGTACTGCGGCTCAGCTCCTTTGAATGGAATGGGGATGAGCCTCAATCACACCACGTGGACAGGTTTAGAAGAAAGCTACCATATTTTTCTAATCCTGGACAACCCCTTCAATGCTGGATCTACATAGAACTAACCATTTCATTAATCGTATGGAAGAACATGATGAGATTATACAGATGGGTTTGTGCCCCATGACAAGCAGAGGCTGTACAACTGCAGTATGAGCAGTTACCAGTCAGATTACTGTACTTTAGCTGTTCGGAAGTGAATTTGGGATTAAAACCTCATCCCTGCTGCCTGGACATATTTAATGGAAAGTCTAATCCAGGACCAGACTGGTGGCCTTTGGCAAGTAAACTAGGTCAGATCTGCAGAGTAACCCGACACAAAATCACATTATCATAATCATCTAGTTGTGTCACGAGATCAGAGGCCGGCGTCCATATCAGACTAGAAAACACGTTTATCTTATGTCAGATATTGAAATCTAAGCAAAGGCCGCTTCGGAAGAAACAGTAGCCGTTAGATAAGACAGTGGAGGAAATTTATTAACGTAGATTGGCGAAACCTATGTGCTAGAGCATAAGGAGGTTTTCATCCACGGATATGGGCACAGATTCTGCACCAAAAACTGTGAGAAAACTGCCTTTAGTTTTTTTTTTTATTATACCTTTATATTCAATATATTATACCGACAATGCAATAACCGCATCACCTATCAGGAATACTCAAATTAATTAATGGGGTTGTCTCACTTCAGTAAGTGGCATTTATCATGTAAAGAAAGTTAATACAAGACACTTACTAATGTATCGTGATTGTCCATATTGCTTCCTTTGCTGGCTGGATTCATTTTTCCATCACATTATACAATGCTCATTTACATGGTTACAGACCACCCTGCAATCCATCAGTGGTGGTCATGCTTGCACACTATAGGAAAAAGCATCAGCCTCTCTGGTGGCCGGGACCATGGGGGCGCACATAGGCTAGTGCTTTTTCCTATATTAAGCAAGCACGACCACCATTGATGGATTGCAGGGTGGTCTGTAACCATGGAAACGAGCAGTGTATAACGTGATGGAAAAATGAATTCAGCCAGCAAAAGAAGCAACATGGACAATCACAATACATTGGTAAGTGCCTTGCATTAACTTTCTGTACATGATAAATGCCACTTACTGAAGTGAGACAACCCCTTTAATCAATCAACAAATATGAGTGCTACTATGTTCCTTTTAAAAAATATTATCTTTTATTAAAGAAGAACTCCCGACAAAAATTTTATTCCATGTCCTGCTAGAAATGTACATGATATAATCTGTAGTGAATGTCATTTTCTTTCCAGTGTCTGAATTTTTGACTTATATTATCCTGAAGTTTCTTATCTGTGTCATGTGACCAGCAATTAGACCCACCAACTCACACATAGATTTATGTGTGGACAGGAAGTCTAATTCTCTATGTATTCCAATGAGACTGAAAGTGAGGCTCCCATAAGAATGAATAGAGCAGTTACTGGCTTTCTGTCCTGGGTCAGTTGGAGGTCAGGGAGTTCGTCACATGACCCGGCTACAATAAGAAGAGAGGTTTTTACTCACAGAAACAGTCACTGATAAGAAGATGACATTCACTACAGATTATATCATGCACCTTTCTAACAGGTCAGAGAATAAAATTTTTGGCGGGAGTTCTTCTTTAACTACTTCAGCTCTGGGCCATTTCCCCCCCTTCCTGACCAGGCCTAATTTTGCAAATCTGACATGTGTCACTTCATGTGGTACTAACTTTGGAACGCTTTTACTTATCCAAGCGATTCTGAGATTGTTTTCATGACACATTGTACTTCAAGTTAATGGTAAATTTGAGTCGATAAGTTTTAATTTATTTATAAAAAAATCCAAAAGTTAACGAAAATTTGAAAAAATTCACTGTTTTCTAAATTTCAATCTCTCTGCTTTTAAGACAGATAGTGATACCCCATAAAATCCTTTTTAATTTACATTCCCCATATGTCTACTTTATGTTGGCATCATTTTGGTAGTGTCATTTTATTTTTTTAGGACAGTAGAAGGTTCAGAATTTTAGACGCAATTTTTGCAAATTTGCAAAATCAACTTTTTTAAGGACCAGTACAGTTCTGAAGTCAGTTTGTGGGCTTACATAATAGAAACCACCCATAAATGACCCCATTTTAGAAAATACACCCCTCAAACTATTCAAAACTGGTTTTAGAAATGTTGTTAACCCTTTAAGTATTCCACAGGAATTAAAGCAAAATAGATGTGAAATTTCAAAATTTCACTTTTTTTGCAGATTTTCCATTTTAATCATTTTTTTCCTGTAACACATCAAGGGTTAACAACAAAACAAAACTCAATATTTATTACCCCGATTCTGCAGTTTGCAGAAACATCCCACATGTGGTTGTAAACTGTTATTTGGGGATACGCCAGGGCTCAGAAGGGGAGGAGCAGCATCTGCATTTTCTAACATGGAATTTTTTGTCATGGTTTGTAAGAGTGATAACTTTTAAATTTTTTTGTGGACTGAGCTGCGTGAGGTCTTATTTTTTGCGGGACAAGCTGTGCTTTTTATTGGCACCATTTTGGGGTACATCCGGCTTTCTGATCACTTTTTAATCTAATTTTTGGGAGGTTAACTAAAAAAAAAAAAAGCAGTTTAGGGGTATTTTTCTATATATTTTTTTACATCGTTCACTTGATAGGGTAGATCATGTGATATTTTTGTAGAGCCAGTTGTTACGGACTCTACAATATCAAATATGTCTATTTTTTCTTTTTTCTTTTCACAATAAGAACATTTTTAGAAGAAAAATCATGTTTTTGTGTTGCAATTTTTTTAAGAGCCATATTTTTTTTTATTTTTCGGGCTATAATCTTGTGTGGGGGCTCATTTTTTGCGGGATGAGGTGACGTTTTTATTGCTACCATTTTGGGATGCATACGACTTTTTGATTGTTTGATATTATGTTTTTTGGTAGGTGATGCGACAAAAAAAGCTGTTTTGGCATAATTTTTATTAGATTTTTTTTACGCAGTTCACTTGATCGGGTAGATCATGTGATATTTTTATAGAGCCGGTCGTTTCGGATGCGGTGATACCAAATATGTCTATCTTATTTATTTATTTTTATTTGTAACTTTTTAATGAAATATTTGGGGGGAAATAATTTTTTTTTTATATAATACTCTATTTTTTTTTATTATTTCTTTTACACTTTGTGTCCCCCATAAGGTCATACAAGACCTCAGGGGGACATTTAACTTCACTTTTTTTTTTTTTTTTTACACTTGATTTCTCCTGTAACTGGGGCTGACATAGTAGCCTCAGTTACAGGGGAAATACATCCCCAGAGAGGCTGTACAGCATAATACTATGCTGTACAGCCTCAGTGCAGGGCTGATCGGGTCTATGAGAGACCCGGCAGCTCCTGTACGCTCCCGGCCCCGGCGATCACGTGACCGCCGGGCCGAAACAGGAAGCGCGATAGCGCTTCCTGATCTGTATACACAGCGCTCATTGTATACAGCGATCTAGCAGGCAGGGACCCCTGGGAACGGTCCCTGCCTTCTATTTGGGGTACCCTGCTGTCACTGACAGCAGGTACCCCACTGTGCAGCTGCACGATTAGCGTGCAGCTGCTATCTCTGAATGGACGTTCAGAAACGTCCATTCAGAGATAGATAACCACTTCCCGGACGTTTATAGTCAACGGGCGGACCGGAAGTGGTTAAACATGATTTAAAAATTGACACCTTTTCATGATTATAGTAGGGATTCAAATATATTGCGCCATATTAAATATTCAATACAAAAAAAGAGAAAAAAACTTTTTGAATATTGTAAAGGATCGCTCTCTCTCAGGGGGTCGCAATCACAAATCTTCCGACACACAGGGGGTTTTAACATCCAAATGGTGCTTTATTTTCGCTCTTTAGCACCAACACACATGAAAAACATTCAAATAAACACTTGCCCGTCTGGGCTCTACCTAATACATGTGTAGTCTCTATCTCACCTATAGAGCGACGTTCACACACGGTATTAGATGCGGCTTCCTCAGCCATACGTTCCAGCAGCCTCCTGGCTGTGACTTAACCAGCACCTTTGCGAGGAGATGGTCCAGCAGTCCTCCTGACTCTGACCGTGCGACCCTCTATCCATAGGCTTTACAAAGCCTTGTGGCCCCTCAGCCCTCCTGGCTGAGAACACACAGAGTCTCTGCCGGCTCCAACCTCTCAGGCTTCCTCAGCCTTTCTCTTCTCACAGGCTTCCTCAGCCTTGTGCCCCCCCGGCCCTCTCCAGGTCTGTTCCCTGGGGCCCTCTCTCTCTCATATACAGAGGGACGTTTTATCCCTCCGTGATTACACTAGCAGGTCTCACCTGCAATCTCCTCAGCTAACCACAATACCTGTAGTGGAAGGGTGTGGACTGGAAGATCCCACTACCAACCTGTCTCCAAGTCCAAGAAATCCAGCCTGTGTCACTTTAAACAAAATCTTCAGCAAGCTATGCCTTACTGAAGCAGCACCATTTCTGGATTTCAGTTATCTCACCCAGCTAAACTGAACAACGGGTGAGATACACCCTGCTTCCAGCACTTACACTGTACACATCACCACAATATGATGGTCAATTATGCATGTGCCCTGTCTGCCTCGTTATATTAGATTACCTACTGTGAGACTATCTATATAAAGTGCACTAATGCGGAAAGGAAAAAGAATATCCAGTACTAAATTAGTCGCCATTTTTCTGCAGTATAGTATTGGAAAGCACAGTGGGAACAGTATTAGAGGTGGCAGGATGGGGTGTTCAGAATGTGGGGAGGAGGATGGAGAAGTAGTTGTCAAACTCTGCAGAGACAAGAGATGGCTGAAAGAAATCATCATGGTGGTCTGGTCTGAATGGAGAAGATAAAGAAAGAGAATGTCTACATCACTGGATGTAAGAGGTATGTGGCGCTGGGCTGGAGGGAAGGGGTTAGGTTAAGAAATTGGCATTTGGGGGAGGGCGCCGTTTCAGTTTTCACCTCAGGCAGCAGAAAGGCTAGGTGCACCCCTGGATGTATTTTTCTGTTGCTGTGCATAGAGAATGCAAAAAGTTAGAAATCATTACCAAACTTTAACTGCACTGGTCTCTTTTCTCCTTGCTCCTCATCTAGTTCCACAGCAAAGTAGAAACCAGGGGGAAACTAGAATATCCAGAGGAAATCCAGACACACCAGGAACATGCAAACTCCACAAATTATATACAAAATCGCACAACATACCGATAGTTCTATTGGTTTCCTATGAAGTTGTGCATCTGTCAGCAAATTTGTACCCATGACACTGGCTGACATGTTACATGTATGCTTGGCAGCTGAAGACATCTGTGTTGGTCCCATGTTCATATGTGTCCACATTGCTGAAAAAAGTGATGTTTAATATATGCAAACGAGTCTCTAGGAGCCTACACCTAGAGGCTCTGCTCTCTCTGCAACTGTGTGCCCTCTGCACTTTCATTGACAGGGCCAGGTAGTGATGATATTTTCATTGCCTGGTCCTGTAAATCAAAGTGCAGGTGGCTCAGCAGTTGCAGAAAGTAACGGCAATGCCCCCGTATGTACGGCGTTGTGCTTGGTATACTGTGAGGAGGCCACAGGGGTCACTAGAACAGCTGATCGCAAGGGTGTCTAGAGTCAAATCGAAACTGATCAGATTTTGATGACCTATCCTGAGAAAATCCCTTTAACCTCCTAACAGTCACGTTAAAACTGGAAAAATCCTCCCAAAAATGTAACTTTTTTATTGTAAATTTTTAATATGTGTCTGCAGTAAATCTTGTCCGCGCACAAATCAGAGGACACTATTGCATTTTTAACCGCTTAGTGACATAATTAATTTTAGTCTTAAAGGGTTATTCCGGTTACCATAAATATAACTTATGTTTTAGACTAATTCATCATCAATAATTACCTAATATAATGTCAATTTCAGATATTTACCGTTCAGTAGGCATTGTAGTTTTGTGAGGGAAGATCAGGAGCCATGATGCTCTCAGTGTGCTGCAGGCTCACACAGGAACTAGACAAATGGATTGCAAGGTAAATTGAAGCTCTGGTTATATGTATAGGTATGGGTTCTGGTTGGGTCACAGTTTGCAGCCTTAATGCAGTTTTTAAAAAATTAAGTTACTTTCCTGGAATACCCCTTTAAGGACCAATAATATTTTCACCCTTTGCATTCATAACTTTTACATTTTTTCTTCTAAATTTTATTTTATTCTGCGGGATTAGTTGCAGTTGTTTTTTAGGAACCATTTTGGGGTATATATAGTGTAGTAAATAACTTTTATTATTTTATTTTTAGGGGGAAAGATAAAAAAACAGCAATTTTAACATTATTTTGTGTAATTTATTTACGGCGTTCACTGTGTGGCAAAAATGACATAACTTTATTATGTGGCTCCGTACAGTGATGATAATGCCACATTTCTATATATATATTTTTTATTTTTCCTTTCCTCCTGCAGCTCTGCAACTGCTCTCTGTCCTCCTCCAGACTGAAAGGGAGGGGAGGCAGCTGATTTAGCTACTCATATCTCTGTATAGATACCAGCATTGTATCTTTTGAAAGCTGGCTTTCCAAGCTTTCAAACAATACCAGAATGACAGCAATATCTTCAGTACATGAGAAGATATCACTGTTAGAAATCAGGATGCAGTGAATAGAGCTGAAAGTAAAAGCAGGTTTTAACCATAATTATCTCTGACTTGATTTCTAACAGTGATACCCTGTGGACTAATGCTATCATTTTGATCTTGTATGAAAGCCTGAAATGCCAGCTTGCAGGCTTCTAGGTGACGGGCTCCTTATCTCTGACCTTTATAAACACCCATTAAAGCTCAATTCTTATCTTACCGATAAGAATGTGGCTTAAATAAGTGTTTATGACCTCTTGGTAGTTTAGAGATAAGGGTTATTACTAGAGATGAGCGAATCTATTCGCCGCTTCGTAGATTCGTTCAGAATCTTGGAAATTTTCAGCTGCAAAGCGAACCCAAATTTTACGAGATTTGCTCAGTTAGATTTGAAAATGTTCTCAAGGCTTTCTACGCATTCACTACGTACTTGTCCAATAAATTGTACGCTAATGCTACGTATAAGTTACTGTCACGCTCTGGTGTGGAGGGTATAGCCACACCAAGCGTAAGAGGGAAGGGAAAAGACCAAACAAGGGAAATGGTCACCTCCTGCAGGAATCCCTGAAACTAGGCCCTGGCTGACTACCAGTATGAACAGGCCTTAGTTGTAGGAGAGTTCATACACAGGAACCTAATAACAAACTGACCCTGTACAACCCTGCAGCTAGTGACAGGAGAAAGAGTAAACCCGTTCCTCCAAAAGGACGGACGAACAGGAAACTCCAGAAGGCAAAAACCACAACAGGAAAAAGTAGGATAAACACAATAGGGAAAAAGACACTTATCTTAATGCAGATATTGCAGCAACCGGATCTCAGCCAAGATCCACACCACACACAACAATGTCAGCAGAAAGTATAAACCGCAAGGAATACTGGGAGAGGAAGGGATAAATAGGGGAAAGATAATTACCACACCCACAACAGCTGAGGGGAAGGGGTGTGGTAAACAGCAACCAAACCAAGAGGAAAACATGTCAAATTATGTCACTTTTGAAAGCCTAGCCGAACGCCTGCAATCTGATGCAAGTACGTTCATGACAGTTACTTCATACGCTGATCCGTACAAATTCAGTTAATTAGCAAACTTTTACTGTTATAAGCGAGCAGAAGTAGAAAAATACGCGGCACTCACCAGAATCTTCTTAAATCTTCAGGCTTTATTCGATAAAAACTCACATTTGAATGAGGTCTGGGGCGGACGCCGATCAGTGCACTCAGGAGCCAGTGGCGACGGCCGTTTCACGCTCTCGCGCTTCCTCTGGCCGCTCCCTCGCAGACGGCAGAGAAAAGCAACCATTTTTTTGCGGACTGTCCGTAAATTTACGGACGGTTGGCAACCCTGGAAGAGGAGGAGACACAGATCTGGAGGATGAGGATGATGAGACTTTCAGGGAAACTGAAGTGTCTCAGAGAGAGGCTGAGATGGAAAGAACTGGCTCCTTGGGCACGCTGGGCTGGATGGCAAGCTGTATGCTCACATGCTTACGCACTGACAGGCGTATCCTAAAAATAAGGCAGACAGATGAATACTGGTTGGCGATGCTTCTGAACCCGTAGTATCAATCCAACATGGGGGATTGTTTTCCTCCCCAGGAAAAGGAAGAGAAATTAGTATCATTGTGGGAGAAGCTATGTAGTAACCTGGCCACAGCTTTTAGCCAGCCCCAGCCTGCTGCGAGTGTGTCTGAGAAGGAGGTCTGGCCGAGTCATCCACCTCCTGCCACAACCAGCAGCAGCCAGTTAAGCCTAATATGAGGCCTCATGCACACGTTCCGCTTTCTATCCTTTTTTCAGGATCCTGAAAAAAGGATAGAAAAAACGGACCCATTCACTTGTATGGGCGACGGACGGCCATCCGTTTTTTCACGGATGCCTGTCCGTTCCGTTTTTCAGATCCTTTTTCACTGGTGCATGTCCCATTTTCATCCGTTTAAACGTGACGGATGGCTCCATTGAACTCTATAGGAGCGTCCGTGAAAACGGATGGAAACGGGTATGTATCCGGTTCCATCCGTTTTCCATCCGTTTTCACGGATAGGTTGCTTGGAGAAACAGAACCAGTCAGAACCAACCTAAACTACTTTGTAACAGTACAGGAGACAGTGTAGGACAGAGGCCAGACAGGAGTTGGAGAGCTAAGTGACAGGATGTCTTTCACTCGCTTGGAGGTAGAGAAATTGATAGGGCTGGTCGAGGGCAAGCCCATGATATGGGACAAGCGCCTGGAAAGCTACCGGGACAACTTGCTCCGCGACCATGCGTGGACATCAATTGCGGAGCAAATGTACCGTGAGGACTGGGCGTCTGCATCATCCAAAACTAAATCCAAATTCAGTAAGTCCTGACATCATTTAGGACATTCCCACTTTAAAAAAAAACAAAAAAAAAACGGATCCGTTTAAACGGATGGTAAACGGATGAAAAACGGATCCGTTTAAACGGATGGCAGTCCGTTTTAACGGATGAAAAACGGATAAAAAGCGGATTGAAAAATACGGACCGTAAAAACGGAACGGGTGCAGACGGAACGTGTGCATGAGGCCTGATTCAGCAATTTTTCTCTGCCTCCCAACAGCTGCAGCCAAGTGAGCAGGCCCAGATCACCCGCCTCAACGAGCAGGTTCAGGCGTACCTGCAGTCTGGCTCGCATAGCCTCTTCTCAGACCCCCTGGACTTCTGGGCAGGCAGATTACAACAGAAGCACTAGGGCTTCTTTCCTGCCCAGCATCAAGTGTCATGTCAGAGAGGGTTTTTAGCGCCACTAAGGGGGTGGTGACACCCAAAAGGACCAAACTGTCACCTGGCAGTGTTAAAAAAAACCACCTTTATAAAAATGAATAAAGGCTGGATTACCTCCGAATTTCATACTCCTCTTGCTGAAGCAGATAATTAGATCAGGCCTTGCAGGGCAGAATAGTCTGAGTGTATTACCAATGTTACTGCCAAATGTCTTGTGTCATGTCATGGGCTGTGCGAACCCGAAGTTTCCAAACCAAAAGCCTTTTAAAAACCAAACACTATTGTCTACCTCCGCCTCCGTTTTCTATGCTTAGCAGGAGAGTAGCTGTTGTTATACACCGTTATTATTAATAGTTCTATTTAGTATTCTTAAATTTGTTTTGAAGCCTCAGCCTTTACTCCCCCCTCCAAAAAAAAAAAAAAATAGAAAGAAATTCAAAAATAAAATTTTCACAGTGGTGTTACCTCTGCCTCCCATTACAAGTTACATTAGCGGAGATTGTTATACTCCACCACAGTTTGTTGTATTTACTAATCACTCTCTGCTGATATACCCCGTCCCCCACTACTACTGGCCGGGGCACCCATGAAAAGCCCATATATAATTTTCACTGCCTATCTTTACAAGGTAGAATGTACAGGCTTGTTGTCCAAACAAGCCAAGCCTTTTTCTTTTACTGTAAATTGTAATCCATGAACCGGAGTGTGCGTAATTTATTAATACTTTGGCCAGCAGACACCGCTGTGTTCATTAATACGGGAAAATGGTCGTGAAACAATCCCTGTCTTCTTCACACTATGTCAGGAAGGTTTTAAAGGTTTAACAAAACACTCAAAACACAGGTTTTACAAGAATATTTTAGTAATAAATAATAACATTTAACAAATAATAAATAATATAATAAACAAAAGAAAGGAACAAAAAAAGGTTACCCAGGCCTTTGCCGACTTCTGGCCATCATCTCCCGCAGCTCTTGGAGCTGCAGAGTTCAAAGGGGACTGCCTATACAAATCTGTGGGGGCCACCACCATCACAGAGGGGGATAGGGGTATGATTACAGGTGTAGTCTGAAGTATTGTGCATAGATTCTGGGAGGAAGGGTTAGGGGTGAAGCCACAGTCCTCATAGCTACAGTTAAAGGAACCGCAGCTTCCTGCAGACAACCATCTCACATTTATTGGCTAGTGGTTGCAGGCAAACAAGGGAATCATAACACCTGTAGGCCAGGATGCCTTTCCTACACAGTGAAGCATCATGGATATCCACAGTACCTTTACACAGGCCATTGATCAGGCACAAGCATTTTGATGCTCTTGATAATTGCCCTGATCCGCGTCCACTGATAAAAGGGAAATTAGATTGTAAACTGCACTGAGACATGATGGAAAAGGGAATAAGATGAATTGTGTATTTATTTTTAAAAAATATTATATATTTTGATGTATGTAATAAATTATAAATAAAAAAAATAGTAAGACACATAGCACTGTGACATCATCACACTAGAACACTGCCTAGTAAGACAAATAGAACTATGACATCATCACACTAGAACATTGCCTAGTAAGACAGACAGCACTGTGACATCATCACAGTAGAACACTGCCTAGTAAGACAGCACTGTTATGTCATCACAATAGAACACTGCCTAGTAAGACAGATAGCACTGTGACATCATCACACTAGAACACTGCTTAGTAAGACAGCACTGTGATGTCATCACACTAGAACACTGCCTAGTAAGACAGATAGCATTGTGACATCATCACACTAAAACACTGTCTGGTATTAAAGACAAACAGCATTGTGATATCATGAAAATTGAACATTGCCTAGGTTAAAAAACAACTAAAACAGATTATGACAATAATAAACCGCCTAGGAATAAATACACAACACAACAGTGACATCATTCCATTGGAATCATTACGACAATGTCTATGAATGAATAAAAACTATGGTGACGTCATCACAACACAACACAATACCACCTAGAAATAACAGTTGTAGAAACTTTTTCTGTTTACGCGAGAGAAGGTTAATGTGATTTGTTTATATAACTCTGTAAAGGCACCTGTAAACTGATGTCATAAGTTATTTTGCCTGATGGCCAGTAGAGTACAGTAAAGAAGTTTTTTCCCAACTTTATAGCAAACTGGCAGAAGGACCCGGCTTCGCCTGGGTATATTTCATCTATTTCATTTAATGTTTCTGTGTGTCGTTGCAGAGAGAAAGTCAATGCAGCTGACAGGAGGTGATTTTTACCTTCATTTTTTCAGTCCCCATTGGCTGTGGAGTGGGAGGGGGCGTGACCTGACCGGGTCGGGGGCGTGGTTTAGCGGGACCTTGGGGGAAGGCGGGGTGCTTTTAAGTCCTTCTTTTCAGGGTGGCCTGAATTACAGGTCAATGCCATGGTAACTAGAAATAACTGGGACCCACAGCAAATATTTGAATGGGCCTCCCCCCCAGCAGCAACTTCTTTGCGACCCCCTCCTCCAGTGAAACCCCTACTCCTGTGGCTAGTCAAGATCGCTCTCCTAGACCAGGCCTTGCAGCCGCTCCGTCCATTTCCTAAAGTGTCTCTGTATATATTCTCATTTTAAAATAATTTTGAGGGGTCCTGACAATAAAATCTTTCAGCCCTATTTGAGTTTGGGCCTCAAATCAGCCGCTTCTCCTACTTCCCCTATAGTTATGCCCCTTTCTCTCTCTCTCTCTCTCTCTACAGATATATTACAGATGAGCAAAGTTATCAAAAATTGGATTTGGCTGCTTTCCCAAATTTCAGAAAGAAATTTGATTCGTTCCGAATTACTTTGTCACGAATCACATTCCATTGTATGTAGCGGGAGAAATTACTGAGAACGGCGATCGCACCGCCTCCCGTCATTGAACCCCTCAGATGTCGTGTTCATCTGACATTAAAATTAAGGTCTTTCAGGGGTTAATCAGGGTTAAAAAAAACACAAAAACATACATTATCCATTAGCTTGTGGAGAGGCTGTCATCGCCTTCTTTATTGAAGAAAGCATGCAATATCTCGGGCGGTGACCTGATGACATCTTCACATAATCACGCTGGCAGGGAGTGGTGACGTCATCACTGAGCACGCTGACATGATGTCATACGTCAATAAGCGAGATTTTGTATGGTTTCTTTAATCAAGATGGCCAAGACAGCCTCTCCGCGAGAAAAATGGATGAGGTGAGTATATATTTTTTTCAGGAAACATAGATTCGTTATCATGAAGTGCAAGGAAATTCGGCTTCATGGTGAATAATTTTTTTCCTGAAATTCGTATCGAAGTCAATTTGCTCAACACAAATATATATATATATATATATGTATTGAAATAACTGTTACATATATGCTAATTTTAGCTAATAAATGACTTAAAACAATAAATATTAATGGAGGTTGAGACTTCATTTTGTTATACCAAGCATTAAATCCTCTGTTTCCTATCTCACAGACACAGCTACATGATACAATCCAGGCTGCCGGCAGCCACCACTAGGGGGAGCTTAGTAGCTTATCAAAGACAGATAACTAAAATATTTTACTCTATGGCTGTGTGAGGGGAAGTAAGAGATTTGGAACTCTGTATCTGAAAACTGTGTTGTTTGCTAAGAAGATACATTATGGAATATGTTATAACAGAATTTTGGACCCAATACACTTTTTGTACTTTTAAGGTATTTTCACACGGGCAAAATACACAATTGCAAAATGAAAAAAGAACACCTGGAAAACTTAATGCGATCGAGCAGAGACTGATAAAGTATAATCTGCTTGTTGTGCTCAGTCAATGATCCACAACCAAGGCGGTGGCCCCTTTATTTTGGGTTCTGCAGCAGGGTGTATATGGAAGCAGGGTCACGTTAATGCTGGGTGACATCTCCCCTTGCTGCCACTTTGGCAAGGTAAAAGTCATGCAGATGCTAGATTTCCTACAGTCATGGCCAAAAGTTTTGAGAATGACACAAATATTATATTTTCACATGATCTGCTGCCCTCTGGTTTTTATGTGTGTTTGTCAGATGTTTTTATCACATACAGAAATATAATTGCAATCATATTATGAGTAACAAAAGCTTATATTGACAGTTAGAATGAGTTAATGCAGCAAGTCAATATTTGCAGTGTTGACCCTTCTTCTTCAGGACCTCTGCAATTCTCCCTGGCATGCTCTCAATCAACTTCTGGACCAAATCCTGACTGATAGCAGTCCATTCTTGCACAATCAATGCTTGCATTTTGTCAGAATTTGTAGGCTTTTGTTTGTCCACCCGTCTCTTGATGATTGACCACAAGTTCTCAATGGGATTAAGATCTGGGGAGTTTCCAGGCCATGGACCCAAAATCTCTATGTTTTGTTCCCTGAGCCATTTAGTTATCACCTTTGCTTTATGGCAAGGTGCTCCATCATGCTGGAAAAGGCATTGTTAATCGCCAAACTGCTCTTGGACGGTTGGGAGAAGTTGCTCTCGGAGGACATTCTGGTACCATTCTTTATTCATGGCTGTGTTTTTAGGCAAGACTGTGAGAGAGCCGATTCCCTTGGCTGAGAAGCAACCCCACACATGAATGGTTTCAGGATGCTTTACAGTTGGCATGAGACAAGACTGGTGGTAGCGCTCACCTCGTCTTCTCCGAATAAGCTGTTTTCCAGATGTCCCAAACAATCGAAAAGGGGATTCATCAGAGAAAATGACTTTACCCCAGTCCTCAGCAGTCCACTCCCTGTACCTTTTGCAGAATATCAGTCTGTCCCTGATGTTTTTTCTGGAGAGAAGTGGCTTCTTTGCTGCCCTCCTTGAGACCAGGCCTTGCTCCAAGAGTCTCCGCCTCACAGTGTGTGCAGATGCACTCACACCTGCCTGCTGCCATTCCTGAGCAAGCTCTGCACTGCTGGTAGCCCGATCCCGCAGCTGAAACACTTTTAAAAGACGGTCCTGGCGCTTGCTGGTCTTTCTTGGGTGCCCTGGAGCCTTTTTGGCAACAATGGAACCTCTCTCCTTGAAGTTCTTGATGATGCGATAGATTGTTGACTGAGGTGCAATCTTTCTAGCTGCGATACTCTTCCCTGTTAGGCCATTTTTGTGCAGTGCAATGATGACTGCACGTGTTTCTTTAGAGATAACCATGGTTAACAGAAGAGAAACAATGATGCCAAGCACCAGCCTCCTTTTAAAATGTCCAGTGTTGTCATTCTTACTTAATCATGACAGATTGATCTCCAGCCCTGTCCTCATCAACACCCACACCTGTGTTAATGGAGCAATCACTGAAACGATGTTAGCTGGTCCTTTTAAGGCAGGGCTGCAATGATGTTGAAATGTGTTTTGGGGGATAAAGTTCATTTTCTAGGCAAATATTGACTTTGCAAGTAATTGCTGTTAAGCTGATCACTCTTTATAACATTCTGGAGTATATGCAAATTGCCATTATAAAAACTGAAGCAGTAGACTTTGTAAAAATTAATATTTGTATCATTCTCAAAACTTTTGGCCATGACTGTACTGTGATCATTGCAAGCTCTTTGCACTTGGAATCATAGTTCAGCCAAGGTGGTTGTCATCTGTGTATGTTGTTACGATCGCCTGACCCCCATCAGTTTGCATATTGTTAGGAGCCCATCCCTTCTTTATGCATGGTGATGTGCAGCCAACAACTAGTGCAGTATGAAAGATGCCATCACCTGACAAAGCAGCACTGGTCCTCCCTCTCACCCCAATAGCGCTTTAAAGGGGTTTTCAGAAGTTCGAAATTGATGACCTGTACCCAGGAGAGGTTATCACTATCTGATCAGAGGATCCGACTCCCAAAACCTCTGCTGATCAGCTGTTTGAAGAAGCCACGGCACCGCAGTGAGTGCCATGGCCTATTCCTAGGCCAGCGTTGACGCGTTTATCAGTCACATGGCCTAGGCCAGTGATGGAGAACCTTTTATAGACCGAGTGCCCAAACTGTAACGCAAAACCCACTTATTTTTCTCAAAGTTCCAACACAGCAATTTAACCTGAATACCAATATAGTATACCTTCCATGTATTATTTAGCTATAATAGTCTGCTTACATTCAATGTGCTGTCTGTGCTGTTCATAGTGCGCCCTGCGCAGATGAATGGCAGGAGAAGTCTAACGCATAATGTATTGGTAAACCAAAGACTTTTTCCAGGGTGTGGGTTCCCACAGAAAGGGTTCTGAGTGCCGCCTCTGGCACCAGTGCCATAGGTTCGCCACCAGTGGCCTAGGCTGAGCTCAGCCCCATTGGAGTGAATATATCTGAGCTGCAAAACCAAGCACAGCCGCTATACAATGTACAGCACTGTGCTTGCTATGCTGTGAGGATCCTGCAGGGGTCACTGCGTTGCAGCCTGCGTTGCAGCCTCTTCAAACAGCTGATCGGCAGGGGTTCCGGGAGTCAGACCTCCACTGATATCAGATATTGATAACCTACTAAAGAAAAAAGAAACAAATGTCCACAATGTCCAAAACCTCCCGATAAGTAGCAAAAAAGGATGCACGGATGAGTCCTCTGGATCTGGGGTAATGAACAGCTTCAATTCCAAATTTAGATGCATCCAGTACCTTGAGTTAAAAGGGGACACATTTCACACATATCGCGCTTCAACAAGCCCTGTGCCACTTGATTTGATCCGACCCCGAATCATCAATAAAGCAAAGTCTTCTTCAACTTCCACGATCCTCTGCTTTCATCCTTGCAGCAACTCCACAGCTCCATGATTTAAATCCCTGAACTTCCGTATATACACTAACTACCTGGCTGGCGGGAGGGTGTATGGCAGGGAGCACCTTTGTCTAATACAACACTATCAGGTGAGAGGCTTTCCTTGCATTGCATATCAAAAGGAATCTATGGCACACCAGTAATGTTCACTTTAAATGCTCTTTATTCACATTTCACATGTATGAGTTCATATAGGTCATAATTTTTAGTCCGGAGAAATTAATAACGTATATACACCAAGTATTATGCGGACGTTTCGGTCAACTCGACCTTTGTCAAGGAATCTGGAGAAAATGTAAAAATTATATACTTAGCATTTCATTAAAAAATATGTAATTGCTCAAAGTTTCAAAGGGGATCCAATGCTCATATAAATTAATAATGAATAAATATATAGATGTTCAAATATTGTAATTAGAGATATATCTTTGTAATATACTGGTCCACCTTTTCAGGAAGTGGAATGATGATGAGTTATATACCATGTATAATCCCAGGGACAAGTGAGGCCATCCATAATCCGCATAAAAATAAAAATAAATCTATGCAAACATTTAATCTATACAGTCATTAAAGTATTCAGAGTAGCAACAACTGAAGGCGATGTTAGGGAAATTACCTTGGTATTACTTGTTGTGTGTATGCTCCGGGGTCGGATGCCACTACTGTGTGCAGTCTCCCCGGTAATGGGATTGTATGGGCTCTATGTAGGGACGTACGATCACGTGACCAGAAGCGTGCGGTCACGTGACCGGGAGCGCACATGCGCTCTCGGTGTCCAAATGATAGTATGGGCTAAACTATTGGCAAAACCATGAAGCAGAAGGGGAATGTAAAGTACTTATTGTATCTTATGCAAAAAATGAAACCTGTTACTGGCTATGGAAATAGTATAGACATAGAAGGTCACAAAATGCAGTTTGTGTGTATCATTATTAAATTCTTGCGTACAAAGCATTATACCTGCATATATTTATATATCCCTTGTATATAGATATACCACCATAACTTTAGACAGAAACAAGCTAATGACAACTTAAACCAGGCTAATGGTAAGAGGAAGGGAAAGGAGAGGGAGGGAGTGGAGGGGAGGGGAAAAAGAGGGAAAGGGGGAGAGGGGAGGGGGGAAAAAAAGGGGGGGGAAGGGGGAAGGAAAGGGGGAGGGAAAGAAGGGGGGGGGGGGGGTTTATTCTCACCCATGAAGACCATAGAAAAATTTTTTTGAGAATATGTCCCCACTAACGAATCTGTAAGGAAAAATGTATATTAGGTCAGAATAGAACAAATACAAGATATAAACAATCGTGTTATAGGTATTAAGCGCATATTAGAGTCCTCAATCTAATTAATCAAAACAAAAACAAAAAATGGCACCTTATTAAATTAAACATTGCAAAAGAAATCACATTCACGATTTAATCCCTTGGGGGATAGTGTGTCCAAACGGTGGATCCAAAAAGACTCCCTCTGGCGTAGGATCAAGGTCCGGTTTCCACCTCTCCGCGGAATCTCAATCTGTTCCAATACTTGAAATCGTAAAGTGGAAATTGGATGTTTGCACTCCTTAAAGTGTGCCGGGATAGGTAGAAGTAATTGATTTGTTCTTATGGTAGATTTATGTTTGGAGATTCTGTCTCTCACGTGTTGTGTTGTTTCTCCAACGTAAATTAAACCGCAAGGGCACTTGATCAGATATACGACATGTGTAGTGTCGCATGTAAAATATCCTTTAACTGGATATTTAACTCCTGTGTATGGATGTGTAATGATGTTACCCTTTATTATGCTCGAGCACTGGGCACAGTGCAAACAAGGGAAGGTGCCTGTTTTAGGGGTACTGAGAAAACGCTGTCTGGGAGTTTTAGTAAGTGGCCCAATATCAGCTCGTACCAGATGATCCTGTATGTTTCTGGTACGTTTGTAACTAGTCAAGGGAGAGGATTGGAATTCCGGTATCTGTGGGTATGCTTGACTCAAGATATGCCAGTGTCTTTTGATCGCATGTTGGATCCGGGGGGACAGTGCATGGTATGTTAGTATACATGGAATCCTGCTGGAAGTGGTAATATTTTCCCTTCTCTTGGTGGTAGGTATTGGTTTCAAGGAGTGTTGTGGGTAGCCTCTCTGTGTGAATCTTGTGGTCATTTCTTCCAATCTCTTAAGACGTATATCCGGATCAGTAACTATTCTTTCTACCCTTTTGAATTGTGACCGAGGTAGTGACAACTTGGTGGCTTTTGGATGATTACTGGTAAAATGAAGAAGACTATTCCTGTCTGTTGGTTTGTTGTATAAATCAAATTGTATATTACCTGCCTGATCTTTGAGAACTGTGGTATCTAGGAAGCTAATCGATTCATGATTAATTTGTATCGTAAAACCGAGCTCTGGGAATATGTTATCCAAGTAATGGTGGAAGGTGCGGATGCTTGATTCCGGGCCTTTCCACAGGCAAAAGATGTCATCTATAAAGCGTAGCCATACAATGGCGTGTTGTGTAAACAATTGGTGTGCATAAACATATTCATTTTCAAAATTAATCATGTAGGCATTAGCATATGGCGGTGCCACATTCGCGCCCATCGCGGTCCCGCACTTCTGGGCATAGTACTGGTCACCGAACAAAAAGTAGTTTTCGTGTAATACAATGGTAAGGAGTTGAAGACAAAAATCCTGCTGTAACTGACTCAGGCTGGATTCTTTTGCAAGTAACATCGAAGTTGCTCTGATTCCTTTCTCATGTTCTATGGACGTGTACAAACTGTTCACGTCCATAGTAACCAGGAGGGAATCAGGTTCAGGTGTACATCGTAAAATTTTGGTAATAAAGTCATTAGTATCCAGCAGGAACGAGCGTGATGTTTTGATCAATGGGGTGAGTATGCGGTCCAAATATATTGATAAAGGGGATAGTATGGATTCAGTAGATGCCACTATCGGTCTTCCAGGGGGGTTATGTAGATCTTTATGTATTTTTGGTAAAGTGTAAAATACAGGTGTTATGGGATGGTATTTAGTGAGGAATGTGACTGTATCTTCATCTATCACATGCATTTTCTTGTAATGATCCAATATAGTCCTAATCTTCTGGGCTATTTTAATAGAGGGGTCCCCATCCAAGGGTTCGTATGTGGAGGTGTCCTTGAGCTGTCTCATGATTTCTTGTGTGTATTGAAATTTGTCCATGATTACTAGTGCCCCGCCCTTGTCAGCTGGTTTAATAATGATGGATTTGTTATTTTGTAACGCTTTTAGGGCCCTTTGTTCTTCTACCATAAGGTTATGTGTATGTTTAAACTCACCTCTCTCATGTGATTGTAGAATATTTTGTATAGTTTGTTGAGTAAAGGATATGTATGTCTCAACCGGGTGGTAGGATTTTGGTGGCATATACATACTTTTATTTCTAAGGCCCAAGGAGCAGAGTCTTAAAGTGTTAATATGGGGCATTTCTTGTTGAGTTCTAGATTCGGTTAATAAACCGAAATGGGTTTTAAGTCTTATGGTTCTAAAGAACCGTTGTAGTTCTTGTTGTAGGAGAAATGTGTCCAAGGGGGTGGTCGGGCAAAATGACAAGCCCTTTTGTAATGTAGTGATTTCAACAGGTGAGAGATTAACTGAAGAAATGTTAATCACAAGGTTGTCTACATTACCTGGGATCGGGTCTGGACACGATTGTCTCCTTCTACTGTTCTTGCCCCTCCTAGTCCGCTTCTTCCTGGTCTGGTTCGGGCCCGGCCTCTCCCTAAAAAAGGTTGTGATCTGTGCTGGTGATAAGATCTCTCGTTATCGGAGCCTGAAGAGCTGGGTCCTGAGGAGTAGTGATAAAAGCGTTGATTCCAATTGGGCTGGAAATTCGGATCTCTCCACTTGTAGACTTTGTTGAGTCGATAATCTTCTGCGTCACGGACGAATTTGGATCGTTTGATAGCCTCTGTTTGCTTACGGTAATCAGAAAGTTGTTTGGTGGTTTTTTCCTGGAGTGCTGTCCACTCTTCTTGAGGTAAGATGGAGGTTAGTTGGTTTTCTGTAGATTCGACTTGTTTGGTCAGGTCATTGATGGTCTGGTATGCTTTTTCTATGGTTAATAACATTAAGTCAAATGAGCATTTGTTCAATATGCTCTCGAATCTATCACAGAAATCAGTATCCTCTTTAAATAAAGTTGGTCGTAGGTGTGACCGTAAGCCCCTCGGTATACGGTTATTCTTATGGTATTCGGTCAGGGTGCTGCAATGTAGTTTCAGGGATGTTAATCGCCTCAGGTCCCGTGTATAGTCTCTAGTTTTCCATTCTTGAGGAGGGATCTGTAAAAATTCATTACCCAAATCTACTTGAGCAATAATGCTATTTGCAGTATCAGTGTCGTATGAAAATACGTTTTTTGACATTGATTCGGGGTGCTAGATCAGCAGTAGTTCAAATGTATAGGAAGTTGAGATCTGCACACCCTCTTCAGCTGGGTGCTCATAGAGGACAAAATGTCACTGTATATCAAAAGGAATCTATGGCACACCAGTAATGTTCACTTTAAATGCTCTTTATTCACATTTCACATGTATGAGTTCATATAGGTCATAATTTTTAGTCCGGAGAAATTAATAACGTATATACACCAAGTATTATGCCGACGTTTCGGTCAACTCGACCTTTGTCAAGGAATCTGGAGAAAATGTAAAAATTATATACTTAGCATTTCATTAAAAAATATGTAATTGCTCAAAGTTTCAAAGGGGATCCAATGCTCATATAAATTAATAATGAATAAATATATAGATGTTCAAATATTGTAATTAGAGATATATCTTTGTAATATACTGGTCCACCTTTTCAGGAAGTGGAATGATGATGAGTTATATACCATGTATAATCCCAGGGACAAGTGAGGCCATCCATAATCCGCATAAAAATAAAAATAAATCTATGCAAACATTTAATCTATACAGTCATTAAAGTATTCAGAGTAGCATTGCATTGCAAACCCCCTGCTCATTGCGGTCCTACACACTCGGATCTCCTTTCCTCTCTTATATAAACCTATGGCCGGTACACCATCACAGAAGGAAAGAAGAGCCATGATTATAAACGTAGCCTAAACTATTAAAAGTGGAAGGAAAAGTTTTTTTTGTTGTTTTAGGGGGGATGGGGAGGTGAAGGTACAACCCTCATAGCTACAGCCAGCAGCTTCCCACACACAGCCATCCGACATTTATTGGAAGATGCAAAGCAACCAAGGAATAGGTGGGAAATAGGAGGGAAATTTCAGCACCTGCAACAAGGATGCCTTGCCTACATGGGGCAGTGCCATACAGACCCACAGCACTTTTTCACTGGCCTTGTACAAGGCTTGTTCATAATAGTTGTAATGCTTATTGTAAAAGGGCCCTTAAGGAAATTAGATTAAAAATTGCATAGAGAATATGTTAGCACTTTGTAAATAAAATACATACGTAATAAAAATCAGCCTAGGAATAATGACGAACACTATTGCAACAGCATAACAACAGAACACTGCGTAGTAATAAACACAGACAGCATTGTGTCTCTATGACAATGTCTCTAGTAATAGAGACAAACAGCAGTGTGACATCATAAAACTAGAACAATGCCTAGTAATAAAGACAAAGAGCATTGTGACATCATAAAACTAGAACAATGCCTAGTAATAAAGACAAACAGCAGTGTGACATCATAAAACTAGAACAATGCCTAGTAATAAAGACAAAGAGCAGTGTGACATCATAAAACTAGAACAATGCCTAGTAATAAAGACAAAGAGCAGTGTGACATCATAAAACTAGAACAATGCCTAGTAATAAAGACAAACAGCAGTGTGACATCATAAAACTAGAACAATGCCTAGTAATAAAGACAAAGAGCAGTGTGACATCATAAAACTAGAACAATGCCTAGTAATAAAGACAAAGAGCATTGTGACATCATAAAACTAGAACAATGCCTAGTAATAAAGACAAAGAGCAGTGTGACATCATAAAACTAGAACAATGCCTAGTAATAAAGACAAAGAGCATTGTGACATCATAAAACTAGAACAATGACTAGTAATAAACGCAAACAGCATTGTGACATCATAAAACTAGAACAATGCCTAGTAATAAAGACAAAGAGCATTGTGACATCATAAAACTAGAACAATGCCTAGTAATAAAGACAAAGAGCATTGTGACATCATAAAACTAGGACAATGCTAAGTAATAAAGACCAGCAGCATTGTGACATCATAAAACTAGAACAATGCCTAGTACTGAAGAAAGAAAGCAAGAACACTCTCCCAGATGAATAAAAAACACTGTACTGCACAGGAGGACTGCAAGTAAATGTGATTTATTTAAAAACATAAAAAACATGTAAAACAAGCTAAGTGTTTCTGTGGCATTCCACCACCTTCATCAGGCTAATCCATACAAAGAATGCAACAACTTATACAGCTAGATCACAGGAAATGAGAATTAACCCTAAGGGGAAAGATATACAGTATCTCACAAAAGTGAGTATACCCCTCACATTTTTGTAAATATTTTATTATATCTTTTCATGGGACAACACTGATAAAATTTTGAAACAATGTAAAGTAGCCAGTGTACAGCTTGTAGAACAGTATACATTTGGTGTGCCCCCAAAATAACTCAACACACAGCCATTAAAGGGGTTGCCCGAGTTATTTTTTGTCCTTTGTATGTTTCTAACTAGTCAAATACAACAGCTTTTCCATACACTTTCTGCTTCTAAAGCTGCTAGTTTCTCAGGTTTCAATGAGGGTCACATGACCTATGATGTCAGCTTGCCTCCCTGCTAATCTTGTATTCTTGCACAGAGCCTGTACATGAGAGGTCACTGTGCTGGCCACGCCCCCCTGCTCTGCCAGGCTCCTGCTCTCTGCTCTCCCTGGATTCTTTCAGATAAAACATTAACCCCTTCAGCCAGAACACACTGAAGGCTTTACAACAGCAGCTGCAGATGTAAAGATACACAGGATCTGCTCTCCTCATCCTACAGACACAAAGCTGACTGGAGCTGATCTGGAGGAGATGCAAAGTATCGTATTGTACAAGAACAGGTAGGGTGAAGACCCTGTGTGTATCAGCAGTTTCATTGTACAGCTGGGACTTGTAGTCCTACACCTACAACATGCTGCAGAGTATTCCAGCAGACATGTCACTCGGGCCAGCTTTTGTATTCACTGCCTTTGCATAGCAGGAAGGGGGAGGGGCAGAGATTGTTATTACTGCATGTAAACAAAGACCAGAAGAGAACCAGGGAAATGAGGAAATATAGATTTTTTTGCCTAAAACTTGCTTAACTTAGTTATTTATTGCTGCCCATCAGATTTACAGTACTATACATTTTTTTTCATAACTCGGACAACCCCTTTAATGTCTAAACTGCTGGCAACAAAAGTGAGTACACCCCTAAGTGAAAATAGTCAAATTGTGCCTAAATTGTCAATATTTTGTTTGGCCACCATAGTTTCCAGTACTACCTTAATTCTCTTGGGCATGGAGTTCACTAGAGCTTCACAGGTTACCACTGGAATCCTCTTCCACTCCTCTATGACGACAGAGAGCTGGTGGATGTTACAGACCTTTTGCTCCTACACCTTCTGGTTCTGCTCAATAGGGTTTAGGTCTGGAGACATGCTTGGCCAGTCCAGCACCTTTACCCTCAGTTTCTTTAGCAAGGCAGTGGTCGTCTTGGAGGTGTGTTTGGGGTCGTTATCATGTTAGAATACTGCCCTGCGGCCCAGTTTCCGAAGGGAGAGGATCATGCTCTGCTTCAGTATGTCACAGGACATGTTGGCATTCATGGTTCCCTGAATGAACTGTAGCTCCGCACAAGCCGGCAGCACTCTTGCAGCCCCAAACCATGACACTCCCACCACCATGCTTGACTGCAGGCAAGACACACTTGTATTTGTACTCCTCACCTGGTTGCCGCCACACACACTTGACACCATCTGAACCAAATAAGTTTATCTTGGTCTCATCAGACCCCAGGACATGGTTCCAGTAATCCATGTCCTTAGTCTGCTTGTCTTTAGCAAACTGTTTGCAGGCTTTCTTGTGCATCATTTGGGTCCTTCCTTCTAGGTCACCAGCCATGCAGACCAATTTGATGCAGTGTGCAGCGTATGGTCTGAGCGCTGACGGGCTGACCCCCCACCCCTTTAACCCCTGCAGCAATGCTGGCAGCACTCATGTCTATTTTGAAAAGACAACCTCTGGATATGACGCTGAGCACGTGCACTTAGCTTCTTTGGTTGACCTGGTCTGAGTGGAACCTATCTTGTTAAACCGCAGTATGGTCTTAGTCACCGTGTTGCAGCTCAGGTTCAGGGTTTTGGCAATCATCGTATAGCCTCTGCCATCTTTATGCCATTCTTTTTTTTCAGATCTTCAGAGAGTTATTTGCCATGAGGAGCCATATTGAACTTCCAGTGACCAGTATGAGAGCGTGTGAGAGAGCTAACACCAAATCTTACACACCTGTTCCCCATTCACACCTGAGACCTTGTAACACTAACTAGTCACATGACACCGGGGAGGGAAAATGGCTTATTGGGGACAATTTGGCTATTTTCACTTAGGGGTGTACTCACTTTTGTTGCCAGAGGTTTAGACATTAATGGCTGTGTGTTGGGTTATTTTGAGGGCACACCAAATTTACACTGTTATACAATCTGTACACTGACTGCTCTACATTGTATCAAAGTGTCAGATCTTCAGTGTTGTCCCATATAAAGATATAAAATATTTACAAAAATGTGAGGGGTGTACTCACTTTTGTGATATACTGTAGGAGTGGCAGAGAGGAATAGCTAACCCTAAGTAGGCTGGAAAAGTTGATTAACCCAATACAAGCCACATATAGTAAACACACCAAATATGCAAAGTGCAAGTGCAGAGATGACAGTACCAGGAAAAAAAATCTATAAAGTATCAGTGCTGAATGGTGTAACTTCCACGGGGAGTGGTGAAGTCCCATGAATCTGGAGAATGCAGGAGAATGAAAATAGAGAAATGGCGACATCAATAAGATATCTAGAGTAAGAACAAAAGACATGTCCATTAGTGAACATTAGTCCATTAGCAGCCCCTTGAGGAATTTAAAGGGGTTATCCAATATCATAAACTGCCCCCACATGTGCCAGGCCCCTCACAGGTAATATACTTTCTCCGCTCCCTGCTCCTGGTCCCCGCACTACTGCCACTGCTTCTCCTTGTACATGGATGAAAACATCCGGTGTCGGGGGGAGCAGCCAATGGCAGGCAGGGACGGGGACGAGCCTCCCTAGCATTGCAGGTAACACTAGGGAGGCTCGTCCCTGTCCCCGCCTGCCATTGGCTGCTCCCCCCCGACACCAGATGTTTTCATCTGTGTGCGGGGAGAAGGAGCGGTGGCGGTGCAGGGACCAGGAGCGGCGCAGGGAGTGAGGTAAGTATATACCCTGTGAGGGGCAACTTCACCTACACTTTGTCTCTTGTCTTAAGGTTTTATCACACCAGGGAGCACCCATCTTTATTTCTCTATCCCCTGAGGATAACACAGGGAACGCCCCCTCTTCTTTTTGTTTTTATAGTAATAAAGACAAACAGCGTTGTGACATCATGACAATAGAACACTGCTTAGTAATAAAAATAAACAGCATTGTGACATCATGACATTAGAACACAGCCTAGTAATAAAGACAAACAGTGTTGTGACATCATGACACTAGAACACAGCCTAGTAATAAAAACATATAGCATTGTGACATCATGACATTAGAACGCAGCCTAGTAATAAAGACAAACAGCATGATGACATCATGACACTAGAACACTGGCTAGTAATAAAGACAGATAGCATTGTGACATCATAAAACAGATAGCGTTGTGACATCATGACACTGGAACACTGCTTAGTAATAAAGAGTAACAGCATTATGACATCATGACACTGGAACAATTAAATATTAACATAATAATTGCAAAACAGCATAGGAACAAATACAAACACTATGGTGACATTATCCAAATGGAATCTACCCAGGACAAAAGACAAACAGTTTTGTGACATCATCACAATAAGATTCTGTGTAGGAAAAAAGAAATATGCTATTAGGATATATTATATTATAACAATGGAATGCCTCCTAAGGGTTAAATAATACTATATAATCACAATAACACTGCCTAGAAATGAATACAAACCATGCTATGACATCATCTCAATGAAATTTCACCAAAACAAGAAAAAAAACTATGGTGACATCATCACAATACAATACTGCTTAGAAATGAAAAAGCTTAATTTGTTTACCAGAGCGAGGCTGAGGGGTCATTTAGTGTCTTTATATAAATATGTGGATCCTAAAAAACCCAATGCTGTAAGTTATTCTGCCTGATGGCCAGTAGGGGGCGGAAGGTCCCTATCCAACCCTCCCCTCCGCCACTTTATGGCAAATTGTTATTATTTAAAGGGGTTCTCCAAGTTAAATTTATTGATGACCTATTCTCAGGATTGGTCATCAATATCAGATCGGCGGGGGTCCGACACCCGGCACCCCCACCGATCAGCTGTTTGAAGAGGAGGTGCGCGCAGTACCAGCGCTGCCTCCTCTTCATTATTTACCTGCTCGCCGTAACATGGGTAGCGGTGAGCAAGTGTAATTACACCTAACCGCCCCATTCATTTCAATGGGAAGGCTGGTTCCCATGTACAAACTACAGTACCCATGTTACGGCGAGCAGGTAAGTAATGAGGAGGCAGCGCTGGCACAACACGTGCCTCCTCTTCAAACAGCTGATCGGTGGGGGTGCCGGGTGTTGGGCCCCTGCCGATCTGATAAGGTCATCAATAAATTTAACTTGGTGAACCCCTTTATGCATAGTTTTTACCTTCTACATCAACAGGAAGATACTGTTTAGACTTTTGTGTATCCTTTAAGATGTTGATTCCAATAGCATTGTCTCTTCCACGTAGAAAACTCAGCGAAGGAAAACCACATAGTTACATAATACAGTGTGCATATTTTCCTGTACTTCTGAGCACCATGCGGGGACGATCTGTTCTCTGTACACACTTATTTTGCAATGTAGCCCTCAGTATGTTAGCATGACTAATGTAACCTAATATAGAAGTATGTTTAAATAACTGTGTTACATATATGATCATTTTTTTAGCTAATAAATAACTTTATAATAAATATAAATGGGGACTGAGGCTTCATTTTGTCATACAGGGCACTAAATCACCTGCTTCCTATTACACAGGAAAAGCTACATGATACAGTCCTTTCTGCTTGCTGCCACCACTAGGGGGAGCTTATGAGCTTATCAAAGACAGATAAAATAAATCATTAAGATCCTTAGCTCCTTTTCCCTCATTTTACTCTATTGCTGTGTGAGTGCAACCAGGGGATTTGGAACTCTTTCTCAGAATAAACAGTTTTATAAAATGATGCACAATGAAATATTTATTTGGACAGAATTTTGGACCCGATAGATGAATAAAAATTGAACAATTATAATAGTGGTTTTTGGCACTAGTAGAGTTGGGCATCAATTAGGGTACTGGTAGTGGTGAATACCTCACTAATAGGAGTAGGTACTTGGGTATGGATGGAGGAAAGAGGAGGAATTTTGCATTCAGAGTGTGTTACTATTAACGCTACCACACCCAGCAGCAGTAATCTGACATCCGCAGTACACAGAAATCATGCAACATCACGCAACATCCTGAACCTTCCTTTTTCTAGACTTAGGAACTCACAAGCTTTGTAATAATGACCCGGCGTTCACGCTAAACTTGAATCTGTCAGCACAGATATAACACGAAATGTTCCTCCAATGTTGTCATTCTTCATTTCCCCTGTGGGGGCACTGTAGGAAAATTTCAGACTTGTTGCCAGATTCCCTCCCAAATTACTGCTGATCGCTGATGCTGTTGGTACTGATTCATCAAGTTACATCCTGAGGAACGTTGTCAAATCTGACAGGACCATCCATTTATGGACAGGGCTTTGGACAGATGGACGTGCTCGAACTGGCTCTGAAAATTAGGGACTGTCCCTGCAAACTCAGGACAGTTAACAACTATGAATCCACTAGTGATGAAACAACCTGTACTTTTACTATTTCGTGCGTGTTGATTGTCTTTTCTTCTAGATACAGTCCACATCCGCTTTTGCAATCCCCCATGTGGTGAGCAGTAACTCCTGACGTAACCTATTGCATCAGTTACCCTGAAACCAACCATTTCCTATATATATCCTATATAAGAACTGTTGTAGATACCTAAATTCCATACATAGTGGGACATGACATGCATATACCTTCAATGACAAAATTAAAAAAAATTCCGCCCCCAGATAGAAATGTCAGATTGCTGCAAAACTCGGTATGCAGTTATGTCTGAAGTAGATATGGAAATGATTACAGGTGTGGTCTGATTAGAAACTGAGTCCTGCCACAAGAGGGCGTAAAAGTGCTTCCCCTGTTGCCCCATAAGAATACTCTCAGAGACTACTTTTGGGTAGAGTACCTCTTGCTAAGAGATCGTGCCATGACACACTCGAAGACGTTTTGGCTAGTTGACAGAAATTGAAAGGGGGCTTATCATTGGACTGAGAGAAGCAGGACGGTCATTTCGACAAATTGACTGCCATCTAGCTGTTAGGAGGTATTAGGAGCAATGGTTAATGTAAGGCCATGCACATATGACAAACAGGCTCCTAGGGATCTGGAACCTCCTTTTAATTGTAAAGTTTTCCCAAATAAAGTATGCTCTAATATTGTAATCACCTATATATTTCAGTATTAGATGCACACATAAGAAAGTTTGACTCCAACAACTCCTTCTTGGTGCATTATATTTTTGTGAATGAGTGTATTAGTTTATGGTATAGTGTAGCGCCCTGGAGCAACGGTACTTTGGCGTATGGAGATTTGTAGATATTTGCCCCTATTGCTTCTATGAAAAGCCATCAACTCCATATTTTATTGCATTTTGAAGGGTTAACCTGCTCTATGATGTTGTAGAATACCATCCTTAGGCTTCATGAAGAGTGAGGGACCATTAACACTTTCAACACACAAAGAAAATTACTCAAAGGGGAAGGGCCAGGATTTGACTTATATACACAATCATTCTAAGGCTACTTTCACATCTGTGTTTTTGCTGTCTGGTTTTGAGATCCAAATGTATCAGTAGTTCAGCCGGCACCCGATCCTAGATACACGCTGCACGGGAAGGAGAAAATGTGTAGTGAAGAGAAATCCCAGCAGACGTGTTATTATATTTCACAATGCTTGACTTTTATTCCATCAGTGTGGTATATACAGTCCCCTCTTGGGTGCGTTTTGGCAGACCTGTTGAAAAAGGCATAACTGCCGAAACGCATCCAAGAGGACACTGTATATACCACATTGATGGAATAAAAGTCAAGCATTGTGAAATATAACACGTCTGCTGGGATTTCTCTTCACTACACATGGTTTTGAGATCTGGCATGGGATCTCAAAACCACAGCAAAACTCTTCGGTTATAATAATACAACTGGCTGTACGCGTTTCGAATGGATGCGGTTGTATTATATCAAAACTGAGGAAACCATTTTAAGTCAATGGGTGTCGGATCTGTTTTTTTTGTGTCCGAAAAAAATGGATCCAGCACCATTGACTTAGGCCTCTTTCACACTAGCGGCAGTCAGGATCCAGCAGGTGAAGGGTGCCATCGGATCCGGACTGCCGCAGGGACATGTGTGGGGCTGGAATGCCACATGTCACACAGTACCATATACAGACATACACACACATACACATACATACTTACATACTCCAGGCAGGCAGGCCGCACGTCTTCATGCCCAGGAGGTGCGCAGCTATGACGATTCCCCACAGCGCCCCCTGCTGGGATCCGTCCTGAACTCCATTGAAAGTCAATGGATGGCGTATCCGTTTACCATGTTGGTCACACCAAACGGATCCGTCACCATTGACTTGCATTGGGGGTCATTCCGGATCCGTCTTGGTGCGGATGCCTGGACTGGAGACGGATCCGGAATGGGGACGGATCCGGAATGGGGACAAAACTAAAGCGTTTTTTTTTCCGGTATTGAGCCCCTATGACGGAACTCAATAACGGAATTTAAAAATGCTAGTGTGAAAGTAGCCTTACATGGCTTTTGTGCCGGATCTTGCTTCTTCAGTTTCTCATAAACCGCTGCTTGCAATGGTTTTGTGTCTGGCATAGGAACGCAACACACCGTAATGGAATGCATTCTGCTGCACTCTTTCCGGTTTGTTCAGTTTTGTCCCCTTTGACAATCAATTGGGACAAAACTGAAGCATTGTCAGATCCCAAAACCAGACAGCACAACATAGATGTGAAAGTAGCCTAAGCTATACATGCATGTCTAATCTTAATTGGATGGGTTATACTCTCTAAACTACCGCAATGGATACAATCATGCATGAGCAGCACATGATCACTTAGTGCTCTTAGTGAACATTTACCCAACATCTGATATTCATTACAAATCCTCCTCTGTCAGGTCCAGTCTAATTTATGGCCCCCTCACCCAAAAGAGTGTTCCCTTTCCAATGTATACATGTATAGAACTGGAGAATGTAATATCTGGTATAATCAGACGGCATTATACTATATATATTTTTTTAATATCCCCTTTAATGATTTATACCATTGTTTATACGTATTCTATTTTAAATTGTTGAACTAGTATGTTATATTTTTTGTAATATATCCTGTTCATTTGCACTGTTATTGCACTGTGGAAAGGTTTAATGCACAGGCAGCTAATAGTGAGAGGCTTTGGGACTTTCCAGACCGTGCACTGAGATGCTAGTAATTTTCCACAGTTTACATAAGAGCTAAGTTTTGGAGGACAAAAACAGACACTGTGAACTTTAGACTGTTAAGGTTTAACTCTGTCAGACTGTTGTTTACGACTGAAAACTGCTTGGTCATTTTCACTGATTTGTATTGAGGCACAATACAAGTTTATGGAAACTTTGAACTCCAACATTGTTTCTGTAAGGCTGTGCTTCTCCAGCTTCACCTTCCCACTAGAAGGTTCTAGATCAGTTAGAAACTGTAGATGACATAAGTGACCAGAAAAAGATGCTGAGAAGGGGATACTCTGCCCCACCAGTCATAGACCCTGGGCCACCAGCCGTTTGGCCAGGGTACCAGCCTTCCGAGAAGGAGAGGGATGGCTAGCTTAGGCCTTTCCTCAGCACAGAACCTTCGACCACCAGAGGGTAGACTGGAGAAGCCAGCCCTATGTCTCGCCTGTATTGTTTTTCACTTGAGTTCCTCCAGTAAAGAAGTACACTGGTTTACTGCATACCCTGATTCTCTGGGTTACACCATGCATTACCATCCCTTCCAGAGAGCAGCAAAATGTGGTGACACCTCAATGGTGTCTGGGGGATCCAGTGCACTGTTGGGGCCACCCCAAACCTAGCCACTGGAGAAGCTTCTGGTTTGTTTGGTAACTTTGGGGATGGGAGGGTGTCTTTCTGTCTACAGCTATATAGAGCAAATACCGTATGCAATATATCCTCCCGGGTTATAGAATTAGAAGACTATCTGTCAATGATTTGATAAATGCAACACCACAAATGCTAGAAGTAGCAACAAGATTCTTCCAAAAGATGTATCAGCACAAGTTTAACCAAAGCAGCAACCACATGCAAAGCCTCAGTGTAAATCATAGATAGCAGCTGTTTTATATAACTGGCAGTAATCCTACACATAAAGTGTAGAGTAAATGGAGGAAGAGACCACTATGGTTTAATATAGAAGTAAGTAATATATTAAAGGAAAAGAAGACTGTTTTTAAGCGAAATAAACAAGCCAGAAGGTAATAGAGAACCGTATAAAAGTAAACAGAAAGAGGACAAACATATTATTAATACTGCTAAAGCATCAAAAGAAGAAGAATTGGCCAAGTCTATTGAGAAAGGGGACAAAACCTTTGTTTATGTATATGTATATGTATATTAGTGATAGGAAGAAAAAAAATGTGGGATTACAAAAAATAGAAAAGGGCAAAGTCACTATATTAATGCGGATAAGGCTGTCGCTGACCATTTGAGTAGTTACTTTTTTTAGTATTTTCAAAATGGTAACTTGTATGGTTATAACATTACTGCTGGCTGTAAAGGCTCAGCCCGAATGTTTTGGGAGGATGATGTCATGGGTGAATTGTCAAACATGGGTTCAGATGGCATCCACACAAGTGTCCTTACAGAACTCCAGTCTGTGGTTGCTGCCCCTCTTACTGGTTTGTTAAACCAGTTCTTCCTGACAGCGGATGTTCCTGAAGATTAGAGAATGGTCAACGTTGTACCTATCCACAATAGCGGTAGCAGAGAAGAAGCTGGACACTACAGACCCATTATGTCTGACCTTGGTAGTAGTAAAAATAATGGAAACCCTCCTGAGAGATAGTTGACCACCTAAAAAAAAGCAACTTGCTTGATCCAAAACAGCATGCCTTCACTGACGGCGGGTTATGTCAAACTAATCATATTGATTTCTTAGACTATGTCACAAAAGTTCTAGATGAAGGTGACACCATGGATATTGCCTACCTGGACTTCGTGAAAGTCATTGATACAGTGCACATAAAAAGCTGATAGAAAAATGAGTTAAGGTTTGACTTAATCCCTGGATAGTTCAGTGGATTCATGGATGGCTGATGAATAGGTGTAGGTGTAGGTCTTGTAGGTGACATAGGAAAAGGTTTTTTAGGTAAGGTCTGCCTCTCTGCTGATGACATAGAATTGTATAACAGGGTGGACATTCCTGGAGGCATTAGTAACAAGGAAAAAGATTTAGCTTCTTTGGATAAATGGTCCACAAATTGGAAACTGCAGTTCAACAAGTCCAAATGTAAACTAATGCACTTGGGGAGAACAAACCCTCTATCTGACTATCATATTGGCAGTTCTGTGATAAGACTTCAGAAGAGAAGGATCTAGTGTTCCTTATATCTAACAGCTTCAGAATGAGTACACTGTGTGGACAGATGGCTGGGAACGCAAGTAGTATGCTTGGCAATATAATTAGAGGTATAATCAAGAGAAAGTTTGTGATCCTGCTGTATAGAGCACTAGTGAGACCACATCTGGAATACTGTGTCCAGTTCTGGAGACCCCACCTACAAAAATGTATAGATAAAATGGAACAGATGAAAAGGAGCGCTGCAAAAATTGTAGAGGGTATGAAGCATAAAAGATATCAGAAGAGACATAAAGAACTTAAAGGGAACCTGTCATCTCCGAAACACCACCTGAGCTAGAGTAAGCGGTGTATAGTGTAAGTGACGTTGAGTCTGGTTATGTAATTTTTATCTTCATACTCACTTCCATTCTGACGCTGTGCTCCCACAAACCTGCAGTAAAATGCACTCAGTGGACTCCGGTGCTCACTCACATAATGGAGAGAACTCAAAGAAGAGTCCTCTCAATGCATTTTAATGCTGGTTTGTGGGAGCACAGCGTCGGAATGGAAGTGAGTATGAAGATAAAGCTTACATATTCGGATTCAGCATCACTTACACTATACACCGCTTACTCTAGTTCAGGGGGTGTTTTGGAGATGACAGGTTCCCTTTAAACTGTATTCAGTTGCCTTGAGAAAAGAAGAGAAATGGGGGGACATGATCTAAACCTTTAAATATGTTAAAGTCATAAATAAGGTACAGGGGGGAAATGCCATTAAGAAAAAAAAAAATCAAAAACTCAACAGAAGAACAAAGGAGCCCAATCTAAAGTTATTGGGGGGAGGGGAGTAGTTCAGCCTTAAAACAAACTACCAGCAGATGTGGTAGGGAACTCTACAGTAAGTGAATTCAAACATGGGATAAACACATATCCTAAGTTATAATATAAGAGCAGACAAGATGGATCATGTCCTTTCCTTTTCTCCTGTCAAGCTTCTATGTTTCTTGTAGATATCAATGCCCAAACCACAGCTTCCTGCTCATATTTGCTTATGGCTATTTATGAAGAACCTCAAATCCATCTACAGTATATTGTTTCTAGCTATCCATATGTCAAGCTGCAGCCACAACCGGTACAATTAAAATGGGTTTTCCAAGACCTAAATTTGGATGAGCTATCCTCTAGATAGGTCATCAATATCAGATTGGTGAGGGTCTGACTCTCAGCTTTTTGAAGGCATGTGGTGCTCGCGAGCGCTATGGTCTCTTCTTCATTGGTCACATAGCCTTTATACAGCTCAGTCCTATTTAAGTCAATGGGTGCTGAGCTGCAGGAACCCAGCATGGCCACTATACAGTATACAGAGCTGTCTGCTTTGACGCTTTCCGGTCTGTACACTGTGTTAGTTCCAGTGGCCACTGCTCTGTTAGAATCTGATCGGTAGAGGTACCAGGGGTCATATCCTGGGACCCTGACTACGTCCCCTAGATGTTAGAGAAAATGAACAACAGAAATGTTGGGTTTTAACAAGCTTGATCCTTACGCTCATCCAGGAGATAAGCGACTTTCATAGGTAAAATATTTGACGATTGCTTATTTCTCTTTTATACTGAAATAAGCGCCATACGTGGGACATAACCTCTTGGTGTTAAGGGCAACAATTTTCAGAATACACCCCCTTCATGGTCCCTTAAAGGGGTTATCCTACAAAAAATATTAAAATGCAAGAAATAGGGAATTAGCAATGAACTATTATGGCAATATATGTGCAATAAAAATATTATAAGGATTTTAGTGTACATTGTATTTTCCTCTCTTGTAGCACCTCTGCTGGTTCTCCAGTGGCTGAAATTCTAGACTGCCTTCTCCTGCATTCAGTGGTGGATCACCATGCTCAGTAGCTTCCCGGCTCCCTTCCCCAGTGCTGGTGCAGTGAATTTGTCCATACTTCTAAATCCATAGAAATACATAGCTGTATCTCTGTCACGCGCAGGTGTGTGTGTGGGGGGGAACCAAACCAAGCATAGGAGGGAAAGGAGATTAGGCCTAGAAACTAAGGAAGGAAGATGGACACCTCCTACAGGTAACCCTGGCTCAAATCCTGTCTATCTACAAGTATGAACAGGCCTCAAAGGTAGGCAAGTTCATACACAGGAACCTAAACACCAAACTGACCCTATAGGACCCTGGAAACAAATGACAGGAATGAGTCTACCTGTTCCTCCAAAAGGAAGGACAAACAGGAGTCTCCCTAAGGCCTAATAACAAAACCAAAGGAGGGAAAAGGAAACTTATCTTTCAATGAAGAAATGGAGGCTCCAGGATCTCAGCTGAAACCAAACTGCTGCTCACCACCACAACACTGAAGCTATAAACCGCAAGGAATAGTGGGAGAAGAAGCAATAAATAGGGGATGGACAATTACCACACCAGGAACACCTGAGGGAAAAGGGTGTGGTAAAAACCAACAACAAAAAGGGAAAACATGTCAGATTATACCATGTGTTGCCAATCTGACAGACCTCCTGTTACCTGTAATAGGAATGTCCGTGACAATCTCTCTCTTGACAGTGGAGAAGAAAACTGGGGGAGGACATTACAAATTGTTGCGCTATTAATTAGTGGAATCGCTGGGGCTGTCTGGGAGGGACTATTTTCTATGGAGGTGAGGAAGGGTTTAACAAGAGCTGACTGCAGTACACTCCTGGGAGATGCAGGTACTAGAGGAACTGCTGCCCACCCACAGAAACTGAAGAGACAAGAGACAGAGATAGGTGAGTAACGAATATAAAAAAGGTGAAAATTATACAGGAGAGTAGCGTTTTTGTTTGCATGTATAAAGTTAAGATAATGTGTGCATTACTATAGATATTTTTTTTAAATTGAGGGATAACCCTTTATCTATATGGATCCAATGGGTAATTATTCTCTCAATTGCCCTTGGCCTCCCTTTCCCTAACTTTATCATTTATTATTTGGCATATTACTCCTTTTATACCACCTCACCCCCTCCACATTCCCCTCCCAATAGCATTCTCAATGAGGTGCTAGCTGTCCACCAGCATCTCCCATGGCTTCATCGTTTAACCTTCTTCGATATATGATTTAAGTGCATCACCCATTTAGCCGTGATATACATGCACGCACAGCCGAGCAAGCGTTTATGATTGTTATGTGACATGGGCAAAAGCCATATAGTGTGTAAGGCTAATCAAATCTTGATTGTGGCAAGACCAATATCCAGGGGAATTCTAATTTTAGGTCTGTGGTTCTTTGAAGCCTTGAAGCTGCCGTACTCACCAGCAGCAGCTGTGTGATGAGAGGAACATGTGGTAGTGAAATACAAGGGTTCATCACTCCCCACAACATCCTGAAATACAATGTGCGACTTTCTATTCATTTTTGCTTACTAAGTAAGACGAGAAAGGAGAAGTTCTTCATCTCAAAGGTCAGGCATATACTTGCTGATGAGAAGAGTAGTTGCTTGGGGACCTAAAGGGGTTGTCCGGGCACTGAAGACAAATTAGAGATGACCAGACATGGTGTATGAGTTAAATAAAAAACAAAAACACTCATCTGCTCTGGTCCCATGGCCAGACTGGGAAATTAAAGTGGCCCTGAAAAAAAATAAAAGTGGCCCCAATGCAGCAGAAAAAATACTACCTTTAGCAGAACAAGATACCACAGTACAGCACAAAATACTGCCTAAATTAATTAATGCTGAGAGTATCAGATCTTTATGTACCTGGCTTTTGGCCAGAGGAGGGTTTAGGTGCCCCCCTGGTCACCGGCCCACCGGGAAATTCCCCTGTAGGGTCTATGATTAGTCCGTCCCTGTCTGGTCCTCTCAGTTCCTGCTATGAATCTCCATCTCTGGTTCTGGTTCCAGTCTGGCCAGGAGGGTGACATGTCAACTCCCTGAATATTCATGTATTGCTTGATCAGCGTCAATAAAGTATTGAATATTTTGTGATTATGGGTGTTTGAAAGTGGTGTGGCGATTCATGCAAACTATGGACCTATTTTTTGGAGACTGTGAAGTTATGGATGGGATCTGAACCACAATAATTTGTCTTCCCATGAGGGTCACACTTAAGGCAAATGAGGGCCAAATGCACCTCCAGGTCAACAATTTTGCCTCAAGGTAGTGGATGCAAAATACCCCCTGCTAAGATTTTGATCACGTAGTAGATTGCCAACTGGTGATTGCAAATTGCATATATCTCCCAAACGTTTACCAGAGATTGTCCAATACCAGAACAAAATATATCAGAGTTTCTTCATATGTATATTGAAGTTGAATGGTAATTACTGCACCATCTCCAGGGCTACCTGTAGTCACGAGCTACTTATGTCTACTAGGAAATCTGGCCATGATGAGGACTGATCCATCCAGTGGATAATATGTATCTGAATTGGCGAATCCTGCCATGTTATAATGCTGCTGCTTGGATTCTGAGGCATCTGATATGAGGAACTGATTGTTGGTGGTGTTTCTAAAAAACATTTCTGGGATATGTTAGATTTCTATTCAATTGGTTTTTACTGTCGTCAGCAAAATCTCAGCTTTTGCCACAGAAAATAAGTGCACTTCCTCTTCTATAAATCCTGACTGCTTATCGTTCTATGAGTGCTGAATGAAAAGCAGTGCAGGAGCATAGGGTACGTCAGCAGCAGTTATATATGGACTCTGAGGGGGGTCTAAATGCCTGGGTAATATTATAAATGGCAAGTGGCAGGTGAAGCCGTTTTTGCAAATACTACAATACAATTCCAAGGAGGTTACCTGATTATTTAGCACAGATAACGGAGCCATACAGGACAAAGGTAATGAAGCTATACAAGGAAAAAATAACGTAGCCATAAAGGACAAAGGTAATAGAATTACCGTATACAAGGGAAAGTTAACAGAGCCATACAGGACAAGGGTAACAGAGCTATACAAAGACACACATAACAGCCATACAGGACAAAGATAACAAAGCTATACAAGGTACAGATAACCAAGCAATACAGGACAAGCGTAAGCTATACAGGGCACAGATAACAGCCATACAGGGCAAAGATAACAGCCACACAGGACAAAGGTAATGAAACTACAGTATACAAGGCAAAGTTAACAGAGCCATACAGGACAAAGATAGCAAAGCTATACAAGGTACAGATAACCAAGCTATACAGGACAAACGTAATGAAGCCATACAGGGCAAAGGTACGGAGCTATACAGGGCAAAGGTACGGAGCTATACAGGGCAAAGATAAAGCCCATGCAGGACAAGGGTAATGGAGCTACAGTATACAAGGCAAAGTTAACAGAGCAATACAGGACAAAGATAACAAAGCTATAAAAGGTACATATAACCAAGCTATACAGGACAAAGATAACAAAGCTATAAAAGGTACATATAACCAAGCTATACAGGACAAAGATAACAAAGCTATAAAAGGTACATATAAGCAAGCTATACAGGACAAAGATAACAAAGCTATAAAAGGTGCAGATAACCAAGCCATACAGGACGAAAGTAATAGAGCTATACAGAGCACCTATAACCAAGCCATAGAGTATAATTGCAATACAGCTATACAGAGCACAGATAACTAAGCCATAAAGCACAAAGGTAATGAAGATATACAGGACACAGATAGCAGAGTCATACAGGACAAATGTAACAAGGCTATACAGGGCAAAGATAAAAGCCATACAGGACACAGATAACCGAGCCGTATAGGACAAGGGTAATGGAGCTACAGTATTCAAGGCAGAGACAACAGAGCCATACAGGACAAAGGTAACAGAGCTATTAAAGGTAAATATAACCAAGCCATACAGGAAGAAGATAACAAAGTTATAGAAGGTGCAGATAACGAAGCCATACAGGACAAAAGTAATAGAGCTACAGTATATAGCGCACATATAACCAAGCCATAGATGATAACGGCAGTACAGCTATACAGTGCACAGATAACCAAGCCAGGTAATGAAGACATACAGGGCACAGATAACTGATCCATAGAACACAAAGGTAATAGAGTTAACAGTAACCTTTGTTATTTTGTGCATGGAACAAATGACAAGATAAATTGAGTAGTATTTTGAGAAACAAGCGTATAACAAAGATGCAAACCAAAAGCTTTATTAGATTATTATATGTTATTTTATATATCAAACATCTTGCCATTCATGCACTTTATTTGTCAATTAAATCTGTAGCTCTGTCTCTCTGATCTTCATCCCTCTCTCTATCACCAGTGGAGATATCGGCCAGTAATGCTAAGGAATTTGATCTCCATAGAGAACAGGTGAAGTTCCCACAGTTTTCGGGGACCAAACAAAAATTCTGCAGTAAGAAGTGAAGTGACCTGGCAATAAAACAACATATTAATAAGTGCCCAGAAAAATACATACTGTACTGTCTTGGAGTCTGATGCGGGAGAACCTTAGAGAGAAATGTTGAGGAAATGGACAAGGAGTCATTTTGGGTAGGCAACAAACAGCTCCCCATGATACCTATGGTTAAAGCTGCACTTTTAGCAGAAGGAAAACTGTAGCAATTAAAAATGGAAAGAGAATGTATGGCTGCACTGTAGTGGAAGGGGTTGTGAATCACTGGTTTAAAGAATAAAGCATCTAAATGTTTTATAAATAGGCTAGTCATAAAATAAGAGAAGTATCTGTTTTTTGTCTTGCATCATAATCCAGTTCTCAGAACGCAACCAGAAATGAAAACAATGGAAAGCTCTATTTGGGTTGAGGTGGCTACATTTGGGATTAACCAGTCTATTTGAATGGAGGAGATTTATGAAAGTCTAAAAAAAACCTTTTTGTTGCCCATAGCAACCAATCCCAGAGTGTCTTTCTGTCTATCTCTCATATCTATCTACAAGTGCATCTCTATAAATCAGAATATTATTGAAATGTTAATTCATTTCAGTAATTTAATTCAAAAAGTGAAACTCATAAATTATATAGATTTATTGCACACAAAGTGATTTATTTCTAGTGTTTATTTCTTTTAGTGTTGATTATGATGGCTTACGACTCATGAAAACCCAAAAGTCAGTATCTCATAAAATTATAATAGTGTTAAACACAAAAGTCTTTGAATGGTCCCTCAGTCTGGTTCATTACGCTACACAACCACTGGGAAGACTACCGGCTTGACAGTTGTCCAGAAGACAGTCATTGACACCCTCCACAAGGAGAGTAAGCCATAAAAGGTCATTGCTAAAGAAGCTAGCTGTTCACAGCCTTGAAAGGATTTTCAAGAAAAGACCATTCAAGAATTTGGTTGAGATTCACAAGGAGTGGACTGCGGCTGTAGTCAGTGCTTCAAGAACCACCACACACAGATCTATCCAGGACATGAGCTAAAACTGTTGCATTCCTTCTGTCAAAGAAAATTTTGCATTTCATTTGGAATTCAATGACTCTGAGTCTGGAAGAAGAGTAGAGAGTCTCACAATCCAAAGTGTCCAGTGTGAAGTCTCCACACCAAGTCATCTGCTGGTGCTGGTCCACTGTGTTATATCAAGTCAGTGCAGCCGTCTACCAGGACATTTTCGAGAACTTCATGGTTCCCTCTGCTACCAAGCTTTATGGGTATACTGATTTTATTTTCCAGCAGGACTTGGCACCTGTCCACACTACCAAAAGTACCAATACCTGGTTTAATAACTACAATATCACTGTGCTTGATTAACTAGCAAACTTACCTGACCTAAACCCCATAGAGAATCTATGGGGTATTGTCAAGAGCTAGATGAGAGACACCAGACCCAACAATGCAGACGAGCTGAAGGCTGCTATCAAAGCAACCTGGGTTTCCATAACACCTCAGCAGTGCCACAGGCTGATTGCCTCCATGCCACGCCGCATCGATGCAGTCATTCATGCAAAAGGAGCCCTGACCAAGTATTGAGTGCATTTATTGTACATACTTTTCAGTAGGCCAACATTTCTGTATTACAATATTTTTTTAAAGAAGCCAAGAAGCCAAAAAATAGAGACTTTGTGAGCACTAACCAGGAAAGATCAGCAGAGTGTTGGAAGTTCAGAGAATGAGACCGGTGGAATGGCAATGGAAGCCTTTTGGTTCTACTGCAGCATGCTCAAATCCTGAAGAGAAGGTGGACCTCATGCTGCTCCAAGGTATCCACCAAACATTATACTGCCACCAGATTACCTCACAGATTACATCTGATTGCTGGGGTTCCAAATAACAGGGCAACCTGTGATCATCCTGTAAGGCTGTGCATTGGGCATAATACAGTGTTTTGCCAGGAGAGTTCCTTTAAAGGTCATCTGTCGGCAGTTTTGTACCTATGACACTGGCAGACCTGTTACATGTATGCTTGGCAGCTGAAGGCATCTGTGTTGGTCCCATCTTCATATGTGACGTGTTGCTAAGAAAATTTTTAATTTATGCAAATGGCGTTACCATTACACCTAGAGGCTCTCCTTTCTCTGCAACTGCCGCACCCTCTTCACTGCAAAAACTGTGCCAAAACAGCCATTTTTGGTCATTTTGCCTCACAAAAAGTATAATACCGAGTGATCAAAAAGTTGAATGTACCCCAAAATGGTACCAATCAAACCATCATCTTATCCCACATCAGCCCCTACCTAAGACGAAATATAACTTTTTCAACAGCATAAAATCGATCATCACCAAAAGTCCAAATATGCCTGTCCCGGGTTTCGCTCCAGCTTCTTCAGGGGAAAACCATATCGCTGGAGCGAAGAAGCTGGAGCAAAACCTGGGTCGGGCATATTTGGACTTTTGGCGATGATCGATTTTATGCTGTTGAAAAAGTTTTATCCTGTGAGTGAATAAATTGTACTTGTTATATCTCATTCTGCGGAACGTCACTATGTATTTTTCTTATTGAGGATTTTGCATGAACATATTTTTCTGCTGTCGATGGTGCTCCATTGAAAGAGTGACAGAACAAGCTTGGAAGGAGGATCAGACCGTGAAAAAAGATAAGGAGAAGGAGCTGTATTCATCGAGAAGGGAATATACTTATCTTTTAGGCTAGGGCTACACGGCGACAGTTGTCGCATGACACCCATCGCAGCCAGGATCCCTGAGTAGCGGGGATCCCATAGAGAAGAATGCCACGGCGATCCCATTCATCTCTATGGGAACCCCGCTACTCAGGAATCCTGGCTGCGACGGGTGTCGCACGAAAAATGTCGCCATGGCCTTAGAGACCGCTGCAGAGAGAACCGGTGCAGATCCGGTAATATTTTGCATTGTGACTTTGTGGCCTATCCCCAGCTGGATCCTGCAGCCAACGTATACAATCAGCAAAGGACAGAAAATCGTATAGATATTTGACCATCATGTGCACCAGTTTACATCCACATATGGGGAGTTTATGTAAACTTCAGAATCAGAGTTTAACATATTAAGGCTTATTTTGCTGTTAACCCTTGCTGCGTTGTAAGAAAAAATTGATTAACGTAAAAAATCTGCGTAAAAAAAATTAAATTTTGACATTTCACCTCCTTTTTCCTTTAACTTTTGTGGAACACCTCAAGGGTTAACAAAGTTCGTAACATCAGTTTCGAATAATTTAAAGGGGTGTAGTTTCTATAATGGGGTGGTTTCTATTACGTAAGCCCCTCATCACTTTATAACTTACTTGGTGCTTAAAAAAATTACAGTAAAAAAATTATTGTCTGTCTAAAAGTAGAAAAATTCAAATTTAGAAAATTGTGAATTTTTCCAAATTTTCAGTAAATTTTGATTTTTTTTTATAAATAAAGGAAAAAAAATATTGACCAAAATTTACCGCTAACATGAAGTACAATGTGTCACCACAACATAATCTCAGAATCGGGTAGATAAGTAAAACTATTCCAGAGCTATCACCACATAAAGCGACACTTGTCAGATTTGCAAAAATAGGCCTGGGCAAGAAGGTGAAAAATGGCCTGGGGAAGAAGGGGTTAAGCTATAGGCATGTCAGATTGCCAAACCTCTTTGTTTTTAACTTGTACTGAAGAAGTATTTATAAAATTAAGAAATAGCAGACACTGAATTTTAGTAAGGAGGAGACGAAACATGAACATTGAGGAAGCTGAAAAATAATATATATATTCAAGTGAAATACATTAACGAGTACTTGGGTCCACTTTGCTTCTAGCACTTGCCTGACATCAGATTGGAGACACCTCTGATCAAGGACATTTAACTCCTTAGATGCTGTGGTGAACTGTGACCACAAAATCTAAGAGGTCATGTACCAGGAGCGAGGTGCTTCCAGTGACGAGGGACCCCCTTCCCACGATGAGATTGTGGGAAACTTTTGGTTGCTTTGACAGCCAGGATCCTTGTGAAGGCTCTCAGGCCTGCCGTAGTAAAGATCCCATTATGCATGCCTCAGGCAGGGCTTGATAGGAACATAGGGACAAATTTATCATTAAAATACACCATATTTGTGGCATGAAAAACCCACAAACTGCACATTATTTACTTTTTCAATGTCACTTACCATTCAATGCCATTACCACACCAACTTCCCTATTTTCCCAAAAAGGAGGCGTGGCAAAGGTGGGGAGGAGATGGGGCATGCACCAGAGCAAATGGTCATTATAGTCCTGTGTACACAGCTGGGCTATGATATACACTCACCGGCCACTTTATTAGGTACACCATGCTAGTAACGGGTTGGACCCCCTTTTGCCTTCAGAACTGCCTCAATTCTTCGTGGCATAGATTCAACAAGGTGCTGGAAGCATTCCTCAGAGATTTTGGTCCATATTGACATGATGGCATCACACAGTTGCCGCAGATTTGTCGGCTGCACATCCATGATGCGAATCTCCCGTTCCACCACATCCCAAAGATGCTCTATTGGATTGAGTTCTGGTGACTGTGGAGGCCATTTGAGTACAGTGAACTCATTGTCATGTTCAAGAAACCAGTCTGAGATGATTCCAGCTTTATGACATGGCGCATTATCCTGCTGAAAGTAGCCATCAGATGTTGGGTACATTGTGGTCATAAAGGGATGGACATGGTCAGCAACAATACTCAGGTAGGCTGTGGCGTTGCAACGATGCTCAATTGGTACCAAGGGGCCCAAAGAGTGCCAAGAAAATATTCCCCACACCATGACACCACCACCAGCTTGAACCGTTGATACAAGGCAGGATGGATCCATGCTTTCATGTTGTTGACGCCAAATTCTGACCCTACCATCCGAATGTCGCAGCAGAAATCGAGACTCATCAGACCAGGCAACGTTTTTCCAATCTTCTACTGTCCAATTTCGATGAGCTTGTGCAAATTGTAGCCTCAGTTTCCTGTTCTTAGCTGAAAGGAGTGGCACCCGGTGTGGTCTTCTGCTGCTGTAGCCCATCTGCCTCAAAGTTCGACGTACTGTGCGTTCAGAGATGCTCTTCTGCCTACCTTGGTTGTAACGGGTGGCAATTTGAGTCACTGTTGCCTTTCTATCAGCTCGAACCAGTCTGCCCATTCTCCTCTGACCTCTGGCATCAACAAGGCATTTCCGCCCACAGAACTGCCGCTCACTGGATGTTTTTTCTTTTTCGGACCATTCTCTGTAAACCCTAGAGATGGTTGTGCTTGAAAATTCCAGTAGATCAGCAGTTTCTGAAATACTCAGACCAGCCCTTCTGGCACCAACAACCATGCCACGTTCAAAGGCACTCAAATCACCTTTCTTCCCCATACTGATGCTCGGTTTGAACTGCAGGAGATTGTCTTGACCATGTCTACATGCCTAAATGCACTGAGTTGCCGCCATGTGATTGGCTGATTAGAAATTAAGTGTTAACGAGCAGTTGGACAGGTGTACCTAATAAAGTGGCCGGTGAGTGTATCTGCCCCAAAGTAATTTTACTCTAGACTAGAATAGTAAACTATGTTTAAGGCCCCTAAGAGAACTAAAAATTAAGTTAAAAAAAAATAAAAATAGGAGTTTAAAATTATAAAAAGATTTAAAAATTAAAATCACCCTCTTTCACCCCTTCTTCATTTTATAGATATAAAAAAACATCACTGTGTCCGAAAATGTCCAAACTATAAAATATCAAAATATTTATCTGGTAGGGTGAATGGTGTAATGAAAAAAAAAAGTTCAAATCCCTGTTTTTGGTCTTTTTGCCTCCTCCAAAAACAAGAAAAAGTGGTCAAAAAAGTCATACATACCCCAAAATGGTACCAATAAAAATTCCAGCTCGCTCTGCAAAAAAGAGTCCTCACACAGCTCCGTAGATAGCAATATAAAAAAATGTTATGGGTGTCAGAACATGGTGATTAAAAATTTTTTTTAAAGATTTTTATATATTTTTAAGTACTAAAGCATAAAATAAAATCTATAAATTTGGTATTGCTGAATTTGTATTGACCTGCAGAATAAAAGTAACACAGTGAATATTTTGTTTTCCAAAGTCAACCTTGTTCATCAGATTTTTCCAGCTTCCTAATATATTGTGCTGAATTCTAAATGTTGGCATTAGAAAGTACAACTTGTCTAGCACGAAACAAGCCCTCATATGTGAATGGAAAAATAAAAAGTTATTGTAGAAGGAAGTGTTGGCCCTGTAATGTATATGTATATGCACACATGCCCCTTTAATCAGGCATGCATATATATATATATATATATATATATATATATATATATATGACCCCACGTTGGGGTCTCTGGCCCCATATGCATGTTTGGGCCTTATATGGCCCCACAGTCCCCTTTATGTGCCCCCATTCATGCCCCATCAGTCCCAATGTGCCTGATACATATAGATGTATGTATATATGCCCCAGATTTATGTATATACATCTATATGTATATAAAATCCCCCAGATGTATATAGATACATGTGCATGATTCCCAGTCATGAACATGTATCTAAGATACATGTATTCAGCCAGGTCCCCACCCCCCCCATAGCCCCCAGCAGATGGACAATCGCCCATCTACCGGGGACAGATGGAGACCTGATGACTGGTCCGGTCTCAGGTACTTCAAAGGGACAGAAGATCATATCGATCTTCTGTCCCTTCTGTTAATTACCCTCAGCGCTGCTGGGGGTGATTAACAAGACAGGGAAACAAAAGGTTTCCCTGTCCCTGTTCTCCTCCCTCCTCCGGCGCTGTAATTACAGCGCCAGAGATACGAGGGTGACTCACAGGCAGGAGGATCAAAGAGATCCTCCGCCTGTGAATTCCTGTGCGCTCGTGATGGCGCAGTGACGTCTTTTCACTGCGCCAGACCACGTGCGCACAGGACTGCCAGCGTGCGCTCGCAAACGCGCACACCGGCAGCGCGGGAACACGGGAGCGCGGGCGTTCGGGTTTAAAAACCCCGATCGCCCTGTGCTCATCAGTTGAGCCGTGCCACCCCACAAGGAAGCGAGAATCCGCCCCTTACAACGAGCAAGAAGCGAGAATCTGCCCCTGGAGACGAGCAACCCCCTTGGAGACGAGCTGGAACCCCCATAGGATTGGCTGAGTACCCTTGGTTCCCCTGAACCACCAATGCTTGTTTAACCCCTTGATTGCCCTGCCAGTGCCCCTGTACCCCTGCCTTGCATAACCCCATTAACCCCTTGATTGACCACTGCCTTACTTAACCCCTGCTGCCCTGCCAAAACCAACCCCTGCTGCCCTGCATTAACCCCTGTACCCTTGCCCTGTGGAACCTAGGTAACCCCTGCCTTACCTCCCTGCACCCCTGCCCTGTGGTAAACCCCTGCAATATCCCTCATTATCCCCTACTGTTATTTAACCCTTTGTTTTCTAGGGATAGCTAAGATTAGGCTTGGGTGGGCTTTAATCTATACGTGTGTATGTGTTAGATTTAGCTTGTGGGTGGAATTACTTGTGGGAAGTGTGCAGTGTAGCCAGTGTATAGGATTGTATTGTTGTGCGGCTATATGTATATATATTTATATACGCTAATATAAATATATATAGATATAGTGTAAATAATTAGACGGTAGACGTGTTATTTTATAATAAAGCCTTTTATTGTTTAAAATACAGTGTACGTGGTCTTTATAGCCGCCGCTACAGTATAAGGTACACATAGCATGAAGGAAATAGATTAGTGTGGGAAATAAATAGGCGGAGCTAGCGTCAGCTGGTTACGCCTATTTATGAATATTAATTAATAATATTCCACAAAATATTATTAATTAATAAGCCCTATAACAGTTATAGCTCTTGAAAGGCAGGAGGAAGTAAAAAACAAAAATGGTTTATTGACTTTTCTTGAGTATTGCATTGACTTTTTTCATAACTCAGGAAGCCAGCATAGCAGATGTAATAGATATCGTTTCACATTGTGGGATTATGGAAATCAAGCATCAATAGACATGTTAATGATATGCTGAAGAGGCTAGACCTCCATTCCAGCCTCCGTTGCTGCCTTGCTGTGCACCAAGATAGCTTTTGAGAGCGGTGACATGAGGTCAATGAAACACCTCTAGCTGGTAATCTGGCTTGTATCCCAGTGTTGTGTAGACACTGTTTGCTGCTCTAGCCTTGGGATGTGACGTCCACTTTCACTTGCAGTACAGAATGGATCACTACGCACTATTCTTCTAATCAGACGATCCTTTCATGCAGAGGTTTGCCTCTGTACACCTCTTGCTGTCATTCCAGTTCATCATTGTTCTTCCAACCAGCAGGACATGCTACATTGACCAGAGCAGACATCTCAGCCTTGGCACGTAGTGATCTGCTAGAGTGATAAACCAAGGTCTCTCAATCCCAGGATTCTGTCCCTCTCTGTTCGTGACAAGTGGCGATAACTGGCACGCTCAGGAGGTATTGAACCATCATCCCACACGACTTGATCCGATTTTTGAAGTTTCATGTGGCTAAAAGACTTTGCTTTCAATCTGCCTTTTTTTCCCCTCTTACATGCCACAGATTGGAGCTTGGTGCTTGAAAATGTGAGAATCTGCAGATCTTAGGCTGGGTTCAGATCACGTATACGTTAACGGATGCTCAGACTGATGTCAAAGGGGGAAATCGGTTCACCATAGAGTTCCATTGTAAAAACAACAGACTCTGCAGGATACAAAAGTGTGGTGTGCTACACTTTTGTATCATGTTTGCTGCTGCTTTCTCAATTCGCATAACCTTACGGCTTGTCCTTGTTGGTGTTACAATTTGAACGTTGAGGAGTGTAGATACTGATGGCCTATGCTGAGGGTAGGCCATTAATATCCGATCGGTGGGTGTCCAACTCTGAGCACCCACCACTCAACTGTAATGGGGTAACTCCCAGAGATGAAGCAATGCTGGACTGAGTCAGACGTCAGTGGAGGGGTCACATCTAACTTGTCCTCATGCTGGGAGTGTCCATACATGAAAGTGCCTGGCCGAGCCTCATGGTCAGTAGCATACAGGCAACAGAAAGAGCAAGTGCTGTAATTCAGCTGGAGTTGCCAAAACCAGCCAGTGGTGGACTGGCCATAGACCCTACAGGGAAATTTACCAGTGAGCTGATCCCCATGGGGCCTCCCTCATGGTCGCCAGCTAGGTATATAAAGATCTGATGCTCTCAAAATTAATTAATGTAGAAGCATCAGGCACTTATACACCTGGCCAGCAGCCGCAGGTGCCCTCCTGAACTCAACTGTATTGCCGTCCTCAGGCTGGCGCAGTATTTTGTTCTGCACTATGGTATTGCTGGCCCCACATACTTCTGTTGTCCCTGTCTGCATGTATTGTCCCTGCCTACTTGTGTTGCCCCACCTTCTGTCAGTTTGGCCCCACCTACAACATGGGGCCACTTTTAGGATTTTTTGCAGGGCCACTTTAAGCTCTCAGCCTGCCCCTGAAACCAGCTGAATACTGCAAGGTAGTTAGCTAGCAAATGGAACTGATTGTTACTCATCAACTGATTCACCAACTCATGGCCTAAAGAGGACAGAGACACAGCACTTCCTTAGCTTCTAACATTTAAAAATGTTTTTCTAGGGACACCCGGCTTTGATGGGGTGAGGTTTTTTAGGATGTGACATTTTCTAACAACCCCATACTCATCTCCACGGTCCCGAGCTCTGTGTTTGGGTGAGCACTGTCCTCCCTGAGGCATGTAGTGCTGGTGGTCAGCCACTGGCCTTCTCTGATCACTGTGGCGGTCCTGGGCTCTATTCTAAAGGGCACAGTCCTACGCAGCCACCTTCCTCCCAGCCTGATAACGCCTGTGTGCATTACTTCCAGTAATTTAAAGGGCCAGCACATGTGACCTGTGCTGACCTTCTATCCACTCCCAGCCTTCCTGCACCTATATTAAGTGGTCCAGCCCTCTTGCCAGTTGCCTGAGCATCAAAGGTCCTTGTGTTCTGCTAAAGTTGCATTCTTACGTTCCTGTTTTCCTGAACAACTGACCTGTACTTATCTTCTGGCCTGTTCTGTTTGACTCTCCTGTTGCTGACCTGGATTGCCTGACCTGTACCTGAGCCGCCTGCCCTTACCCATTCATTGCTTGTACGACCATGCCTCTGCCTCATCCTTCGGTCCTGCACTGTCGCTCCTGGTTATGACTGTTGACTACCTCTGTACCTTCCGTCTGTATCGGTGCCTTACACTGATACCTCCTGGTCCACCTGGACCAGCTGCTTCGTGTGCCAACCCACCTCAAAAGGAAGCGACCTGGTGTTCTCCTCTGGATAGTCTATCCCCACCATCTGGGATACTGCAAAGAACGAGAGGTTCATTTAGATAATGCCCTTAGAGGAGGTTGGTCACGTGGCAGAGGTTCCACACCCAGTGATTTGTGAAATTTTTTACGGTTCAGTTTGGAAGGGTGTGAATTACAATGGGGAGAGGTAATACCAGAATATAAAGCTTTCTTTATAAATTTTTCCTGCACACATTAAAGAATATGCACTTTTTTTAACACACGGATTCACGTGCAGAAAAGCTGCAGCGTAATATGGTACCAGCAAATTTTATGAGATTACACAAATCTCATGTATACTTTGCTTTCTACTGTGCAGACGTTGACCTGCTGTGCGAATTTAGACATCTGCTGCATGTCAATTATGTTTGCAGCAAAATCATACCAAAAATCACAAGATTTATGTGCAAATTTGATGCGGAAATACATATAAATCCGCACTGAATAATGTAGATCTTCTGCACATTTACCTACACACATGTGCAGGTACCCTAATAGAGAAATCTAACGGGAAAGATAAATACTTACTTTAACACATCCTCTATAATTCCAGTTACTCACCAGTGATGTCTCCTCTGATTCTAGACATCTTTCCTTTTCCTCTCCATCCAGTCCGTACTACCATGATAACTTCTCCTTTAAACGTTTACTGCTCAGACATCTTTGACCCCTCTTCTGCAGCCGTTCCCAGCTTCTACAACAATACAAATTCAGACTCCAGACAGACCATACTCCTATATATTTAGGGCCTAAGTGTTACTGAGAAATTTTATCCAACTTTAAGATACTTCAGAAAGACAATATAAAAGTGTATGTGAGGGTGCATTCACATCACCGTTAGGGCTTCCGTTCAGGCTTTCCGTTATAACATCGTTATAACGGAAAGAAACGGAATCCCTAGGACGGACATCAAAACGGACACCTTAAGAGGCATTCCGTTTTGATCCGTCATAATAGAAGCCTATGGCCCTGCATAACGGATCCGTCTGGATGCCGTTATGCTGGACGGAAAACAAAGTCCTGTCGACAGGACTTTGTTTTCCGTCCAGCATAACGGCATCCAGACGGATCCGTTATGCAGGGCCATAGGCTTCTATTATGACGGATCAAAACGGAATGCCTCTTAAAGGTGTCCGTTTTGATGTCCGTCCTAGGGATTCCGTTTCTTTCCGTTATAACGATGTTATAACGGAAAGCCTGAACGGAAGCCCTAACGGTGATGTGAACGAGCCCTAAGTTGTTTTACCCTGCCTTAGAACTGAGTAATGAGTTTATGGCTCTGTGTGAGAGGTGTCTTCTTATAGGAAGAAATTGAGATGAATTCCCACGGGAAGAATATGGTTATCCTTAGTAGGGTCTAAGGAGGGCAAGTTAAGGAACAAGGTGGAAAACAAGAAAATACAATTTCATCAAATGCTTTAACATTTGCCCTGCATGTCTTCTGGAGTGTTCCCATACTGTATCCCACAGAGAAGTTACCACATCCTCCGTCTCCCCCCACTGCACTGTCTAGCCCACATTAACACTAGGAACTTACATCAGATTGAGATAATCTTATGGACAATCATCGGTATTCCGATCCACCTTCTCTGCCACCATGCTGAAATGGAGGTTGCCTCTTACCATGGACAGCAATTTGGGAATTCATTGCATGTGCAGCTGTGACTGCAACACCAACAGAAGGAATAAGCCTGTTGCCTCATAAAGAGACTGTGAATTTGCCAAATCCGTTGCCACAGAGCCAGTTTTTGTGCCTAACCTGTTGCCACTTACTAAGCCTGTCGGTGCCAGGGGCGGATTGGCGATAAACTGTACAGGGAAACTTCCCAGTGGGCCAATGCCCATGGGGCTGCCTGAGCCCTTCTTTTGGCCAGCCAGTGGCAGTCTTTAGGGATGTTTTTTTGTAATTCTGGGGCAGTATTGGAGATGCACTGTGGTATTGGGCTCTGCTGGGGTGGTATAATGTGCTGCAATATGGTAATGCTGGCCCTGCTCTCTGTCAATTTGGACCCGACTACAAAATTCGGCCACTTTTACTTTTTTTTACCTGTAGGTTCTGGCTGGTCTGCTCCTGAAGCCTGTGCCTTCCATGACAGACTGTGGTAACCATTAAGCGTGTTGCCTCAGATGAGACTGTCACCACTAAGCCAGATGCCTCTTCAAAAGCAGGGAGGTTTAATGGGCAGAATCCCTTAAACGCATATTATGTCTGGTTACCTCTGTTTCAGATTTAGCCTCCTGTCTCCCATCAGGGGGCAAATATTCTATTCTATAGCCCTGCTTTTATGATTCCCTCCTTTCTATGTCCCTTCTAATTTATCTTACTACTTCATCACATGGTGGACCATAGTCAGTGTCTTACTATAACCTCTTTCTCTGTACATGGCATTCATTGACTCTGACGCCCCGCCATTACCTGCCCTACTGCTCTTCACTTCCCTTTTATCCTATCATTTACCAGTATTGCTGATTTCCCAACAGATAACGTAGAATAGGAACGACTTGCTGTGGTAAGTATGCACAGAGGGTTGTACAATGTCTTTGAAGTGATGCAAGATATCCTGCAGTGACGTCCACCACAAACCCTTCATAAAGAGGAAACTTGAATAGAAAGCCATCACTGGACACCTACTGGCTCCACTCCTGGTAAGTACGACTGAATTTACATGTAGCAGCATGTATAGGAAATGTATGTACATGTCAAGAATAGATAATGTACTAAAGAAACAAATGATATGCTTAGTATAGCTTACGAGGATGAGAAAGTGGGAAGTTATTCTTCACCCTAGACATACACTGCACTCGTAGTTTTGTAGTATTAGACTCTACTAAAAGTATACTGCCATACTACACTGCTTATACTGAAGACATGATATACCAGTAATACCGTACCAGTCAGTCATATTCTGAATGAATATCTGTACCAAAGGGAATCTGTCTTTAGAACAGACCTAACGAACCTAAGCAATCGAATACCTAGGCTCTTAACCTGTGGTGCCCGGGTGGTACATGCCATGTCTTTAGGGTGTACTTGCACTTCCTTCACAGCTTACGATCATAACCCTGGGGTTACTTTGGTGCAATGTATCTGAGTAGGGAGTAAGTTGGATAAAACATTGAGAAACGTTGCTTTAACAGATACCCTAAGAAAATCAAGTCAGTAGGATCTCTTGCAGTTGTAGCCCTGGTGTCATGGATGTGAGGCTGAGCAAGACACTGATTTAGCATACAAGGTGCACCCACCAAAATGGAAGAATCACCCACTGGCTTCTCCTTCTGATAAAGATGTTTAAAGATTCTCCCCCCCCCCATCCATACACAAACAGCATTTTACGTGACTCCCCCCGTAAATACCGTAATATCTATAAAAATGTCACATTCTGATCACACCCTGATTATACACAGATGGCTGTAGCAGAAGAAGTCTGTCACAGATCACATATGTCAGAAGTTCCTTCTCCTATTTTAACTTCTGAGATGCAGTTGCCCCTTGTTTCTTTAAGGCTATTATAATACATGGAATACTTTAGGGAGAAGAGAGAATGGGATGGCACTACAACTCCGTTTTCAGTTCTATAGGTGCGGACATCTTGTCAAAATCAGGGAGTATTCAAATGACCAAAAGGGGTGCTCAGCTCCGAGCTAATCAGCGACAGTCCATATAAATCCAACTTCAAGGAAGAAAAGATAAAGAGCGGTACTCACCGATGTAGTCAATACTTTATTCAATCTTCGGCAGTTACATCAAAGTGCAGGAGCAGATTGGCGTACTCAAACAATCATAACGGGCGACGGCCGTTATGATTGTTTGAGTACGCCAATCTGCTCCTGCACTTTGATGTAACTGCCGAAGATTGAATAAAGTATTGACTACATCGGTGAGTGCCGCTCTTTATCTTTTCTTCCTTGAAGTTGAATAATACATGGAATACCTCAGCTGCTGCAGACCTTGTTGTTTTTGTATGAATTGTATTTCATATCAATCAATACACTTGTGGATCAACTTTCCATAAATTTAGGCTAGAGAATAGAACCGAGCAAATCAATTCTAAAATTCAAGAATTCGACCAAATTCTGACTAATGATTATTATACAGTTTAAAGGGGGTTATCCAATCCTATAAAAAGCCTCCCCCCCATATGCCGGGCCCCCCACACTGAATATACTTACCTGGGTCCCCGCTCCCCACACCTCTACTTCTCCCCGTGCATGAATGAAAACATCTGGTGTCAGGGAGGAGCAGCCAATGGCAGACGGGGACAGGTGAGAGCCTCCCTAGCACCATTGGCTGCTCCCCCCGACACCGGAAGTTTTCTTCCGGGCACAGGGAGAAGTAGTAGTGGCGGTGGGGGGCTATTTTTACTGTCCATTGACGAAAGGAGTTTATTTTGCTACAGCTAGACAGCCATTTAAAGGGGTTGTGTGCTGTAACGATATTGATGGCCAATCCTGAAGATAGGTCATCAACATCGGATAAATGGTGGTTTGACTACTGACACCCCCCACAGCTGTTTGAAGGGGTTGAGACTCTCTTGTGAACACTGTGTCTTCTTCAATGCAGTGTAATTACAACTGCATGTCTCATTCACTTGAAAGGGACCAGCAGTTGTAGTTACATTCTGCAACGCCACTATAATCTAGACGGCATGCAGGTAAACAGTGACGAGGACACAGCGCTGCAACTTCTTCAAACGGCTGATCGGCAGAGGTGCATAAAGTCGGACCCCCGCCGATCCTGAGGATAGGCCATCAGTATCATTGCAGCACACAACCCCTTTACCATTGATAATAGAATATCAATAGTAACCACTTTGGTAAGAATTGGGATAAACATGAATCAAAACAATTTCTTATGTTTCGCAGGTGATCACAGAAACAGCTGAAGCTGATAGATCCATTTGCCATGGACGTCACTTCCACTGAATATGACTATGGTGATGTTGTACACCCTACTGACAGACCAACAGATATTCCTTCAAGTGTGAGTGCCTACGAGTGGGTTGCAATATCTTTGTACACCCTTGTGATCATTCTTGGTGTTCCTGGGAATGGTTTGGTGGTATGGATAACAGCCTTTGAGATGAAACGCTCGGTGAACACTATATGGTTTCTGAATCTGGCAGTGGCCGACCTCCTCTGCTGTCTCTCTGTGCCGTTTGCTATCATGAATATAACCGTAGGATGGCCCCTTGGCCTTGTCGCCTGCAAGCTTATTCCTTCCATTCTTTTGATCAACATGTTTTCCAGCGTCCTTCTCTTGACTATGATCAGTATTGATCGGTGTGCCTTGGTGATGAGACCCGTATGGTGCCAGAACCACAGGACTCTGAGAAAGGCATATGTAGCATGTGGGGTGATGTGGATCCTGGCCATCATCTTAAGTAGCCCATCCTTCATCTTTCGGAATGTCAATGGAAATGAACAGTGTGTACAAGACTATTTGCTAAGTGGACACGATTCTCATCGAAGGGTGGAAAACGTTATTGCCATTTCCCGTCTACTATTAGGCTTTATCATTCCGTTTCTTGTCATTGTCACCTGCTATAGCATACTAATTAAAAGGGTTAAAGACCGATTTACACAGAACACCAAGACCATGAAAGTGGTCCTTGTAGTCATCATTGGCTTCTTCATATGTTGGCTTCCTTACCACGTGGCAGGAATAATTCTGGCTTCACATACAAGTGACTCAGAGTCAGAGTTATACAAATTCACCTTCAATATTGACTCCATATTTGTCGCCATCGCTTTCATGAACAGTTGTATTAACCCCATCATTTACGTACTAATGGGCCAGGATGTCAAAAGCAAATTTAGAAGATCGATCAGATTCATTCTAAAAAACGTCTTGGCGGAAGAAGTGAGTCAGTCAGTTCTTGACTCCAAGAAATCAAAGTCAATATCAGAAACCAAGAATACAGAAGCTTCTGTGTAAATTAATGGTGTATTAATGTGTATAATTCAGGCATTTATGACAAAAATGTTGTATGATTTGTATAAATGTACAGTATTTCATGGTGGGGGCACTAGAGGCATACTGTATGGAGTGAGGGTAGGCCCACTCCCTCATAGCATAGGGTTTGTGTTGTCTAGTGCAGTGTTCCTCAGCTCCAGTCTTCAGGGCCCACCTGCCGGTCATGTTTTCAGGATTTCCTTAGTACTGAGCAGGTGTCAATGAATGAGGACTTACCACAGGTATTCATTCTGTGGGATATTCTCAAATCATGACTGGTAGGTGGGCTCTGAGAACTGGAGTTGAGGAACACTGGTTTACTGCGTAGAGCCTTCATTGGAAATTGTAGCATTTTGTAGGATTTAGTAATTTCGCTGTCCCACAACATATAATCCTATATGGTCCTACAACGGTGTGACCACACTAACACTGATTGTCTATAATAATCACACTTTTACAGTAAATATTTCCTTATATTGTATTGCAGGAAAATAATGTGGCCATTATAGTTCACAGGTTAGAACATGGCACTATAATTCAATACAATAGTCCATTTATTTGGAGTTAATTAAAGAGGATGCCCCATCAACACCTATCCAAATGTCCTACTATGACGTAAAGATTTCATAGAAGAGTCTCCCTGCTCAGACCCCACTCTATTAGACAGGGCGAAGAGCCGCTATCAACGAGCAGTTCTTGCACTGGCACACCCGTCCCTTTTTTCTATTACATGGGCCACAAATATTTAGCAGCTATTGGTCTGGCAGACCCGGCTTTTTTTCTACTACGTGGACCGTACATATTTACTAGACAGGGCCACCCAAGTCCTCCTTTCTGGCGCTGACCGGGTACATAATGAGCTCTCAGCAGTAATTAACGCTGTGAGAATCAGGTACTCATGTACCCAGCCAGCGACCACACATGTCCTCCTGAATTCAACTGCTGTGGCCCTCACCTCCTAAGCCCCCTGCTCCATAGACAACTGAAGGAGGAGGACAGAAAATAATAGCTATTGATGGCCACCACAGAGGGCCAGCTTTTGGGGCAGTATATTGTACTACACTGTGTTATTTGGTTCTGCTGTTGTGGTATTTTGCACTATGGTATTGTTGACCCTGCCTACTTGTGTTGCCCCGCCTTCTGTTAATTAGGACCTGCCTATAAAATGGGGCCACTTTTAGTTTTTTTCTCTGGAATATAGTTTTGAGTTCTAGTGTCTTTCTGCAGATGTATCCCTCAGTAGGTGCATCTACTAAAGCTCTCTTGTATATAAAGTAGAAGGATAATGTTGACCTGATTGAATTGCTAAAGTTAAATTTTACAGTTATATGTAATGTAAGATATATATTTTATAATTTTATAGTGTTTGTATAGTTCCTGCGTATATGATGCACAGATCTCATGTGCTGCACTTAAGTGATGACATGTTTACCGCAATAAAATATTTTTCAATCTAACGTACATTGGGTTAAATTTATTATTACTGTCCTGAATATAGGCAGCCTAAGAATATACCAGGCAGCAGCACCTGGGGCAAGACAAGTATTGCATCCCTAACCTATGGATATGCCACTTTTTATAGAACTGTGCCCCACAGTATACCAGTATATATCAACATTACCAATAATAATACTATATACAGGCCAATTAATAGCCCTCCGCCACTACCATACACCATACCCAGTTAGGTCCCAATCATTAAGTAATTAATTAATCGTCCATAAACCCATTTAGGCCCCCACTGATATGTGCTCTAAGTGAAGTCATTTTCTTTCCTTTTTTCTTCAAACCTACACAGATCACTATGATGACTTCTCCTGACCACAACTTGTCTTTTCATAAGACACATTTGACACAGAAAAAATACCTCCTTTTATGGCACCACTCATTAATCATCCCCATATAGGCCCTAGTCACTGAGAAGTAATTTCCATTAAGGTCCAGCAAGTAGTTATAATGCCCCCTGTAGAGCCCCCTCTAATGGCCTAAGTAGTTATAATGCCCCCTGTAGAGCCACCTCTATTGGCCTCAGTAGTTATAAATAAATATAACTTGGACAACCCCTTAACATTGTCCCTCACTGCAGCAAAGTCTGAATGGCTGTGGTAGCAGGTTAACTTACTGACTCCTATGCTTGGCCATGCAGATACCAAGTTATCCAATTCTTTCTCTCCTTCTTTTTCTCTAAACATTGCAAAGATAAGTCTGTGAAGCTTTCTGGGCCTGAGAAGAGGGAGCACCTCTTTCTCTGAACTCTCCCTAGAACAACCTCAACCTACGGATGGAGCCAGCCACCACCAAGCTTCCTACAAGCTCTGAGCGAGGATTGTTAACTCTGGCTGTGGCATCCTTACATGGCTATTCAGGGTATAATACATAACATGAAAATGCATACGATTACAATATATTACATAACAAGCCATTTGCAGATACTCCCTGCCCTGGGGTACTGAATAAACACTCAGAGGACACGTGTATGCGGAACACTAGAGACTAGTGGCATTACTAATGAGTTATATATTGGAGGAAACGCTGAACTCAGTCATATTACCTCATGAAGGATGTTGATGACATTGCATTTACTGTATGTTGATTGTTATCATCACTTTGCTACCTTAGGCCTCATGATCACCCATTCATCTCGCTGCAAAAGATGCAGACAGCACACCCGTTTGCTGTCTGCAAAAAAATAGACAAGAATAGGACTTTACTCTAGATAGAGGGGAAAAAGGGAGCATGCTCACAGCCAGAATCTGTGTTTTGTGGATCAGCATTCTGTGGCGCAAAACTCTAACTACCGGTTGCATGAACCCTAATACTGTTTTTGTTCTAGGGTTATGCTGCCACCTAGTGACCAATTGTGATATTGCTCTTGGATAACGTTGCCTGCGCAAGAACTTTTAGTCAATTAATCCAGTTATGAAGATCCTTGAGCCAAATACAGTTTCCCCACACACATTAGTGTACTGTCAGCTGAACCCACTGAGAATGGTGGACTGCAACCTAATGTGTATCGGGAGCTCCTGACTATTTTTGTTTTAAATATAATATATACCACAGTGTTGTACAGGGAAAATAGTCTGTCACCAAAATCACACCCCATACTAGGAACAGTTTCATAGAAGACCAATTTGTTTACCAGGTGTTACTGGAGTTAACCCCTGCAAACAGGGGTACAACATACCAGCTTCATTCAGACAGGACCTCAATAGTGCAAGTAAAAACTGCCACTACTGAGCCATGAAGCCTCGTAATACAGTGACATTGGGGCAGGTTTATAACTTGTGGCACAGGGGTGCCCTTTGTGTGCGGAGGAGTGGGGGGTTCCATTTTACTATATGACTTTATCCGTAGCATTCATATAATATATGACTAGTGCCAGCTTTATCTGTGCAAGAGAATAATGTCATTCAGTGTTTGCAGTGTCATTTGTGGTTATTTCTTAGCCCTGCTTGTTGGCCACAGTGTATTTACCATCTCGTGGCTGGTTTTGCTTTATTTGCCGCCTGATGAACCCCATCGGGGTGTAACTCCGAGGGCAGGGTTTAGTTCAGGGTTTAGTAGGGAAAGCTATCCCCCTTTATCCCCTCCCCTGACGGTTTATTATTATTGGTTTAGCTTCACAAACTTTTTGGTTTTGTTTGTACATTACACTTGGGGCCCTATTTTTTTCTATTTAGGCTTTTATTTGAAGCTTAAAGAGGACCTCTCCCCTTTCCCGACATGCCTGTTTTTTTTTTTTAATCAAGTAGACTTTATTGTGATAGCCAAGATAACGTAAAGTATCATATGTGATCACAAATGCAAGTATTGAAACAATAAACAGGACCTTTGTACAGAGTCAGAGTAATAGTGTTTTTCTTGACCACAGTAAACTAATACATAGTCAGTGATCTAATCCAAACAATAGACCTTTCTATTTTTTTCCCCCTTTTAATCCCAACCCCAGAAACCCTCCCCCCGACCCCCCTTGCCGCAGAGAGGCTACCCCTCATAATATAGATTCTAGTTGCGAAAGTATGAAAAAGATTCGACATCTGTAGCATGACACACTAGCAACCTTTTATTAAAAAATGCGTACACTCTATCAGCATGGAGATAAGGCTCAGTAGATGTCTAGGATGTGGATAATTGCATTTTTACGCATTCTATCACAAGAGCCTGAGACACCAAACCCGGTAAGTTGACATGCCTGTTTTAATAGCTTCAAGCATTCCCCATGTAATAACAATTCTGGATCATCTATTCTTATGGCTCTATGTTGTACCATTCCATTATTATTTCTACTAGGAGTTGTGAATGAATTGCTAGCAGTCTGAAGTAAGGGTACAGAGGGGTGGTAACAGGTGGTGTGCACCTGCACAGTCTGAAAATGGCAGCACTGATTGGATAGAGTGAGTCTGTGCAGGTACACACCCCCAACTGGTTACCTCCCCTCTGTTCCCTTACTGCAGACTGCTAGAAATTCATTAATAACTTCTATTAGAAATAATAGAGGAATGGCATAACATACAGACATAAGAATAGATGTTCCAGTATTGTTATTACATGGGGAAAGCATGAAGCTATTAAAACAGGCATGTCAGGAGAGGGGAGAGGTCCTCTTTAATTAATAAAGGTTATGTTTTATGGCACTTTCAGGGATAAGACTTTTGATGTAGCGTCACAACTGACATTGTATCATCGGAGAACTTTTCAGTGATTTATTCTCATAAATACAATAAACCACAGCCAAAATTCTTGAAAATAAAACATATTTCCATATTTATTAAATCCAGTTACACTAAAAACTTCCTGACAAATTAGGAGTGCTCAACCTGTGGCCCTTCAGCTGTTGCAGAACTACAACTCCCATCATGCCCTAATAGCTGTAGGTTGTCCAGGCATGGTGGGAGTTGTATTTTGGCAACAGCTGGAGGGCCGCAGGTTGGGCATCCCTATGGTAAATTAATTGGTCTCCAATGAAATGGTCCCTACTATGGGATCCGATTGTGAGCTCTATCTATGCGGAGTGACTTCCCTGTACAACGCCACAGGATATGTTAGCGCTATATACAAAAAAAAAGAGAAACTTAAATCCACTTTATATTTCTTCCACACAGACCCCGTGCACAATGAGTAGCCGGCCCTTTAATCTTCCCTCATCACCATAGTGACCGTGGCGGGGTTCCATTATCACAATCATCACCATAGTAACCGCAGTACCTCCAACCAAGTGGCAGCTGAAAGCATCTCCAGAGGGGCGCTTCTCATCTTCATGTTCTCTCAAAAATTTCCCCATCATCCCTCCATTATGGCCGGTAAGATCTAGGATCATAACTGCCAGCAGACACTATTCCCATTAGTGACCGAAAGATTGGAGCAAATTTTCATTAGTCCCTGAAACACTCCAATCATCACCCTAGACCCATCACCCTGATGACTGGATCTTCACAGCAGGGGGCGCTAGACTGTGCCCGGGGAAGGAAATCAATGGCACAATACTCATTATCAGGAATTGTCTCAATCTTTATTTCCTTACATTTCTGATCTCACCAGATATAGTTAGTGATGTTCCTATAGATCTAGTCACTGGTGTGAGGAGAAGCTGCAGGGTGAGGGCATATACGCTGGGCATAAGATGGCAGTTGGCACTGGATGGTGGCAGTTACTGGTCACATGGATCAGTTACTTGCATGTGAATTACATCTTAGGAAATCTCTATCTCTCAGCAGCTGCTCAGGGAAGCCCTTTGGTGCTCTTCTGAAATGTCCATATTTCTTGGCCATGCCAAAGGGATTTTGGTGCTGTGTCCTCTTCATTATGAGAATCAGTAGGTGTCTTGGTTCACCAGCCCCCAATAACTGTGCCCTTTGACAGCCACTTTTGACGGAGGGAGAATTCTCCATTAAATTTTAGAATGTAGAGAGAGATTTAGCAAAACTGTTGTAAAGGAAAACTGGTTTAGTTGCCCATAGCAACCAATCAGATTGATCCTTTCATTTGTCAAAGGAGCTCTGAAAAATGAAAGGTGGAATCGGATTTGTTGCTATGGGCAACTTAGCCATTTTTTCCTTTATACCAGTTTTGATAAATCTCCCCCATAACGTTTGGTGTCCTGTTGTCTGTAGATAAGGCACAGCTCTGTAACCAGGAATTAAGGTGGTGATGATACATTTCACTACAATATTATAAGAAATAAACTTTCTATATAGGCCCTGCCCCCAATGAAAAACACACAAAAAAATGAATGATGTCATCGCCATAGCAACTGTTGTAGGATATCCTCCAATGTATGGCTGTCACTTCTGTATCCAGATAGGTAAAATGTGTCTATATCACCCCTATTTCCCACTGTGGAGGGTGTCCTGGAGTATTGGGGTGTAAATGTGCTTGGTCGAGACCAGTGAATATTTTCAGATATAAGACAATGGAGGATGAAATACAAATCCATGTTTCAGCATTTCAGCCTCCATTGTCTTATCTACAGCAAATAAGTCTTGGTAAAAGAGGATATATGTGTTTTATAGTAAAGAGTTCCTAAGGCCGGCTGCAAACCTTGCCATTTTAGAAGGTGGGGGAAAGGGTGACAGGGAAAGGTCTTTGACAGCTTACTTTTCTATGAATAGTCTACATACCAGCCATTAAAATAAAAGCAAAGATGGGACAGGTCATCCAGAGGGAAGGAAACCCATCATAGCGCCTCTCTGTAAATCATAATGGCCCTGATTAATCATACTGTCACTCTAGAATTTTGGCATCAAGAAGTCCCCAAAATAGGGCTTTTGCGACTTTTTGCACTCACTTGCGCAAAATGTAAGCGATTGCACAAAATTTAGCAACGTTTGGCATTTTTACACACTCTCACTCCAGTTTTGTACTGTGAGTGGAAAAGTGGGTGTGGTTAGCTATGTTAATGAGTTTCACTCCAGATTTATCATTGAGACTTTTCTAAAAAAAAAAAAAAAAAGTCACAAACGAGTCGCACTCTCACTCCAGGAGGAGGGTGGAGTAGGAAAACTGGAGTAGCTTCTCTAGACAAAAGTGTTCTAAGGTCTAAGGATAAGACAAATTTTTCAAGTAACATGAGACATTTGAAAAATGTGGCAAAAAGTACTCCAACACAGATTTCAAATTTTCCTCTCATGATAAATTCCCCCCAAAGTGTTCTTTTTCTTGTGTTTTTCAGAACATTGTCTAAGTCTATGAGCCTAGGATGGCGTTGTCAAGAACCGTCAAAGGAAGAAATCAACCTACACATAGAAGACTTCAACCTAATTCTAGAAGATGATTCAAGCTACTCCTAGAGGAAGTCCACAACTCTACACCTAGAAGAAGACCCCAACCTACACCTAGAAGACCCCGACTCTACATCTAGAAGAAGATCAAAGCTACACCTAGAAGAAGACCCCATCAAAGGAAGAAACCAACCTACACCTAGAAGACTTCAACCTAAATCTAGAAGAAGATTCAAGCTACTCCTAGAGGAAGAACCCAACTCTATACCTAGAAGAAGACCCCAACCCTACATCTAGAAGAAGACACCAGCCTAAACCTAGAAGACTACAACCTAAATCTAGAAGAAGATTCAAGCTACTCCTAGAGGAAGAACCCAACTCTATACCTAGAAGAAGACCCCAACCCTACATCTAGAAGAAGACCCCAGCCTAAACCTAGAAGATCAGAGCTACACCTAGAAGAAGACCCCAAGCATAACTTAGAACATTAAAGCTACACCTAGAAGAAAAACCAAGCAACACCTAGAAGCTAGCAGCTAGAAGACTCCAGCTAACTCTAGAAAGATGAAGATGACCAACGTCTTCAAGAAGACCTTAGCTAACAACCAAGGAGAAACCTTCTAAAATCTGCTGTGTGAACCCCTAACCATACAGTGAGGAGAGAGCTTATATGTTGTTACTTGACTATTTGTGCCCAGAGTAAAGGTCCAGTAGTTGTGGCTCCAGAAAAAGAACTATGGAGAGAACTAGTAATTAGCACCAGGAATGCTCCGTAGTCATAGGCAGTGAGTCCAGGAGAGAATGAGACAGTTAGTCATATCAATTCTACTTTATTAAGACATGTAGTGAGATGTATATAGAGAATGTAGAAATATCATCATCATTACTGTTGTTATTATTAGGTAGATTGTATGGGAAAAGTTACCAGTGGCCAACTCCATGTAATGGATGAAGACACTTGAGATGTCACTTCTAAAGGAGCGTTAAAGGAGCAAACCTTGACTACTGGTCCAACCTGATGTAATGGACGGTGTTAGGCTTCTAGTATGTGATGTATATTGTATACAGACAGAGAAGTGATGGGGAATCTGTACATTTCTTAGCAAGGATGGCTTTCATAACTGATCGATGCAGTGATTTGAATCTGATTTCCATTTATATAATTTTTAGATATCATAAAGGAAAGAACCAGACGACAGATATAAGACAAGAGCTAAATGATGACTTGGGACTTGTGTGACCAGAGTCGTCATCTAGAACTTCCCTGACATTCATACAGTGATACCAGCACATTTCTGATTTATTCTATATTTCTAGAAGCTTAAAACCATATGTGAAGTCCAGCAGTAAATATAATGCAAGTCATAGAATAGAGTCCAGAGCAGTAAAGGCCCATTTATTTATCAGTAACAAATCCCATTCATATTGAGATTTATGTACAGAGTTAATTACACCAAATAGATAACCAAAACCTTGTAGAAAACATTTCTCAACCAATTTTCAGCAAAATGATACAGAACGAACAATCATTCATGATATATATTCAGACAATGGTTGACTATGAATGCTTGATATCAAGTACATCATGCAGATAATCTCCTCATGTAAATGGCCCTTTACAGCAGCTAGCTGACACTATGAGCAGAGAATAAAGCTACTTTTTCAGAACATTTTTGGATTCTTTCTCTTAATGGAAATTGGGCTTCTCCTCTCCTTGGTGGAATATGAAGTGAAGCCTGTTTAAGATTGCACAACAAAACTATATGATTTATGCATGGTGTAGGTTTAAAGCTCCTGCGATCTAGTATGATGGATGAATAACCTTCCCTCACACCTACTCTTATATGAGTCTGATACACAGAACATGTGGAGAGCTACGTAAATCCTGAAATTGGCTCTTCATAGACCTAGATACAGAAGACAGTGCTGTGTCTATAGAATCTGAAAAAGTAGCTTTACACAGAGATAAGAATGTAGATGAATCATTTAAGAATAATGTCTTAGGCCTCTTTCACACTAGCGGCAGTCTGGATCCGGCAGGTGAAGGGTGCCGTTGGATCCGGACTGCCGCAGGGACATGTGTGGGGCCGGAACCGCGTTCTGGCCCCACACATGTCACACAGTACCAAATACAGACATACACACACATACACACAAACACATACATACTTACATACTCCAGGCAGGCAGGCCGCACGTCTTCATGCCCAGGAGGCGCGCAGCTATGACGATTCCCCACAGCGCCCTCTGCTGGGCGCTGTAGGGAATCGTCATAGCGGCGCGCCTTCTGGGCATGAAGACATGCGGCCTGCCTGCCTGGAGTATGTAAGTATGTATGTGTTTGTGTGTATGTGTGTGTATGTATGTCTGTCTGTATGTATGTGGTGACGGATCCGTCCTGAACTCCATTGAAAGTCAATGGAGGGCGGATCCGTTTACCATGTTGGTCACACCAAACGGATCCGTCCCTATTGACTTGCATTGGGGGTCATTCTGGATCCGTCTTGGTGCGGATGCCTGGACCGGAGAGAAAACCGCAGCATGCTGCGGTTTGTTCTCCGGTCTGAAGACGGAACGGAATGCTTTCAGGAGCCTCCGTTGTCTTCAGTTCAGTTTTGTCCCCATTGACAATGAATGGGAACAAAACTGAAGCGTTTTTTTCCAGTATTGAGCCCCTATGACGGAACTCAATACCGTAATTTAAAAACGCTAGTGTGAAAGTAGCCTTAACCATGTAGGGTTTGGCACAACCAGGGGTGGGGGTGGTGCTGTTCATATAACGGTGCTGTCTTCCTCCCCCCTGTAGGGTTAAGTGCCACAAGGGGGTGGGAGTGGTGCTGTTCATATAACGGTGCTCCTTCCCATTCTCTGTAGGGTTTGGCACAACCGGAGGCGGGGGTGGTGCTGTTCATATAACGGTGCTTCCTTCCTGCCCCCTGTCAGGGTTAAGTGCCACAAGGGGGTGGGAGTGGTGCTGTTCATATAACGGTACTTCTTCCCACTCTCTGTAGGGTTTGGCACAACCGGGGGTGGGGGTGGTGCTGTTCATATAACGGTGCTTCCTTCCTGCCCCCTGTCAGGTTAAGTGCCACAAGGGGGTGGGAGTGGTGCTGTTCATATAACGGTACTTCTTCCCACTCTCTGTAGGGTTTGGCACAACCGGGGGTGGGGGTGGTGCTGTTCATATAACGGTGCTTCCTTCCTGCCCCCTGTCAGGTTAAGTGCCACAAGGGGGTGGGAGTGGTGCTGTTCATATAACGGTACTTCTTCCCACTCTCTGTAGGGTTTGGCACAACCGGGGGTGGGGGTGGTGCTGTTCATATAACGGTGCTTCCTTCCTGCCCCCTGTCAGGTTAAGTGCCACAAGGGGGTGGGAGTGGTGCTGTTCATATAACGGTACTTCTTCCCACTCTCTGTAGGGTTTGGCACAACCGGGGGTGGGGGTGGTGCTGTTCATATAACGGTGCTTCCTTCCTGCCCCCTGTCAGGTTAAGTGCCACAAGGGGGTGGGAGTGGTGCTGTTCATATAACGGTACTTCTTCCCACTCTCTGTAGGGTTTGGCACAACCGGGGGCGGGGGTGGTGCTGTTCATATAACGGTGCTTCCTTCCTGCCCCCTGTCAGGTTAAGTGCCACAAGGGGGTGGGAGTGGTGCTGTTCATATAACGGTACTTCTTCCCACTCTCTGTAGGGTTTGGCACAACCGGGGGTGGGGGTGGTGCTGTTCATATAACGGTGCTTCCTTCCTGCCCCCTGTCAGGTTAAGTGCCACAAGGGGGTGGGAGTGGTGCTGTTCATATAACGGTACTTCTTCCCACTCTCTGTAGGGTTTGGCACAACCGGGGGTGGGGGTGGTGCTGTTCATATAACGGTGCTTCCTTCCTGCCCCCTGTCAGGTTAAGTGCCACAAGGGGGTGGGAGTGGTGCTGTTCATATAACGGTACTTCTTCCCACTCTCTGTAGGGTTTGGCACAACCGGGGGCGGGGGTGGTGCTGTTCATATAACGGTGCTTCCTTCCTGCCCCCTGTCAGGTTAAGTGCCACAAGGGGGTGGGAGTGGTGCTGTTCATATAACGGTACTTCTTCCCACTCTCTGTAGGGTTTGGCACAACCGGGGGTGGGGGTGGTGCTGTTCATATAACGGTGCTTCCTTCCTGCCCCCTGTCAGGTTAAGTGCCACAAGGGGGTGGGAGTGGTGCTGTTCATATAACGGTACTTCTTCCCACTCTCTGTAGGGTTTGGCACAACCGGGGGTGGGGGTGGTGCTGTTCATATAACGGTGCTTCCTTCCTACCCCCTGTCAGGTTAAGTGCCACAAGGGGGTGGGAGTGGTGCTGTTCATATAACGGTACTTCTTCCCACTCTCTGTAGGGTTTGGCACAACCGGGGGTGGGGGTGGTGCTGTTCATATAACGGTGCTTCCTTCCTGCCCCCTGTCAGGTTAAGTGCCACAAGGGGGTGGGAGTGGTGCTGTTCATATAACGGTACTTCTTCCCACTCTCTGTAGGGTTTGGCACAACCGGGGGTGGGGGTGGTGCTGTTCATATAACGGTGCTTCCTTCCTGCCCCCTGTCAGGTTAAGTGCCACAAGGGGGTGGGAGTGGTGCTGTTCATATAACGGTACTTCTTCCACTCTCTGTAGGGTTTGGCACAACCGGGGGTGGGGGTGGTGCTGTTCATATAACGGTGCTTCCTTCCTGCCCCCTGTCAGGTTAAGTGCCACAAGGGGGTGGGAGTGGTGCTGTTCATATAACGGTACTTCTTCCCACTCTCTGTAGGGTTTGGCACAACCGGGGGTGGGGGTGGTGCTGTTCATATAACGGTGCTTCCTTCCTGCCCCCTGTCAGGTTAAGTGCCACAAGGGGGTGGGAGTGGTGCTGTTCATATAACGGTACTTCTTCCCACTCTCTGTAGGGTTTGGCACAACCGGGGGTGGGGGTGGTGCTGTTCATATAACGGTGCTTCCTTCCTGCCCCCTGTCAGGTTAAGTGCCACAAGGGGGTGGGAGTGGTGCTGTTCATATAACGGTACTTCTTCCCACTCTCTGTAGGGTTTGGCACAACCGGGGGTGGGGGTGGTGCTGTTCATATAACGGTGCTTCCTTCCTGCCCCCTGTCAGGTTAAGTGCCACAAGGGGGTGGGAGTGGTGCTGTTCATATAACGGTACTTCTTCTCACTCTCTGTAGGGTTTGGCACAACCGGGGGTGGGGGTGGTGCTGTTCATATAACGGTGCTTCCTTCCTGCCCCCTGTCAGGTTAAGTGCCACAAGGGGGTGGGAGTGGTGCTGTTCATATAACGGTACTTCTTCCCACTCTCTGTAGGGTTTGGCACAACCGGGGGTGGGGGTGGTGCTGTTCATATAACGGTGCTTCCTTCCTGCCCCCTGTAGGGTTAAGTGCCACGAGGGGGTGGGAGTGGTGCTGTTCATATAACGGTGCTCCTTCCCACTCTCTGTAGGGTTTGGCACAACCGGGGGTGGGGGTGGTGCTGTTCATATAACGGTGCTTCCTTCCTGCCCCCTGTCAGGTTAAGTGCCACGAGGGGGTGGGAGTGGTGCTGTTCATATAACGGTGCTCCTTCCCACTCTCTGTAGGGTTTGGCACAACCGGGGGTGGGGGTGGTGCTGTTCATATAATGGTGCTGTCCTTCCTACCCCCTGTCAGGTTTAAGTGCCACAAGGGGGTGGGAGTGGTGCTGTTCATATAACGGTGCTCCTTCCCACTCTCTGTAGGGTTTGGCACAACCGGGGATGGGGGTGGTGCTGTTCATATAACGGTGCTTCCTTCCTGCCCCCTGTAGGGTTAAGTGCCACGAGGGGGTGGGAGTGGTGCTGTTCATATAACGGTGCTGTCTTCCTGCCCCCTGTAGGGTTAAGTGCCACGAGGGGGTGGGAGTGGTGCTGTTCATATAACGGTGCTCCTTCCCACTCTCTGTAGGGTTTGGCACAACCGGGGGTGGGGGTGGTGCTGTTCATATAATGGTGCTGTCTTCCTACCCCCTGTAGGTTTAAGTGCCACGAGGGGGTGGGAGTGGTGCTGTTCATATAACGGTTCTCCTTCCCACTCTCTGTAGGGTTTGGCACAACCGGGGGTGGGGGTGGTGCTGTTCATATAATGGTGCTGTCTTCCTGCCCCCTCTATGGTGAAGTGCCACGAGGGGGTGGGCAGTGGTGCTTTTCATATAACAGTGCTCCTTCCCACTCTCTGTAGGGTTTGGCACAACCGGGGGTGGGGGTGGTGCTGTTCATATAACGGTGCTTCCTTCCTGCCCCCTGTAGAGTTAAGTGCCACAAGGGGATGGGGGTGGTGCTGTTTATAAAACTGTGCTTCCTTCCTACCCCCTGTAGGATTAGTGTAAGCAGGGTCGTCATCAATGATTTTCGTATAGTCACAGGATATTTGCCTCTATAACATAACCTCCTATGGAGCCCAGCTGTATGGACAGCGATGGATATAGAGTATTGTAGGCCCGGGGTATTATATACACCCTTCTACAATATCCCTAGTTCATTGAGTAAAATGACCCCTCTTAAATAATATAAAACTGACTACTATTCCCATAGTATAATGTCCAGGGAGCGGCATATAGCCACATAACATAGTGTCCTCACTGGAGGGGTAGAACAGTATCTACATAGCTGTGCCATAGAGTATAGCCCATCTCTAAACCTGACTGCAGTCCTGACTACTTCACCCTGATGGAGGCCCTGGCTACAGGAATGGTTGTGATGTACTCAGGATGGGGAGGAGGACTTGTGTGATAAGTGGGATGAATGTAAAATGATGACATGTTCGTAAGATGTCTTCTGATTGATAGACTTGATTGATGGTTTTAAGCTTCAGAAGCACAGTCCATGTAACCTTCGCCTAACTACTGGTTATCTCCGTCATCTGGTTCTTTCCTTTTCTTGGCTCTTGTCCTAGGACTGTAGGGTTTCATCGGAGATAGAAGAGATACTTGGTGGGAGGTAGACCGGCTACTGGCCAGGTCCCTCACACCCTTGGAGGCTGGAAAAGGTGTAATCTATGAGATTCTATTGGAAGGGGGTCAGGGACAGGTAGTCTTTATACTTCTAGATGGGGGTAATCTATGAGTTACAGAGGAAAAGCAATAGTTGAGGAATCAGTGACATCATTTCCATGTAGTGCTGGAGATGAGGTAGGTCTGGAGGGACTATATACTGCTAGGAAGGGTGAATTGTGTATGTAGCCACCGCACTCGCCGCTCTCTCCTTCTCCACATTTTTTTTTGTGCATGAATAAAATGTTGGTAAAATCTATGAATCTGTCTCTGCAGCGTTTGTGGACATGTCTTATAATAAAGCTTCAGCTCTTCACTTCTGCATCTTCTTGTCTTTTGTGTCTTTGTTATTCTGGAGATCGACAACATGACAACTGGTACTGTGGATTTCCACTGTGGATTTCTCCCTTTGCAATACATGAAGAAAAATCCGTGGTATATTCCTGCATGTGATTTCTGTGGATTTTGATGCAGATCGACCACGGATTTTCTTAAAGGGAAATACATTTTGTGGTTGCATACCCCTAGGGCTCATGCATACGAACATATTTTGTTTCCGTGTTTTTTTTTTTGGCCCGTATGCGGAACCATTCACTTCAATGGGGCCACAAAAAATGCATTCCGTTTCCGTATATTCGTATGTCCTTTCCTCAATCTCCTTTTATTGTCCGCATTACGGACAAGGATAGGACTGTTCTATTAGGGGCCGGCTGTTCCGTTCCGCAAAATACAGAATGCATATGGACGTCATCCGTATTTTTTGCAGATCCATGTTTGGCGGACCACAAAATACATACGGTCATGTTCATTGGCCCTTAGGATGAGGCCACACATTGCAGCATCTGCACACACCCGAACATGAGATGGCCAATTGTTACACGATTTTGAAGATAATACCTCAGTTTTACAGGCAAAATTGTGCTGCCATTGGCCATCATGGATCACATGCAGGCCCCACAACCCTGTCCTGATTTTGGCATCCAATAATCTAGATATTCTGTATCTCAAAAACCAGGACACGCCCCTGGTAACACCTAGTTGCAAATTCATTAAAATTCTAGTAGCAACTGAGGAATAGAATACCATAGAATTATTAGAAAAGATGTTCCAGAATCAACATTGCTTGGTGAATGACACTATTTAGTGAAACAGACATGTCTTCTCTTCCAGAAGGATACTGATTTCATCGGCGCTTGCACAGTGCAGATCTCAGTGGTCAGAGCTTCCTAAGGTCAACTGCTCATGCGCAAAAGAAGTCTTTCTGGTGTAAGTGTGAGAGTTTTCGGGGTCAGGCATACAAACAGTGAGGATGCCTGGCTCTGTCAATCAGGCCCTGAAGGAGATTTGGAGGTGAAGTGGTGCTCCGAAGGACTAGGCCAGCCCCATTGGTGCTCCGAGCACCTCATTTGCAAAAAAAATAGAAATACACAAACCCGTAATCCCTCAAATGCATCTAGACACTTTTGTCAGGTCCAATCAGGTGATCTAACCACATTTAAATTTTATGATATTGAGAAAGATAATTGCCGTGTAAGGGCGTGATTGGGGGAGACTTCATTTAAATTAATAGTTTTTTTAGTGGTGATGGTGGTGGTGGGGGGGTTTAATGTTGGAGAGTGTACACCCTAATGGACTAAACAAAAACAAACAAACAAACAAGTTAGGGTTATATTATTAAAGGGCTTTTACTATTGATGACACGAGGATAGGTCATCAATTGTAAAAGCCAGGACAACCCCTATAAAGAGGATCTGTCACCTCTCCTGACTTGTCTGATTTAATAGCTTCATGCATCCCCCATGTAATAACAGTTCTGGAGCATCTATTCTTATGTTTCTGTGTTGTGCCATTCCTTTATTATTTCTACTAGAAGTTATGAATGAATTGCTAGCAGTCTGCAGTAAGGGTACAGAGGGGAGGTAACCAGTTGGGGCTGTGTACCTGCACAGTCTGAACATGGCAGCACTGTTTAGATAGAGTCAGTCTGTGCAGGTACACACCCCCAAGTGGTTACCTCCCCTCTGTTCCCTTACTAAAGGCTAATAGCACTTCATTCATAACTTCTAGCAGGAATAATAAAGGAACGGTACAACATACAGACATAAGAATAGATGCTCCAGAATAGTTATTACATGGGGAATGCATGAAGCTATTAAAACAGGCATGTCAGGAGTGGTGAAAGGTCCTCTTTAAGTGGATTCTGGTTTCATCCCTAAACCTGTCCCCTCACCTGACATGTCTGTTTTAGTAACTATTTGCATTCCCTATGTAATAACAATTCTGGAGCCTCTATTCTTATGACTCAGTGCTGTGCCATTCCTTTAGTATTTCTTCTAGAAGTTTATAAATTAATTTCAAGCAGTAAGAGTACAGATGGGGGTTTCCAGTTGGGGGTGTGTCCCTGCACAGGTGGAAACTGGCCACACCGATTGGATAATGCCAGACTGTGCAGGGACACACCCTCACAGGATAGGTCATCAATATTAGGGCTCGTTCACACGGCCGTTGTGTGGCCGTGGCCGTGTGAACTCTGCATCACGGATCGCGGACCCATTCTCTTGAATGGGTCCACAATCACGGAGGTGCAGTGCGGTGCCGAACGGAACCCCACTGAAGCACTACGGAGTACTTTCGTGGTGTTTCTGTCCGTGCCTCCGCACCGCAAAAACATAGAACTTGTTCTATGTTTTTGCGGTGCGGACAGTCGGATGCGGATCACGGATCCCATTGAAGTGAATGGGTCCGTGATCTGCATGCAGAAGGACCACAGTAGGTGCCCGTGCACTGCGGACCGCAATTTGTGGTCCGCAGCACGGGCACGGTGACGCAACGGCCGTGTGAATAAGCCCTTAACATCTCAGAGAAACCCTTTAGTTCATTTATAAACTTCTAGCAGGAATAATAAAGTAATGCCACACCATAGAGCCATAAGAATAGATGCTCCAGAAAAGTTATTACATGGGGAATGCAAGTAGTTACTATAACAGATATGTCAGGAGCGGGGACAGGTCTTCTTTAAGTTCAATTGTTAACACGAGAAAGCATGGAGTAGATCGGAGTGATGTGGATACATATACCTCTTCCCAGGTTCATACTATCAGGTTGTGAGTCAGAAACAGGACAGGTTCTGAAACGCGTCAGCTGGATAGTCATGCTTTTATGCTGTGGTGTGAATTGTACTGCCGTGAAGTTGATTTTACACTTACAAGTTTATTAATAATGGTGAAAATTTCATCCATTGGAGTGGCGCTGAGATTTCTACTTGCTACAAATCTACTTGCTGCTCACTTCAGAGGCACGTGAGCAAAAGCCCCCAGTCAGAGCAAGATCCTCAGAGGGCAAGCGCAGGAGAGGACACCTATGACTGCACGATACAGGAGCACCAGAAAATACAGTCCGGGCCTGTACGATGGCATCTCTGGCTGGTACTTATGGTGGGTTTTGTAGTGGGGCACGTATGAAGGCATCTCTGGTTGGTACTAAAAGTGAAGATGTACACTGTGAAGTACCTGTTACTGTATGGTAACTTATTGTTACTTAAGAATATAGACTTAATAATTTTTGTGCAATATGCACAAAAAAAGTAAAAAAAGAGGGCATTTGGTAAACTACTATTTTAATGGTTCATATAATAACATACAGAACCTTCATAAGCTCTTCCAGGCTGACTAACCATAATGGCATATACGTGACACAATGTTTCCCCCCATGCTTTACACGGGAAAATCGATTACTGCAAGTGACAAATATTCAGAAACCCATACACGGTCGTAAACTTTCTTTGTAGCCTTTTTCCAAACTGGAAGAAACCGGAACTGGAACTCGTAGACTTTGTTTCTGGTCGGACTGTAATTGTGACACACCCATGAGAAGAATCAGTAAGTGACGTCATTGACCAAGCCTCGCTTTGGAAGGATGGAGTGGAACGCAATCCCGGAAGTATGGGAGATGCTGGAGAATAGCATGAGCACAGGTAAATAATTGGACGCATGCGGATGGGTTTAGTGCCTGCTCCTCACAGTGAGAGGTCGTTGCTGGGTGGAGATAATAATCTGGGATATCAGATCCATTCACATGTCATTTGCACAGGTCTGTGTAGGTTACATGCCAAGTGACAATATTACATGCAGTGTAGCGGGCAGCTAATTAACCCCTTAGCGCCCTGCTGGTGCCATGCAAAGAGTGAACTACATCAGTAACACCACCTGATCCCCTTTGTATCTTCATACAGCAATAGTGCCCCATAAACTTTAATGGTCCCCACACATTGATGATGTCCCCTTAGTGTCTACTCACGTTTTAAGGGTGTCCTCTCACAATAGTGAGGTCCCCTAGTACCCCCCAAGACAGCAGTGACACCGCCTTAGTGCCCTTCTCACAGTAAGGAGGCCCTCTTCACCACAGTGATGCACCTTTAGTGCCTTCTTAGTGCACTCCACACAGTAAAGATGTCTCCTTAGAGTCTTTGATGCTTCTAGTGATGTCTGCTTAGTGCCCCCTGCACAGTATCATGTCTTCAAAATGAATATTCCCCTATCCCCGTCCATTCCTACGATGAATGGAGCAGATCACTCTGGTCTGACCAGGGTCCAGCTCAGCAGGCACAGAGGGTGAATGGTGGAGCAGGATGAAAACAGCTTCCTGCTTCTCCAATGTATTCAACTGTACTGCCATCCCGAGGACACAGATACAATTAAAACTTGTACAGTGCCCAAAATCCGGGACCGTCCTGCTGGATTTCGGATGGTTGGGAGGCATGCGGGTCTGTATGTAGTGCATGCCCCTTCCTGGAAGCAGTGACTCTGGATGGCATATATGGTTTAATTTCCAGCATCCAAAGGTTCATCTAAACCAGGGGTCAGTAACCTATGGCACTCCAGCTGCTGTGCAACTACAACACCTAGCATGCACATGTGCACAGCTGTTCTTGTAACTCCCATAGAAGTGAATGGAGGATTCTGGGAGGTGTAGTTTCAGAACAGCTGGAGTGACGGAGGTTGCTGATCTCTGATTTAGACTGTGTGTCAAAGATGAGCCCTTCTTCAATGAGATTTTGACCTTTCATTTGGATAGGCCATCAATATGAAACTCTCGGAAGCCCCTTTAATGTCTCCTATGTTTAGTATGTTTCTTATCAAAAGACTAAGAATAGTTTTTTGTGTATTTTCAGGCATAGTCGAAGATATTTCTTCATAGCCTGGATGACATGAGTTGGTGACATGGAGAGAGACCAAAAGGGTGACCATTGGGACTGGAATAACCCCCATACCCGCGCACTTCTAGAAGATCTGTTCTTCGATCCTCATGGTTACATCAAAGCCAATTCAGAAGAAAGCAAAGAGTTTTGGTCATTTTTCGAACGTTTCCAAAGATTTCAAAGTCTTCAAAAACCAAACCGCAAAACAAGTGAGAGGAGCCATCGGGAGGGACAAAGACATGAGCTTATAGACCTTCCCAAAGAATATGATCCAAGATATCGGATCAACCAGTCCATTGTTCTGGGCAGAGACGTTGAAAAACGTCTGCATGGACATAACGACAAGGGGCGTAGATCTAGTGGGGTACCTAAGGATAAGCTAAATGAATTTAAGAAAGCTGTTCTTCACTATCTGGACTTCAGCCAGAGGCAGAGCTTTGGGAAGTTGACCAAACTACGGAAGGAGAGGTCAAGCTTGCCCATCTTCCAGTACCGAGAAAAGATTGTCCAGATGGTTAGAGATCATCAAGTTGTGGTGGTGGCAGGAGACACTGGGTGTGGAAAGTCTACTCAGGTTCCTCAGTACCTGCTGGCTGCAGGCTTTGGGCATATAGCTTGTACCCAGCCCCGTAGAATTGCTTGTATTTCGTTAGCAAAGAGAGTTGGCTTTGAGAGCCTCAACCAGTATGGATCAAAGGTAGGTGGTTTTCAGATGGAGAAACCGATAGCGGAGCATTTTTATGACAACATTTTGACTTTTACCTTTGTATCTTCCATTAGGTTGGGTACCAGATCCGCTTCGAGAGCAGCCGTTCACCAGCCACAAAAATCGTGTTTCTGACAGAAGGTCTGTTGCTTCGTCAGATTCAGAGAGACCCTGAGGTTCCTCAGTACCAGGTTCTCATAGTAGATGAAGTTCATGAAAGACATCTTCACAGCGACTTCTTGCTGGGAGTTTTACGTCAACTGCTTGCTCTGCGGAGAGATCTGAAGGTCATTCTCATGTCCGCCACCATTAACATCAAGCTCTTCTCTGGATACTTTGACCAGGCTCCAGTCCTCCAAGTCCCGGGGAGACTTTATCCTATACAGGTAATAGAGTTAAACAGATATGCTCTTCTAAATGCCATACAATGCCATTGGTTTTTACTGATTTTATGTTCTAGGTGATCTACCAACCAATCCCCCAGGAAGAGTCAGCTTCAAAGTCAGAGAAGCTGGACCCCAGACCTTACCTCCGTGTCCTACAGGCCATTGATCACAAGTATCCAGTAGATGAGCGGGGGGATTTGCTGATTTTTCTCAGTGGAGTGACTGAAATCAGCAGCGTGCTGGAAGCTGTACAAGTCTACGCCACCCATACTCAGCGCTGGATTGTACTTCCGTTACACAGTACGCTGTCCATCGCAGAACAAGATAAGGTATTTTGGAGATGATCTCTTGTATTATTCTTCATAATCATGAGCTACCTTTGTGGAGTTCTTCTTCGGGACCGAGCTGCACTGTCCTGACTGTGTGTAGTGTCAAGATGTAGTGCATGCAGTATAAACTGACGCTGTGCAACGTCAGGTCACAGGGCATTGTGGGCCCGGAGAAGAACAGGGAGTGGTGAGTGCAGGAAGAGCACCTGGATGTGCTCCGGCACCATCCGGAGCATTATAGGTGAGTTCCTTTAATTATTTTTAGCCTGATATGGGGGTGTGATCTGAGGTCTGATCTAAGTTCTGGAGAAGAACAGGGAGCAGTGAGTGCAGGAAGAGTGACTGGATGTGCAGAGTGGCGGCGGCGCCGCTTGGAGCATTAAAGGTAAGTTCATTTAGGTATTTTTGGTCTGATATGGTTGTCTGTTCTGAGGTCTGATATTGGGGTCTGATATGGGTGTGTGATCTGAGTTCTGGAGAAGAACAGGGAGCGGTGAGTGCAGGAAGAGTTGCTGGATGTGCAGAGTGGCGGCGGCGCCGCTTGGAGCATTAAAGGTAAGTTCATTTAGGTATTTTTGGTCTGATATGGTTGTCTGTTCTGAGGTCTGATATTGGGGTCTGATATGGGTGTGTGATCTGAGTTCTGGAGAAGAACAGGGAGCGGTGAGTGCAGGAAGAGTTGCTGGATGTGCAGAGTGGCGGCGGCGCCGCTTGGAGCATTAGAGGTAAGTTCATTTAGGTATTTTTGGTCTGATATGGTTATCTGATCTGCGTGTGTCTTATATAGCGAAAAATGTGATATTTTTTTTAAAGAGGTAGAATGGGTTAAAAATGTAAAAAAAATCATCATTTATGGTCCCCTGCCTCTGGTGTTGCTCAGTTCCATGCTGTCCAGTTTGACACAGAGGAAACAACTTGGACTGCCTTCTCAGCCAACCGCCGTCTGAGACAGGTCACTATAGTACAGGGACAGGTGCTTTATCCTATTAGCCAAAATGCCATAAAATGCTGGTTGCTTTGACTAATAGGAACAATTCAGGAATATACACGACACAGTTTGGTTTGGTATATTCATGAGGAGCATGCTCCCCCTGCCTCTCCCAGCAGATACACATCAAGCAGCCGTCAATCACTGTTAGGAGGCAGGGGAGTGCTTCTCTCATGAATGTAATCACTCCTATTAGTCAAACTGCAGAATATTTTTGTGCTGTTTTAGCTAATAGCAAAGCGGACCTGTCCCCATAGTATGGTACTGTACACAGGAAACCATAGTCTGATGACAGGTCCGCTTTGACGGTCCTGTTGGTTGTAGTATTCATGGAAGCGTTGTGATTTAGGTGTCCCCAGATGCAGTAGGGTCAGGCGAAGCTACTTCTTCACTTGACTTCTCACTGTAGTACAGCATTTCTGCCTATTTATGATGTAAACTTTGCATTTTTTTTATATTCATAACTCAGGTATTTGACTTGGCTCCACCTGGAGTCCGAAAATGTATCATCTCTACCAACATTGCTGAAACCTCTGTGACTATTGATGGCGTGAGATTTGTACTCGACTCAGGTAAGGGGTTTGCTCCAGAATCCGCATTCCACTTTTCTCCAACTTACTGTTTTCACACAAAGGGTGCACTTTAACCACGTAACTGTTCTGCCCAAGAACTCGGGCAGAAGTGGACGAAGGGCAGTGCAGCTCTAGCTGCTTATATCTCCTGAATGGTAGCAGCTAAAACCATGGGACTGGTATTGTTTGAAAGCTGGCGTTCCAGGCTTTCATACAAAATGAAGCATTTGTCCAAGCTAAACAGGAGATATCACTGTTAGAAATCGAGTTGGGAATAATCGCGGGTAATACTTGCTTTTACTTTCATTTTTTAGCTGCATTCATTGCATCCCGATTTCTAACAGTGATATCTTCCCATGTACTGAGGATATTGCTGTCATTCTGGTATTGTTTGAAAGCTTGGAAAACCAGTACCAAACCAGAGATATGAGCAGCTAAAGCAGCCACCCCCCCTCCCTGTCAGTCTGGAGGAGGAGGGGGAGCAGTTTCAGAGCTGAGAGCCTGCAGGAGGAAAGGAAAAATGGTAAAAATATATAGAAATGTGACATGTGACAAGAGGTGGCCGGAATGGGAGCTGCTGTGCATGCATGCCTGTGTGCACTCCCACAGTCCTGGCCAGCAGGGAGGCCGGCGCTTTTTCCCATAGTGTGCAAGCACGACCACCGCTGCTGGATTTCAGGGTGGTCATAACCATGGAAACGAGCAGTGAATAATGTGATGGAAAAATGCATCAATCCAGCAAAGGAAGCAATATGGATAATAATACATTAGTGTCTTGTATTAACTTTCTCTACATGATAAATGCTATTTGCTAAAATGAGACAATCCCTTTAAAAAACTAATAGTTGTCAGTTGAACCCCTGTTCCTGACTCCCCATCCATACACATACATGCTCGACTTGGCAAGCAGGTTTTTGATTTGACCGTGGCAATAGTTTAATACAGGGATGCCCAACCTGGTGCCCTCCAGCTGATTCAAAACTACAACTCCCAGCATACCCTGCTGTAGGCTGATAGCTGAAGGCTGTCTGGGCATGCTGGGAGTTGTAGGTTTTGCAAAATCTAGAGGGCCGCAGGTTGAGCATCCCTGGTCTAGTATGTATGGGGGCATTACCATTGTGAAGAATGGACGTTGCTATCTGTAGCTTCTCTTCTACTTTTCCTTAGCTGCTTAGTTTTGCAGGGCGATACCATCCCACCACCCCAAACACTGTTCTCTTATTCCTCTAGGGAAAGTCAAAGAGATGAGTTTCGACCCCAAAGCAAAGATGCAGCGACTGCAGGAGTTTTGGATCAGCCGTGCAAGTGCCGAGCAGAGGAAAGGTCGAGCTGGTAGAACGGGCCCAGGCGTATGTTATCGCCTCTACGCAGAGTCTGATTATGATGCTTTTGCGCCGTACCCTGTGCCTGAAATTCAGCGCGTCGCCTTGGATGCACTAGTCCTGCAAGTAGGAATATTGTTACTGCAGATATCATGTGTCCACCTTTAAGTTGATATAGGACTAAACAGTGTTTTTTCGTGTTACCTTCAGATGAAGAGCATGGGACTGGGCGATCCACGCACCTTTCCTTTCATTGAGCAGCCTCCCATGTCAAGTATTGAGACGGCCATTTTCTACTTGCGTGACCAAGGTGCTTTGGATGGCAGTGAAGAGCTCACACCCATTGGGAATCTGCTGGCACAGCTACCAGTGGACGTTGTGATCGGTAAGGCTACAGTCAAAGGGGTTTGTGTAGGATTAGAAAACTAAGGTCTGCTGTTTCCTCCTGGAACAGCGCCATTCTTGTCTATGGACTATAATAAATACCAGCAATACCAGACACAGCCCATGAGCAAGGCTAAAGATCAGATACATTTTTATGACATCTCCTTTCGCTACCCGTTCGCTACCAGCGCCATACATGTAGGGCGATTGGCAAACATGGCGCCCGCCTGTGCGCGCAGCGGGCGGGTCTCCGCTGTTTTAAACAGCAGAGATCTGCACATAATGACCGCGGCCAACAATAATGCCAATTGCGGTCATTAAAGCCTTTAGATGCAGTGATCAAGCTTGCACTTCCAGGCTTCTTACCGGCATCATCTGCGGCCAATGATTATGACGGTAATTGAATTTAGTACCAAGGGTATTGAAACTGCAATTCTTATTTTGGCCAGCAGGTGGCAGGCCAACATAAGATTTGAGCAATTCTGTATAAATAATGGACCTAAAAGACCCATGATTGTTCAGAATTTAATAAAATAAAAAAGGATCTTGTAGGCTCAAATACGAGCTTCAAAATCCTAAAATAAGTAAAAAAAAAACTGTTAAAAATATTTTAAAAATTTAAAGAATATGAAAATCACCCACCTTTCCGTAGAATAAAATAATAAAAATACAAAAATAACAAAAAAATAAACATCATGGGCATCACCACGACCAAAAATGCCCATGCTATTAAAATATAAAAATATTTTTCCAATACGGCGAATGGCGTAACAGAAAAAAGGATCAAAATGGCCAAAAAAAAGTAGTAAAATGCAATTAAAAGTCACACATTCCAAAATGGTATCAATAAAAACTACAGATTGTCCCGCAAAAAATGAGCCCCCACACAGTTCAGTACATATAACTATAAAAAAGTTATGGGGGTCAGAATATGGTGATGTAAAAAAAAATTTAAGTTTAAATTTATTTTTAGACTATTTAGACATAAAAAAACATATGTGGTATCGTTGTAATTGTACTGACCCAGAGAATGAAGGGTCAGTTTTGCCAGAATGGGAACGCCGTGGGAACAAAACCCGTAAAATGGTGGAGGAATTGCGTTTTTTTCCAATTCCACCAAATTTGGAATTTTTTCCCGCTTCCCACTACACTTTATGCCACATGCAATGGTGGCATTAGAAAGTACAACTTGTCCCGCAAAAAATAAGCCCTCATACAGCTATGTGAAAATAAAATAAAAAAGTTATTGCTCAAGGAAGATTGGGAAGAGAAATGATAATGCAAAAACGAAAAAACCTCTGGTATCCTAAGATTTAAATGGGTTGTCTGGTTTCTGCCGATCTGCTGTTTGAAGAGAATGCAGCGCTCCTGTGAGCACCGCCTTGTCTTCACTGTTTACCTGCTTGCCAGCGAAATTGCAACAATGAGCAGGTGCAATTACATCTCAACCGTCCCATTTACTTGAATGGGACAGAGAGTAACTACAACTGCTCCTTCCTATGGAAGGATGGGACAGAGGAGCTTTAATTAAATTTGCTCACTACCGAAATGTCGACAGAAAGCAGGTAACTGGTGAGAAGAACGCGTTGCTCACAGGGGCGCTGCAGTCTCTTCAAACAGCAGATGGTCAGGGGTGCCGTGAGTCTGACGCACTCAAACTTGAAGATAGGTCATTACTATAGGAAACCGGAACCATGACTAATATAAAAAATGAAAATCAGACATCATCTAGTCCATGACAACCTCTTTCTAACTAAGCTAGAACCAGCCCTGTACCTCATATGGATCCAGAGATCTCCCCATTGATTGCTCTGCTAGATTTATATCAATCTGGCAGCTCAAGAGGAGTGTCTTTTCTACTGCAGCTAAGGGGGTGTGTCTTTTCTGCTGCAACTCAGGAGGCGTGTCCATGCTCTACCTATCACAGCTCAGGAGGCAGTTGAAGGATGAAACTGAGCATGTGCGCCCTTCTCAGTGAGCAGGACAAAGAAATAAGAAAAAAACAAACAGCAGGTGGCGCTATACAGATACATTTTATTGACTAACTCAGTGGCTATGGGAAATGTTTCATTAAATGCAATTACAAAAGTGTTCAGATCCAGGTACTGGTTTGAAAACTGTAGAATAATTTTCGTGGGACAAACCCTTTAAGGGTGTTTAGCTTGCTATACTGCTATGATCTTGATGTATTCTGGACAGACTTTTTCATTGCGCACTTTTGTGTCCCCTTATAGGAAAGATGCTTATACTAGGTTCGTTATTCCGCCTGGTTGAGCCCATCTTGACTATTGCTGCGGCCCTTAGTGTACAGTCTCCCTTTGTCCGGAGTGCGACTAACAACCCGGAGTGTTCCACCGCCAGAAAACCTTTAGAGAGTGACCACGGAGATCCCTTCACTTTGCTGAATGTTTTCAACGAGTGGATACAGGTGAGAGGCATATAGCAGATCGTATTGCTTGTTGCATTTTAAAAGTAGTTGGGGGATAACCAGCCAGTGCCATGATAAAGTATTGCTGGCATTGAGGTCATCAATAGCGCTGAATATGTTCCTATGCTTCATTTTGTGTGGGTTAAAGGGCATCTGTCAGCAGATTTGTACCTATGACACTGGCTGACCTGTTACATGTGCACTTGGCAGCTGAAGGCATCTGTGTTGGTCCCATGTTCATATGTGTCCACATTGCTCTAATATATGCAAGTGAGCCTCTAGGAGCAACGGGGGCGTTGCCATTACTCCTAGAGGCTCTGCTCTCTCTGCAACTTCTGTGCCCTCTTCACTTTGATTGACAGGGCAAGACAGTGTAAACATCATTACACCTGGTCCTGTCAATCAAAGTGCAGAGGGTGCGGTAGTTGCAGAGAGAGCAGGAGTAATGACAACGCCCCCGTTGCTCCTAGAGGCTCCTTTGCATATAATAAAACATCATTTTTCTCAGCAATGCGGGCACATATGAACATGGGACAAACACAGATGTCTTCAGCTGCCAAGTGCACATGTAACAGGTCAGCCAGTGTCATAGGTGAAAATCTGCTGACAGATGTCCTTTAATACCAGCATGTATGGCCACTTATAAAGGGCTGTCTACAGAATAGATTGCTTGTCGTAAGTTGAGGGGATGTGACATCATTCTGTATCTCCCACTCACTAGAGAGTGACTGGGGGCCAGGATAACTGGGTGTCCAGTAGTCAGCAGATTTCTAACTCTTTAAGGGGGTTTTCCACTATTGCAAGCCATGACATATCTCATATATATATATCAACACTTCCTGATTGGTGGGAGTCCAACAGTAGGGGGTGTAGTGCTTAAAGAGGACCTTTCACCTCTCCTGACATACCTCTTTTAATAGCTTCATACATTCCCCCTGTAATAACAAGTCTGGAACATCTATTCTTATGTCTGTATGTTGTGCCATTCCTTTATTATTTACACTAGAAGTTATGAATGAATTGCTATTTGCCTTCAGTAAGGGAACAGAGGGGAGGTAACCAGTTGGGGGTGTGTACCTGCACAGTCTGAACATGGCAGCACTGATTGGCTAGAGTCAGACTGTGCAGGGACACACCCCCAACTGGTCACCTCCCCTCTGTTCCCTTACTGAAGGCAAATAGCAATTCATTCATAACTTCTAGTGCAAATAATAAAGGAATGGCACAACATAAAGCCATAAGAATAGATGCTCCAGAATTGTTATTACATGGGGAATGCATGAAGCTATTAAAAGAGGTATGTCAGGAGAGGTGAAAGGTCCTCTTTAAAGGGGTTGTACAGGATTAAAAACTAGTCTGAAAATAGTGCCAGAACTGTCCACAGGTTGTGCATGGTATTGCAGTCTAGCCCCATTCACTTCAGTGGCGTAGTGTTGCTCCTGGAAGAAAGAAGCCATGGTTTTCTAATCTGTACATCCCCTTTAAAGAACTGTCATTTTTACCGATATGTCGGTTTTAGCAAATGATTGTATTCCACAGGGAATAACAATTTTTGAGCATCTTAGATCTATGCATTGTGCCATTCCTCTGTTATTCTTCCTAGAAATTTATTAACAACTGGGTGTTCTCAATTGGGGGTGTGTCCCTGCACAATCTGACATTGTCCAATCCACGCTGCCACTGTCAGACTGTGAGAGACCCCCCTTCCCCATCCTCTCCACCAGTTCTAGCACCCAGTTGTCAATTTATTGGTACATATGTAGGAGGAATAGCAGAGGAATTACACATTTATAAGAAAAGATGCTGCAGAATTGTTATTTCATAGACATGTCAGGATAGCGGACGGGTCCTCTGTCATCACTCTGGAGCATTAGACGGTTACTAGAGCCCTGACAGACTCGGACTGGACGGCTGCTGTTATTTTACAACCCATTCACTGACTGCTAGAAGTTACAGCTGCAATGATTGTGTATTCTGATAACCCAGAGGAGCAATGGAAACTAGGAAACGGTATTGAAAGATTAAATGAGATAACATCTCCGCAGATTACACGTGAGGGTGCTTATCGCCTGTAGTCAGGCTGTGACCAGACAAGCAAAATCGGATTTATATTTCGCCAGATATTTGTCATTCAGATTTTATTATCTATTTGAGAAAAACCTGCGCAATGAAGCATTCTCTTGGTTACTACTGTCTATGGAGGCTTTACCTGCTATAAAGATCGGGCAGATATTTGAAGATATTGAGCGCCGCAGACAAAATCACATGTCTTTCTCTTTGCCATCTTTCCTTTCGATGCAGAGTAGGCAGATATTCTGCCCCCAGAATGATTTCAGTAAAGACATAGTGCAGAGGGTGAGAGACATCCCCTACTTATCATAGGAAATGCTTAAGAAAATGAAAATACGTAAATGTTACTTATTATAAATCTATTCCCAAATACCTTTCATTAGTTTCATGGCTCATTTTGTCTGGGGAGCAATGATTAAGAGAAATAAAATGGCCGCTGTCCTATTAGTACACACAACACCTGTCCTAATCACACAGGAGGACAAGTTACTTAACAACACTGAGGTAAAGAGCTGCCTCATCCTCCTCTCTGCTCTGCTTGTTTGGGATTATGATGCTGAATACGGTTTAATATGATATTTAGCTGAATCTTTGTTGGACTGAAGACAGGAAGTACAGAGAGGACGGACAGGACAGACTGTGGTAATGTGGGGCTGTGGTAATGGAGACTGCATACAAGTTCTGCTGCTCATTATCCACATCCCCACCTCCTCTCTGTACTTCATGTCTCCTCATAAACTCCATTCCTACATAGCTTCATCTGAAGATCTTATCATCTGTATCCAGGACCATGATCCCTGACCAGCAGAGCAGAGAGGAGGATGAGGCAGCTCTTTACCTCAGTGTTGTGAAGTAACTTGTCCTCCTGTGTGATTAGGACAGGTTCTGTGTGTACTAATAGGACGGCGGCCATTTTATTTCTCCTGATGATTGCTCCCCAGACAAAACAAGCCATTATAATTAATATAAGGTATTTGGGAATATATTTATAATGAAGTAATATTTAAGTATTTTGATTTTCTTAAAGGGGTTCTCCAGGAATTAAGAAAATGAAAATACTTAAATATTACTTCATTATAAATATATTCCCAAATACCTTAAATTAGTTATAATGGCTCGTTTTGTCTGGGGAGCAATCATTAGGAGAAACAAAATGGTCGCTGTCCTATTAGTACACACAGATCCTCTCCTAATCACACAGGAGGACAAGTTACTTCACAACACTGAGGTAAAGAGCTGCCTCATCCTCCTCTTATCAGCTGAAGATCTTATCAGCTGTATTCAGGATCATAATCCCTGACAAGCAAAGCAGAGAGGAGGATTGAGGTAGCTTTTTACCTCAGTGTTGTGAAATAACTTGTCCTGTGTGATTAGGACAGATTTTTTATGCACTAATAGGATGGCAGCCATTTTGTTTCTCCTAATCATTGCTCCCTAGACAAAACGAGCCATTATAACTAATAAAAGGTATTTGGGAATATATTTATAATAAAGTAATATTTATGTATTTTCATTTTCCTAATTCCCGGAGAACCCCTTTAATTCCCGGAGAACCCCTTTAAAGGGATCTCTCACTTCAGCAAGTGGCATAAATCATGTAGAGAAAGTTAATACAAGGCACTTACTAATGTATTGTTATTGTCCATATTGCCTCCTTTGCTGGCTGGATTAATTTTTTCATCACATTATACACTGCTCATTTCCATGGTTCTGCAATCCATCAGCAGTGGTTGTGCTTGCACACTACAGTCCTGGCCATCAGAGAGACCGGCACTTTTTTCTATAGTGTGCAAGCACGACCTCTGCTGCCGGACTGCAGGGTGGTCGTAACCATGGAAACAAGCAGAATATAATGCAATGGAAAAATGAATCCAGACAGCAAAGGAGGCAATATGGACAATCACAATACATTAGTAAGTGTCTCGTAGTAACTTTCTCTACATGATAAATGCCACTTGCTGAAGTGAGACAACCCCTTTAAATCACCATCATGTCACACATATACAGTAATTGTCACTCTGTGTACAGTTTTGGTTCCATTCTTTAAATGCAACAAAGTTTTATATATTTCCTCCCATATTACGATTCAGATAAAATCAAGTCGCTCCAGTAACTCCAGGAAGTGGTGTCGTCGACGAGGACTGGAAGAACAACGGCTGTATGAGATGGCAAATCTTCGGCGGCAATTCAAAGTGAGTTCTAGCAGCATCTCATTACAGGGATGTGAGGGGAACAATCATAGTACCATGGGGGGGATTTATTAAAACTGGTGCTGAGGAAAACTGGTTTAGTTGCCCATAGCAACCCATCAGAATGATCCTTTCATTTTCCAAAGAAGCTCTGAAAAATGAAAGGTGGAATCTGATTGGTTGCTATGGGCAACTAAGACAGTTCTACTTTACAGCTGTTTAGATAAATCTCCCCAGTAGTTTATATGGCTGAAAAAAGCCCTCTGTCCATCCAGTTCGGCCTGCTATCCTGCAAGTTGATCCAGAGGAAGGCAAAAAAACCCTGTGAGGTTGAAGCCAATTTTGATCACTTTAGGGGAAAAAAATTCCTTCCCGACTCTAATCAGACAATCAGAATAACTCCCTGGATCAATCGATATTGACAACTTTCTGTTCTGGGGATCCTGATTACTTGTCTGTATGTGTCTATTTTCATCCCCCCCCCACACACCCTTTTTATACCCATGAGTCAATTGCTCACCCTTCTGTTTGACCCCTGCTGGGCCCTCTTCCCCCCCAAGGGCCCCATAGCAGTCCCAGGATCTGTCGCTGTGGTATAAAAACCCTCCTCTCCAGTCTTGCTGTGTATTCCCATTGCAGAAGGGCCAAATGCACTTCCTGATGGCCATATTCCAAGTTCTTACTTTTCCCGGGCCTACATTCGTTGCAGTGGACTTTGCAATATATGTTGCTTAGATTGGATTTCTTTTTTTTGTCTGATGCCTATTGTTTTCCTTTAGAGTACATGGAGATCTCACCAGTGTCCCCTCCACCAGTGTCTCTTCATAAAACCTTTAAGGGGTTCTCATATTGATGGCCTATTCTCAGGCTAGGTGATCAATATGAGATTGGTGGGGGTCCAAGTCCTGGACCCTCCCCACCGATCAGCTGTTTGAGGAAGCTGCAGCACTCACCTGAGCTCCGGTGAGCACCGAGGCTTTCTTGCAACTTACGAAGCTCAGCCCCGCACATTCAATAGCGGCTGTGCTTGGTATCGCAGCTCAACCTAATTCACTTGATTGGGAATGAGCTGTACCCAGGCCATGTGACTGATCATTGTGATGTCATAGCCTTGGCTAACCCCCAGCACTCCAGCTGTGGGAAACTACAACTCCCAACATGCTCCATTCATTTCTATGGACTTCTGAGAACAGCCAAGCAAGTGTGCATCTTCGGGAGTCGTAGTTTTACCACAGTTGGAGTGCATGAGGTTAGCCATCACAGGCCTAAGGAAGAGACCTAAGTGCCCACGCAGCACCAGGGCCTCTTCTTATAGCTGATTAGCGGGGGTGCCAGGAGTTGGATCCCCCACCGATCTTATGTTGAGGATTATATATTATATCCTGAGGATAGGCTATCAATATTAAAATCCCCCTTTAATTGACCATGTTTTTTTTTTTTTGACCTCTCCTCCCAGGGTCTACTGAAGGACCATGGGATGCTGAATGAGACAGAGACCCGGGCGGTGGACCGCTACAGCCGCCAGCGGCAGCACAAGGAGCGCAAAGAGCTTCATCAACTGAAGAGGGAACACGAACGATCGGAAAAACGTAAACGAAAAGTGCTCAGGCTCCACGACCAAGACGCGGGATCTTCCAGCGACGAAGAGGAAAGATCTAATAAAGACAAGAAGGACGGCGTAGACATCCAGGTGTGTGATCGCTGCCTCACTTACATTCCATGACGAGACTGAGAAGTGACCAGGAAATGCTGAGACGGGTTACAGTCGCTTACACGAGTTGTGTGGCTGCAGATCGTGACGTCGCTGTTTATCTAGGGTCATCAATATATTAACGCCGTGTTTTTGCAGGATATTAAGTTTAAACTCCGTCACAATGTCGATGAGTTACGAGACGCGTCTGGCGCAGGGGAGGAAGCTATCGACAAAACAGCTGTCCTTGCTGAAACTTATCGTGTGCCATGGCCTGTACCCGCAGCTGGCACTTCCCTGACAGCTTCAACAGCTGCCGCAAAGATTCTGATCAGGTCGGTTCTTGTGCTTTTAGAAGTGAAGATAACCTCTGTAATACGTATGCTTCCTCTGTGCATGCAGGCTTCCTCACCACATTTATCAAAAATGGCCAATTTCAGATATAATTGTGACCTGTCCTTAGGATAGACCCTAGCCCTTGGTACCTCCACTGATCAGTGTAAACCAACTGACATAGTGATATCTCTTGTACACAGTTCAGCCCTGGTTCTGCTCCATTCATGGGAAAAAAGCTACATTAGTAAAGCCATACAGCTCAGTTTAATAAAGTTAAAAAGCTGTGGAGCTCCACCAAATGCTGCGGCCTCTTCATTCAGAATCCTAGGAATCCATAACACATGAACGCTCTTTTCCATTCGGTTGTATCTGGATCTGTAACTTGGCCATAATTGAGCACAATTCACATGAGTGGGGCTGAGCTGCAATACCACACACTGCCACATGCACTCGGACAGTGCTCTGTTGGGTACTAAAGTTGAAGGGGTTGTCCCGTGAAAAATATTCTAAAGATTTCAAACCAGCACTTGGATGTGAATACTTTTGTAATTGCATGTAAAGAAAAATTTTGTACAGTCAGTACAAAATAAAATGTATCTATAGCACCACCTGCTGTTTGTTCTTTTCCCTATTTTTTGTCCTGCTCACTGAGATTGCCGCACATGCTCAGTTTCCTCCTTTAACTGCCTCCTGAACTGTGATAGGAAGAGCTGAGACACACCCCCTGAGCTGTGATAGGGAGAGCTGAGACACACCCCCTGAGCTGTGATAGGGAGAGCTGAGACAACCCCCCTGAGCTGTGATAGGGAGAGCTGAGACACGCCCCCTGAGCTGTGATAGGGAGAGCTGAGACACGCCCCCTGAGCTGTGATAGGGAGAGCTGAGACACTCCCCCTGAGCTGCAGCAGAAAAGACACTCCCCTTGAGCTGTCAGCTTGATATAAACTTAGCAGAGCAGTGAATGGGGAGATCTCTGGACCTATGTGAGGTACAGGGCTGGTTCTAGATTTGTTAGAAAGAGATTGTCATGTACTATATGATGTCTGATTTTCAATTTTACAATATTCATGGGATAATCCCTTTAAAGGCAGTCTGTTAGCAGTTTTCACCATGTAAAACTGCTGACAGCACCAGTTATGTTTCTCCATCTGAAGAAAGGACCATTCCGGCCCTGAAACACATAATCTGTGGAAACTATGAATGAATAAATAAAATCTATAAATTTACTTTCAAGCCTGGCCCTTTCTGGTTGCGCGAATGTTGACCTGAATTTTTTTCTACATGACAACACCAGTTAGGGAGGGGGGGGAGGGCCGGACAAACATACCTATTGAGATCTTTAATAAAAACTCTGCATAAGATGTGTGTGTCCTGCGCTCTCCGGCCCTGCCTACCACTGTCAGCAGTTTTGCAAGGTGAAAACTGCAGACCGACTCCCTTTTAACACCACCAGTGTCAATAGGTGCGGGTCCCACCTCTGGGAGCTGCATCTATCTCTAGAACAGGGCCCCAAAAGTGAACAAGAGCACACAACACATGCTTAGCGTGCTCACCATTGACTTCTATGGGAGGTCTGAAAATAGGCGAGCTTGGCTATTTTTGGAAGACCCATGAATGAAGAGAGCACTGCGCAATTGCGGCCACCGCTCCATTCCCTTCTATAGGACTGCCGTAAATAGCCGAGCAAGCTCTCCCATAGAAGTGATGGGCAGTGCGCCCTTGTTCACCTTGGGGGCTCCGTTCTTGATATAGGGACAGATCCTAGCAATATGCCATCAATGTCTGAGGTGAAATAACCCTAGTCTTCAAGCAAAACATTTTGTGCACTTTAAGGGGCTTGTCGCCTATATTTTAGTGGTCAGTAGGGGGCCTTGAAGAACAAACAGGTGTCATAACTACGGTTTGTTGAGTTTAAAATCTAATAATAGCGATTGTCATTTGAAGGTCATTTTGACATGTGGTTTTGACTTCTTCTTCTTCTTTTTTTTTTACTTTTTGCAGGTTTTTCACACAAGGACTAAGCAGGGTATTGTCCTACACCCAACCTCCGTCTTCTCTAGCACTCCTGAGCTGCTTCAAGTAGAGAGTGAGAGAGAAGAGGCTGCTCCAAGTGGTAATTTTTCCCTTTCTATCTAATTTCATACATGTCATGCACAAAGTAACTGTGAGAGCAGAAGAATATTGTAGGTCACACTGACAGAAAGAACAAAAGAGAAGATATGGAAGGAGAGACTGAAGAGGAAACATCTTGTGCACCGGGATCGGGATTATTGAGATGTAGAAAAGAGAGACAGAGGAGCAAATGGTCAGGTTAGGGCTGTGCTGTAATCACATCCCCCAACCTCAATATTTCTCTATAGGTGAAAAGTTTATAAGTTTATTATTCCCATTTTGCCATAAATCTGGCAGAAAAGAGGCGCAAATGTTAACGCAAAATTTGTGACTTTACGCCGCTCTCAGCGCTTTTGAAAAGTGAGTTGGAAAATGAGTGTGACTAGCTTTGTTAATTAGGCGTACTCCAGATTTATCAGCTCAGATTTTTTTTAAAATTGGTAAAAAAAAAAAAGACAATCTTACTCCAGTAGGGGGTGGCATTAAAAATGGAGTAACATCTCTGGGAAAAAGTGTGAGGTTTAAAGATGCACCAAATTTCTCAATCAACGTGCAAAAGTTTGATAAATTCCAAGAAAAACTTCAAAAATTCTCCTCCTGATCATTCCTCCCATTGGTATTGACTGTAACCAGGATGTAAAAATAGGGGCATAAAGAAGTTTGGAAACTCAAGGATTGTGAGGTCATTGATCTGAAGAAGTGGAGGCCTGGTCCAGCACTGTAGATCCAGAAACTTTTTGGATCTAGGATGCTGATGTATGGGATGTAGGCAATTGTTGGGGGGGAGGGTAATGTGTATCCTTTATAAGGCCTGGGGGTAGACATTTTATCGCGTTCCAAGATGCGTGCGCAATCTTGTCCTTCTTGACATCTAGGTGCAAAGAAACGTTATAACGTATGAATTGTTAAAGAGGACCTTTTACCTGTTCTGACGTTACAATATCAATACGTCGCACTGTATGGCATGTTTACTAGATGTGATATTGCTCATTTGTTTTCTGCTCCGTTGCGCCGTATACTAATCAATAGCATCAGTAGAGGGAGGAGTAGATGACAATTTTTCTCAGGGGGCGTCTCCTTCTCCCTGGCTGTGACTCGGTCCGCTCACAGGTGAGCTGTTTTTTCTCGATGACTGACGCGGTCCGCCATGATCGCACAGCTCACAGCCAGGGAGAAGGAGACACCCCCTGAGAAAAGCTGTCATCCACTCCTTCCTGTACTGATTCTATTGATTAGCATACAGGGCGCCAAAACAGAAGGTGGGGCACAGCGGGGGAACGGAGAAGCGGATCGGAAAAATATGAGCGATATCGCATCTAGTAAACGTGCCCTACAGTACCAGGTATTGATATTGTAATGTCAGGACAGGGAAAAGGTCCTCTTTTAGCATTTGTTTTCTTCCTGTAGAGCCCGGAAAGAAGGGACGCAGCAGCAAGCACCAAATAGTGGGTTTTGTCTCCCTTCTGGAGACAAACAAACCCTATCTAGTGAACTGTGTGAGATTACCAGCGCTGCAGGTGAGTCCTACTCATTACAGATGCTCTTACCTTGTGTTTCCATGGTAACAGGCTACAAACACACACTGTGTAGTCTGGTCCTGTAGTCGTACTCCCTTCCATCTGTTCCTTATTTGTCACTAACCTTACATATGTATGTCAGCAAGATGGAACGGACGGAAGAGAGCAGGACTGCAGTATCACTCTACAAAAACAATATTAGGGTGCATTAATGTGACCGTATCCATTTTTTGGCCTCAAATTGCGGATCTGCAAAATACAGATACGGACCGTGTGCATCCCTCACTTTTTACAGGCCCCTTTGAAAAAATGCCTATTCTTGTCCTATAGTTTGTATAGCAGCTGCACAGATGTGGACATCACATGGATGACATCTGCATGCGGTCCGCATTTTTCGCAGTCCCGTAGAAATGAATAGGTCTGCTTGCCATCCACCAAAAATGCGGATCAGATGCAGATCAATTGTCTTCTCAAACAGCTGATCATCAGGGCTCCCGGGTGTTGGACCCCCCACTGATCAGATACTGATGACCTATCCTCTTGATCTCTGAAAACCCCTTTAATAGAAGGCACTTACTAATGTATTGTGATTCTCCATATTGCCTCCTTTGCTGGCTGGATTCATTTTTTCCATCACATTATACACTGCTCATATCCAGGGGTTATGACCACCCTGCAATCTAGCAGCAGTGGTCACGCTTGCACACTATAGGAAAAAGCGCCTGGCTCTCTTGTGGGCGGGACCATGGGAAAGCTCATAGGAACGCATGTGCAGCAGCTCCCGTCCAGGCCTCCTCATATCTGTGCTGTAGCAGTGGCCATAACCCCTGGATACGAGCAGTATATAATGCAATGGAAAAATGAATCCAGCCAGCAAAGGGGGCAATATGGACAATCACAATACATTAGTGTGTTTTGTAAGGGTATTTTTTAAGTACTGATTGCTTCTGTCCCTTTAATTCTGTTACATTTTATTATTACCATTCTGTGTAATGATGTTCCTTGTAAATCTAGTACCCATCCCCCATTATTTTGATAAAACCACATTAATGATCTCAGAGACATGCATGCTTCATACTGGAGGAGTGGCTAAAAGGTTTAAAATCTGTGACACACATAAATTCAGGAGACTCTACCAAGAACTTTATCCTGGGTAGGATGTAAGTATTGACTTGCCCTTTTGTACACCCTGGGGTGTCGGTCATGTGTTATAATGTGGTAGACAGCCATGTGTTATAGCATGATCGACGGAGTCTCCACCCCATTTAGGCTAGAGTCGTATTTACTTTTTATTTTTCAGTATGTGATTTGTTTGTATTGTCGTATATTGAATCACACTTAGTAAATATACTTATTCACTTAGCCTGCATAAGCTTATTCATTCTCAAATCTTTTGAATTCACGTTACACTACAAAGTGCCTAACTTTGTCTAAATGATAAATGCCATGTGCTGAAGAGAGACAACCCCTTTAAATATATAGATTATATATTACATTGCAGCTATATTCATTATACACATGAACATGAGGTTGTTAGGGCACATTTTATCAGCCCATTTGCCCCGTTGAGGCAGCTTCTCATAGATGTGACCCTACGCTAGACAGACTCAGATGGGCTCATACATTTTGATCAAACCCAAGAAAAACCTCACATGTATGTGTATGGTCAATATAGCAGTAATTCAATGTGCAAATATTGAATGCATGGATTATATAGCGCTGCTGCCTATTGTGTTACATATCTATAGACACAAAACGACAAGAGATTTTTATTTGCAAAGTTGCTTCTTTCTGAAGAAAATTGACTGCATCCCTACAGTCTGTATTCAGTTGGTTACCAATTATGTTAAAGTGCTGGTCCTATTAGATCACCCCATATCCATATGCCCCATTAGCTTATATCAGGAAGGTCCCCCCCTCCTCCCGACATCCCTCTATAAGCCTACTAAAAAGAAATGGCACTCATATAGTTCAGCAGGACTGGCTGACTATGGCTGACTAGCCTATCTTATGTATATTGGGTTGTGTTTGTGTATGGGGTTGTGTCAACTGAGAACATATGCATGCCAAACCGACCATGCACATGTGTAGGGGTCTGTGAAGAAATAGGACAGGTAAAGTAGACAATGATAGTTTAGATTTTGATAGAAGTATTTTAATGTGCTTGAATATTTTCATGGACCCAGGGTCTTCTACTGTTGGCCCGCTCCTTGGACACTAATGCCGACTGTTGCCGCATTGTGTGTGACGGCTGGATAGAGCTGAGCGTGGAAGACCCTGAAGGAGCCCTTCATCTCATCTCCGAGGCTGTCCGTGTGCGAATGGCTTGGGAGAAAGTACTGCGCACCCGACTGGAGAACACGTCTAGCAGGCGAGACCCTGATGAGGATGACAGACGGAGGAGGAGGCGAGAGATTGAAGACTTAGGCCGACGGCTCGTGGAGTTTGTGCGCTTGGAGGTGAGCTGTCATCTGATAAATTCCTGTTTCGTTGTTCAGTACATTTCCTGTCTTGGAGTCATCTTGGGGCGGTTGGGGTTGGGTTTAGGACTGCCCGATGTTGATGCAGGATTAGGGTGCGGCAGACCCCAAAAATAGGACATTATCCTATTCCCAAGCTGGATTTTCCTGTTTAAGACAATGAAGGCTTAGAGGAGAATTGCAGATACAGACATTTATGACATAATTGTGAGATTGATGCCCCTGGCGATTGGGAAAATGGTGGTCCTGGGTCATCATACATTGCTACCCTGAAGCCTGGTCCGCGCAAGTAACAACTGTTCTACACTCTGACTTTGATCCGCATCAGTCATTGGAGGTTCCAGAGGTCAGACCCTTAAAGAAATTTTACGGGCACATAATTTTGTTTTCTTTAAAAAAAAAAAGGGTCAGAAAGGGTTAAAAAATAACAACATAACCACTAATAACTCACCACTGATCTGCTGACTCTGCTCCCCGATTCCTGTCCTGGAGCGTCACGCTAGAAATGCACTCAGTGACCATAGCGGTGACCCACGTCAGCCAATGATTGACCTTATATTCTGGCATTTCCAGTGCGTCAAGTCAGGACAGAAAGTAGAAAGCTGCAGGAACTGGAGCATTTTTTAAACCCTTTCTGACCATTAAAAAAAAAAAAAAAAAATCTGCCCAGAACACCCCTTTAATTATCAGACATTTATGTATATATGTCCTAAAATTTCTTCAGCTGGAATACCCCTTTAAATAAAAATTCCTTTTTAGCGTACATTACCCTCCATTAGGAATGAGCGAATCGACTTTGCGCTCCGTACAGTGCCTTGCGAAAGTATTCAGCCCCCTGGAACTTCTAAACCTTTTGCCACATTTCAGGCTTCAAACAAAAAGATATAACATTTTAAATTTTTGGTGAAGAATCAACAACAAGTGGGTCACAATTGTGAAGTGGAACGAAATTTATTGGATCATTCAAACTTTTTTTGTAATAATAAAACTGAAAAGTGGGGCATGCAAAATTATTCGGCCCATTTACTTTCAGTTCAGAAAACTCCCTCCAGAAGTTGATTGAGGATCTCTGAATGATCCAATGTTGTCCTAAATGACTGATGAAGATACATAGAATCCACCTGTGTGTAATCAAGTCTCCGTATAAATGCACCTGCTCTGTGATAGTCTCAGGGTTCTGCATTATGAAGACCAAGGAACACACCAGGCAGGTCCGTGATACTGTTGTGGAGAAGTTTAAAGCCGGATTTGGATACCAAAAGATTTCCCAAGCTTTAAACATCCCAAGGAGCACTGTGCAAGCGTCATATTGAAATGGAAGGAGTATCAGACCACTGCAAATCTACCAAGACCCGGCCATCCCTCTAATCTTCCATCTCAAACAAGGAGAAGACTGATCAGAGATGCAGCCAAGAGGCCCATGATCACTCTGGATGAACTGCAGAGATCTACAGCTGAGGTGGGAGAGTCTGTCCATAGGACAACAATCAGTCCAACACTTCACAAATCTGGCCCTTTATGGAAGAGTGGCAAGAAGAAAGCCATTTCTCCAAGATATCCATAAAAGTCTGGTTTATAGTTTGCCACAAGCCACCTGGGAGACACACCAAACATGTGGAAGAAGGTGCTCTGGTCAGGTGAAACCAAAATCCAACTTTTTGGAAACAATGCAAAATGATATGTTTGGCGTAAAAGCAACACAGCTCATCACCCTGAACACACCATCCCCACTGTCAAACATGGTGGTGGCAGCATCATGGTTTGGGCCTGGTTTTCATCAGCAGGGACAGGGAAGATGGTTAACATTGATGGGAAGATGGATGGAGCCAAATACAGGACCATTCTGGATGAAAACCTGTTGGAATCTGCAAAAGACCTGAGACTAGGACGGAGATTTATCTTCCAACAAGACAATGATCCCAAACATAAAGCAAAATCTACAATGGAATGGTTCAAAAATAAAGGTATCCAGGTCTTAGAATGGCCAAGTCAAAGTCCAGACCTGAATCCAATTGAGAATATGTGGAAAGAGCTGAAAACTGCTGTTCACAAACGCTCTCCATCCAAACTCAAAGAGATCGAGCTCGGAAGAATGGGCAAGAATTTCAGTCTCTAGATGTGCAAAACTGATAGAGACATCCCCCAAGAGACCGCAGCTGTAATCACAGCAAAAGGTGGCGCAACAAAGTATTAATGCAAGGGGGCTGAATCATTTTGCACGCCCCACTTTTCAGTTTTATTATTACAAAAAAAGTTTAAATGATCCAATAAATTTCGTTCCACTTCACAATTGTGACCCACTAAAAATTTAAAATGTTATATCTTTTTGTTTGAAGCCTGAAATGTGGCAAAAGGTTGAAAAGTTCCAGGGGGCCGAATACTTTCGCAAGGCATTGTATTGGCTCTGATGAGCCGAAGTTATTACTTTGCGAAGTCTTTAGAGACTTCGCGTAATAACTTCATAGATTAATTTTTACTGTAAAAACCCATTTCCTGCATTCGTGTTATGTTCCAAGGTTCCACTTGGAACCGAACCCGAGTTTGGAAAATTGTTTTTTTTTAACAGTACAAATTAATTTATGAAGTTATTACGCAAAGTCTCTAAAGACTTCGCAAAGTAATAACTTCGGCTCATCGGAGCCAATACATTCTAATACTGTACAAAGCGCACATACCGTATTGAACCAAAGTTTTATGCGAATTGACTTTGGATGTTTCATCTGAAGTTCGATTCGCTCATCCTTACTCTTCATCATGCCAGAGAACACGTTTCCACTGCTCTGGAGTCTGCATACACCACCCCACAGAGTAGCTGAGGGATGTAGCACTGGATTTAAAGGCTATGTACACCTTTTATGAGGCAATTTTTTATGATTGCATTTTACTAATTTTTGGCTAAAAATTATTTTTTCAATTGGCCTTTATTAAAAATATTGAGGCGCTCTGTCACAAAGGGTTAACTGTTTTTCTAGCTGTGTGACTGGTACTTTCACTTTTTTATGCTGGTCATCTAATAAACCTTATTTCTAAACTACTAAGAGGTCATAAACACTTATTTATGCCACAGTCTAATCAGTAAGATAAGACTTGAGCTATAATGAGTGTTTATAATGTCAGAGAGCAGAGATAAGGAGTCTGTCAGCTCCCCAACTGACGGAAGAGAAAATCCAAACGGTGCTACTAGAGCATCTCAGCTCTGTACAGAAAAAAGGACTCCATATTTTTAAAGAAGATCAATTTAAAAAATTATTTTTAGCTCAAAATAAGTACAATGCAATAATAATAAAAAAGCCTTTAATTCCCTAGCTTCCCATTGATGTGGGAGAAACCTGCCACAGTTAAATGACAAATTCAGCCCCACTACATCTGTATGTCAGCACTGCTTAGTGGATTTAGCTTGTTTTACTGCTTGCATTATACTTTTGCTTGCGGTTTGAACCCATTGCAGCTGATCTGATTCCTCTTTAGGTAATGTACAGTATGAGGCGTCTTGCAGTTTTAGAAGCCCAGAACCTTTATGTGGGGCCCCAGACAGTTGCCGACAGTCACAGCATAAAGGGCTTGTTCGGCACAGAGGAGACGGAGCCAGATCCTGTAAAAGGAGGATACAGCGTCACCAGCTTCTTGACATATAACTGTTTACAGGTAAGTGGGGGAAGCATTTCCAGCTGCACTCATAGCCTGCACCTCCATTGTATAAGTCGCACATTCAGCTGCTACTTAGAGGAACGCTTAAGGGTGTTATGCCAAGTGTCCAGCATAAGGGGGCAGTAGAAGACACAGGGGTGTTGTGTTCATTCTAGTGTAGGTTACAAAAATGAAGACTGCATACTGGGTGTGGCGCATGCAGTGTATCAGGGGCCACAGGTATCCAAAAATATATGAGAATTTCTGATATTTTATCCTCCTCAACTGCAGATCCCCGAGATACCTTCTATCTCTCCTTGGATACAACTAATAGACACAGCTTTGCCTATGGACCGACTAGTGCAGGGATGGCTACAGTCTTTGCATACTGGGATTTGTAGTTTTGCAACAGCTGGAAAGCCACAGGTTGTCCATCCCTGGACTAGTGTATTCCGCCAGGGAGACCCATGATCATTATGAAAAAACTGGAACCCTTTTCTCAGTGCTTAAAGGGGTTATCTGACCCCCCCGAAATTCTCCGCCATATACCCGGGCCCGTCACACACAATGTACTTACCTGGATCCCCAGCACGCACGCCGCTCCTGCTCCCCTCACGGCTCCCTAGCACTGCAGGTGACGCTAGGGAGGCTGATCCCCGTCGCCGCCTGCCATTGGCTGCTCATCCGGGGACCGGGGAGAAGCAGAGGCGGCGCTGCGAGGACCAGGAGCAGCGCGGGTGCCAGGGAGCCAGGTATGTACTTGTGTGTGAGGGGCCCAGGCATATGGAGGGCGGCATTTCAGGGGTCGGATAACCCCTTTAAATGGATCCGTCAGTTTTATCGGACTGATTGTTTGGCGGAGCTGCAGTGTGAAGGACACTCCAGTAGGATTCACGTTACAGGATAATAACTGTTTTTTATTCTCTTGGGAAATGTATTGATTTTTTTTGCTGCTGTATTATTACTATGGGTACTGGATGTATGAGAATTGTTGACTTTTGTTCTTGTGTATTTCTATGGTATAAAGTGATGCAAAAATAGAAACAAAAAAAAAAAGTTTGCCATAAGGGTCAATGATTTTTAGATTTTTTAGTGTGCATTTATTTGAGAGGTCGGGACTGTCTGTTTGGCAGCTATGTAAAGTGTATGGCCAACGTCGAGTGTTTGATGTTGCTTATTGTCATCAGAGCGACACGGATTTCTACAGTGACTGTCTGCGCACCTTCTGGACCTGTCCTCGCTGCGGTCTGTACATGCCATTCACCCCTCTGGAACGTATGGCTCACCAGAACAGCTGCGCAGAAGAGGGAACGTCTCAGGGTATGTTACATGCTACAAACACCAGTGTAAAGGAATGATTAGGACATTTGTCCTTATCATTATCATTAGAGATAAGGAGTCTGTCAGCTCCCCAATGGGCTGGAAAGAGAGAAAATCCACAGGCAGCTACTAGAGCATGTCAGCGCTGGACACAAAAACGGAGTTCATATTTTTTATAAAGACCAATTGAAAAAATACACCAATTGAAAAAGTACAATGCAATAATAAAATTGCACCCAAAGGTGTCCATAGCCTTTAAAGAAGAACTCCCGCAAAAATTTTTATTCTCTGACCTGTTAGAAAGGTGCATGATATAATCTGTAGTGATTGTCATTTTCTTATCAGATGCTGAAATTGTGAGTTTCCACTCTCTTCTTATTGCAGCTGGGTCATGTGACCAACTCCCTGACCCCCAACTGACCCAGGACAGGAAGCCAGTAACTGCTCTATTCATTCCTATGAGACTGAAAGTGAGGCTGCCATAGGAATACATAGAGAATTAGACTTCCTGTCCACACATAAGTCTCTGTGTGAGTTGGTGGGTCTAATTCGTAGTCACATGACACAGATAAGAAACTTCAGGATGATATAACTCAAAAATTTAGCTACTGGTAAGAAAATTACATTCACTACAGATTACATCATGTACAAATCTAGCAGGACATGGAATAAAATTTTTTGCGGGAGTTCTTCTTTAACTTTACAGTATGTCTTTACAGGGATATTTAAAAAACTAATAAGCGCAGAACTTTGAACATATTTGAATTACAAAAATAAAACATTTCATCGGTAAACTAGACCTTAAAGAGTAACTAAAGCTTTACATAAACCTTTAATATGTTCTCCCTAATGCCCTAATAAATCTAATATACTATATTAATGAATTTTCTATTTTTACTACATTTTTTCCTACCTAAAGTTCACCATACACTGTGAGCTTAAAACTCTGTTCTCTGTACACCGCTGACAGCTCGGCGGTGTACGGAGTACATTTTATCAATGGGGCCGCAGAAGCGCAGCAATGTGCGCTTCTGCCCCTTCTCCCTGGACGATCACTAACTCCTGGCTTAGCACATGGGTACCTTGTACCCATGTTTTATGCCAGGATTAGCTGAGCGGAGCGATCTCCTGCCTGTGCCTGCTTCTCTAAGAGAACTGCATGTCAGCTCTTAGCTTAGCGGAGCAGGCACAGGCAGGCACAGTATACGGGTACAGGGTACCCATGTGCTATGATAAGAGTTAGTAATCATCCGGCGAGCACGGGCAGGAACAGTAATGTGCGCTCCAACCCGTACTCCCTGCGCTGCTGCGGCCTCATTGATAAAATGTGTACTCCGTACTCCATACAGAGAACAGAGTTTTAAGCGCACAGGGAATGGTGCGCTTTAGGCAGGGAAAAGTGTAGTAAAAATAAAAAGTAAATTAATAAAGTATAGTAGAGATAGTTTTATTAGGGAATTAGGGACAACATATTAAGGCTTCATTCACATGTCCGCAAGTGTTCTGCGGTCCGCAAAACACGGACACCGGCCATGTGCATTCCGCATTTTGCGGACCGCACATGGCCGGCTCCATAATACAATTGCCTGTTCTTGTCCGTGGCTCCGGACAAGAATAGGACATGTTCTATTTTTTTTGTGGGGCCGCGGACCGGAAGTGTGGATGCGGACGGCACTCTGTGTGCTGTCTGCATCTTTTGCGGCCCCATTGAAAATGAATGGGTCCGCACCTGTTCCGCAAAATTGCGGAACGGATGCGGACACATTATCAGGACGTGTAAAGGAGCCCTAAAGGTTTAGTTACTCTTTAAGAAGTGAATATTATAATCGTTTTTTTTTTCTCATTGTGCAACAGAAGCAGAAGACCCAGAAACCAAGGTTTCGTCAGCGACCTCTCTACACAAGACCTATCACTGTGACGTGTGCAACAAGGACTTGGTTTTGACCCCCACCGAGATCCTCAAACACAAGAGGCAGCATTTAAACTCTTAGGATAAACTCAATGTGGGAATGGGCACACCTGAATCCATCTACATATGTTTTCTCTCCCAGTTATCATGTAACCCTTACCCTTTATCAGCATATCTCCTATATTCACCGCAACCTTGGTCAGCTTCTCAAACAAAAGTTAAGTATTTAAACATCATACACATGGTGCCGGACATCAGATTTGTGCCTGCTGCCGTCATGAAGCTGCTCTGCTGTGTGCTCCTCGTGCCTTTCTTCTTTGCAGGACTTCAGGCTCTGTGCCCCTCACCCACCAGCCTCGTGAACGATGCGGGGGAGAAGCTCTGTGCCCGTATGTTTGAACACAGCAATATTTACTTTGACCAGTCCTGCGGTGGCGTCTACCTAGATGCCAAGAACGGAGACGACTTCCCTTACATGCCGCTTGGATGGGGAAACAAGATTTCATCCTTGGTGGTTGCAAGTCGTTGCACCCTGAAAGTGTGGAGCAAATCCGGCAAGGGGGGCAACAACCGTACCTTTAACGCTGGAGTGGTCTACCAGCTGAAGGGACTACTCTAACGGACTCTTTGGAGACTGGAATGATTCCATCCAGTCTTATTTCTGTACATGCACATAGGAATATGCGAGGCAATGCCAGGCTGAGGATGGAGGCTGAATAAAGGTCCGTCTGCTCTTATTTGTAGTCATGTCTTTGATTTACCACAGGATTCTAATAATTAATTGGGTATTAATGTGTAACTGCTGTTTCATTTCTTTTAACCTAATGGTATAGTACAACCTGCTGTATAAATGCTTTTGTGCTTTAAAATGTAGTAATTTTTAGTTTTACCTGCTATTACCTGCTAATAGCTACTTTTCTATTCTTCAGCCTCTTCCCACAGCATTGTCATGTGCAGCCGTCTCCTCTGTATTATAAACAAGAAACAGGCAGAGCCCTGGGAGGAGGAGCACAGCCCTGAGTGCCTGGGCTCCGGTAAAAAAGTGGAGGGGGGAGGGCTGCTTTACATGCTGATATCTCCTGAATGGTAGCAGAAAACATGCAACTGGTCTTGTTTGAAAGCTGACATTCCAAGCTTTCAAACAAGACCAAAATGACAGCTAAAGTCCAAGCAACAGAGGAGAAATCACTGTTAGAAATCGTGTCGGGAATAATCGCGGGTACGGACAGTATGAGACTACATTTTTTTTCCCCAGGAATTGCACCTGTTTTAATTATATAACTATAACTATATAATTAGATTAAAATATGCGTATGAATAGCGTACGAATTTTAAAATGCGTACGCAAAAATGGCACTCGAGCATGCTCGCTCATCTCTATTCGGCACCTATCTGGTCGATTTGAAATCGAATGATAGTGCTGTACCTCACGTTACCACTAGGTGGCAGTATGACATCATGCATCTATCATCGCTGCTCAGCATAAAATGAGCCATAATTGAAAGAAAACTGTAAAATGTTAAGTGTGTTTTCACAAGCACATAAGCTATGCCGCAGTTTTTATTAGTTTCCTCTTTCCTTATTCTCCTGGTGCTTTTAAAGCTGCATGATCCTAGTGCCAAGGAGATTTTTTTCCCCTCTTTTTAGTTAATTTTATTGTCCATTATTTCCGTCATATATATATATGGCCTTGATGGGAAGAAGCTGCTGTGAGCAGCAAAAAGCAAATTAAGTAGGTTTTAGTAATGTGAATGAACATCAGCCCGGATTTTATGATATAGAAAATGTGATAAAAGGACACTGGTCATAAAGGAAAGCTCTGGCAAAGGCAATGGCTGCCGCTGACCCTTAACCATTTAATTGCAGATGTCAGGTAGCAGCAGCCATCTTCTGCTGTAAAACTCTGAGGACGTACTTTACCTGCCAATTCTTCTGAAAAAAGGAGAGACCTCCCGGACTCTCCAGGGCATAGCATGGAAAACAGCCCTCCATGATCTCTAACGGTGGTGCCAGGATGATGTGTCATTAGATACAACTTCATTCTCGGTCTGAGCGGGCGTGATGTGTCACGCCCCCTCAGGACAAGTATGAGGGGGCATAATGTGTCACGAAAATGGCTGAAAATGGAGCATGTCCATGCTTGAAGAAACTCATGTGCCGCAGTCCAACTTCTGATTGGTGGCAAGTATGTAAGAGGAGCATAGTATGTAGATCCAGCATCATCATCTGCTTCCTGCTGCACCCGTTTCTGGACAAGACCCCTTTCAATCCCAAATTCTGTCTGACAATACTTTGTAGCTGCCCTTATAGAGCTATGATTCTGCCAGTTTGCATGGTAGCACACAGGGTTGGACTGGGAACTTAAAGTGGCCCTGGAAAAAATACTAAAAGTGGCCCCGTTGTGTAGTCGGGTCCAAATTGATGGAAGGCAGGGCCAGCAATACCATATTGTGGCACATTATACCACCCCCAAGAGAGCCAAATACCACAGTCCATCACAAAATACTGCCAACAATACAAAATACATCCCCCAAAAACTTCTACTGGCCGGCTGTGTGGAGGGCTCGGGCTGCTCCCTGGGCATCGTCCCACCGTGAAATTTCCCTGTAAGGTCTATGGCCAATCAGCCCCTGGTAGCACGTAAGCACATAGAGTCCTTGTGGCATCTTACTAAGTTTACCGCCATATGGTGCTACACATGGTGCCATAATATAGGGTCTTCTCCAGTGGACCATGCCATGATTTGGATGAATCTGATAGAAGACATTTCTGTCTGCCTTCATAGGAAACTAGAGCCTTTGGTTGTCCATGATTATGCATTTGCCCAGAATATTCAACATGGAGCTTTCTCTAAATCAAATTTTTTTTTCAATTTGTCATAATCATTATGTCTGTGTTACAATTTAACTCCCTAACATATATATGTATGTGTGTGTGTGTGTGTACAGTACACCTTTCACACTTCTACCACAAGGGGGCGATGGAGTGACACCAGAAAAGACAGGCTCTTGACGGCAGGACTGGAATGTAAGATATTGGCAGAAAATCCCTGCTTGAGTCCATGCGGGTCAATACATACTGATTGCAACAATCCAGATGATCCACGACTCCGAGGGGGTCTTGGATTGATTTGAGGGGGGGGTGGAAGCTTTCTGCTGTTTGTTTGTCTAGTAACTGCTGCTGTCATTAACCCTGTGATATTACATTGCGGTACATTATAACTACCGTCGCTGTAATACAGGCTGGTAACAATAGCAGGAATATAATAAAATCCTAGATCGGGCAATATTCAGTTAGCACCGGAGCACATAAATCACCGGGGTATGTCTATGTCATTTTCTGTGCTGGTTTCATCCAAGAAAAATTATTTGTGCTGTGATCTGCAAAATGCTGACACCGGCTGTTGATGCATCAATGGAGATGAGCGTGTCTGCATATAATCCCGTATCCCCGAGGGCTTAGCTTTTTTATTTTTTAGCATATTAATTAATGACTCGTTATATTGCTACTCTGGAAGTGAGGGATGGCCTTCGGCATACTACTAGATCTTGCTCTCTGTTTAGTGATCTGTTTCTAGTAAAAAAAAAAAAAAAAAAAAAACTTTCCCCCTAATGTAAGTCATAAAATACCAGAATGCAGTGAACCGTCCACCAAAATAAATTTTTTTAAAAAAAAAACAGCGCCACACCGGTCCACAGGTTGAGTCAGGTATTGCAGCTCAGTTCCATTGGTGTGCATAGGGCTGAGCTGCAGTACCGCACACAACCTGTGGACAGGCGTGACACAGTTTTGGGGAAAAGCGTACATGTTTTTTTTCTCATTTTTAGACAGCCTGTGTGTTATGTTTAGCTATTAAAATACTATAAGCTAGATGAATGGCTGGATATCATTCAGTCAGTGGTTGAGATCATGCTGTTATTTCCTGCTGGGAGAGAGGGAAATAAACCTGTGTCTCTTAGGGAACACCTACCAAAACCACACCACAAAATAATAAAAAATTATTATTTTATTGAATATCATTAAAAATAAACATACAATAATTCACAAAAAAGTGACAATCACCTGCAAAAATGAGAGCAGCATTGGTATATGTACAGTATATACAATGATAAAGAGGTGCTTTAAAGGGGCTGTCTCGCTTCAGCAAATGACATTTATCATGTAGAGAAAGTTAAAAGGATTTTCCGAGATTTATACACTAATGACCTATCCTCCTACATGTGGCACCCCGCCGATTAGCTATTTGAGAATTAAGGGAATTAAGAAAATGAAATACTTAAATATTACTTTATTATGAATATATTCCCAAATACCTTTCATTAGTTATAATGGCTCGTTTTGTCTGTGGAGCAATCATCAGGGGAAATAAAATGGCCGCCGTCCTATTAGTAGTCACAAAATCTGTCCTATTACACAGGAGGACAATTTACTTCACAAAGAGCCGCCTCATCCTCCTCTCTTCTCTGCTTTATGGGGATTATCCTGAATACAGCTGATAAGATCTTCAGATGAATCTCTGTAGGAATGGAGTTTATGAGGAGACATGAAGTACAGAGGGGACGGACAGGATAGACTGTGGTAATGGAGACTAATTACAAAAGCTGCTGCTCATTAGTCACATCTCCACCTCATCTCTGTACTTCATGTCTCCTCATGAACTCCATTCCTACAGAGATTTAGCTGAAGATCTTATCAGCTGTATTCAGATCATAATCCCTGACAAGCAGAGCAGAGAGGAGGATGAGGCAGCTCTTTACCTCAGTGTTGTGAAGTAACTTGTCCTCCTGTGTGATTAGGACACGTTTTATGTGTACTAATAGGACGGCAGCCATTTTATTTCTCCTAATGAATGCTCCCTAGACAAAATGAGCCATTATAGCTAATGATAGGTATTTAGGAATATATTTATAATAAAGTAATATTGAAGTATTTTCATTTTCTTTATTCTCAGAGAACCCCTTTAGGCCAGGACATATAGGTGACCCTCACCGATCTGATATTGATGAGAAACTGCTTTTGCATTTACAACTTCTTCAGGAATATTTTCAAGTTCTGTTCTTGCGTTTGGCAGTAAACCATTCACTAGATACTCTTTCCACATCACTACTGGCTCACATGCCACTTGTGGACACATCACTGCTGTGGCCGGTCATTGGTTTTAGTGGCACACGTGACCTCGTCCATGCTGGAAGTTTACACGTGGAGACTGAAGGACAGTGAAGACAGTGGTGGACTCAAGGACATTGGGGAGCAAGTAAGGTAAAGTAAGCAGTATGCTTCCCTTGGCAGGTCCTGCTGGATTGGGAAGGGTGGTATTTAAAATACTATATGAAGTTGTACAACCCCATAAAAGGGCTTCTCCCAAATTAACAACCCCTTCTTATGCTGTCAGCAGGGGCGGATTAAGTGCATGATAGGCCCAGGGCTTTCTACCCAACTTGGGCCCCTCCCTCCATTTTACTTTAGTGTTTTTTTTTTGTATGAAGAGGCTGCGGTGCTTCGTGAGCAGCACAGTCTCTTTCCTAAGCCATATGACATCTCCAGACTAAAAAAAACACCAAAAATTGGCTCCTAAACTGAAAAATTTAGTCGTCAAATTTAAAATACATATAATTATAATAAAAAAGACGGAGTAGAATACAGCACCACATACCTCTTACATGCAGAGATATCTCCTGTAATGTAGACCTTCGCTTTCCTCCTCTCCTTCGTTTGACCCAGACCACCATGACAAATTCTTTCAGCCACATCTCATCTCTGCAGAGTTTGTTACACAGACACGTTAGATTTCTCAATTTTTTCCATCAACCTCCACATCCTGGTGTCCCGACAGTGTCATCCTGCTGCCACTCTAAATAATGTTTTCGTTGTGCTCCCCAATGCCCCAGGTACTATACTGCTGAAAAAATATTGACCTTAATAGACATAATTGGAGTTATTTATCAAACTGGTATAAAGTAGAACTGGATTTCCAAAGGAGCTGTCAAAAATGAAAGGTAGAATCCGATTGGTTTCAATGGGCAACTAAGCCAGTTCTACTTTACACCAGTTTGATAAAGTACCCCAAATTTCCCTATAGTGTCCACAGCAATTATAATGTCCCCTAGAGTGCCCAAGTAATAATAATAACAGCCTATATTGTACTCCAGGTAATAAGCCTCCCCAATAGCAACGCCCCCACACAGTAATTTGCCCCAAATAGTAATTTTCCCCACAAAGTAATTTCCACCACACGGCCCCCATACAGTAATTTCCCCCAAATAGTAATTTGCCCCTGTGAGGAATATGACTTATGATTCCCTGCCAACCTCATTTGAGTAAGCCATGCCACAAATGGCCACCCTGAGTACAATAAAAAAACAGGATAGGAGACCAGTTCAGCAGGGGGGGCCTGTTCCCAGAGTTGTGTAGTGAGGAACCTCGCACCTTCCTAGTCTGGGTGGAGCCTGACAACTTCTCAGAAGGACGCCTGCTGAGAATCTGTAACCACTCAGCGAGTTCAAGGGGATTTCTGCAGCCGGGCTGGCCACGACCGAGGCAAGGGCCCCGAAGACGAGCGGGACGTGGCACTGGAACTTTTACGGTTCTAGGATCCACAGTTGGGGAGATACGTGTAACTCCTAGAAGACACCCAGTAGCTTAGCGACCCAGTGGCACAGGTGCCGTCATGATCGGACCTACCAGTGTTATGAGCCATATGGAGATTTCCTTGGCCCAGCTGGAGGGAGGGGGAAGTGTGACACCCCCAGGAGCAGAGGGGACGGGGACGACATAGGTATAATAATACTGGCCTAAGCAGAGGCAGGCGTCCTGTTCTAAGGAAAGGTCACCACCTGTACGGTGTTGGAATAGGCCCAAGGAACCTGCTGACATCACCGCCTTTCATGTGTCTACAGCAAAGCCTAAAATCTAATGGTAACTGACTTTACAATCTGTTTATCCTGCTTGTATCCCCTACTATCCTTGTAACTGTAATCGGACCATTGTACATATTGTGTGTTTAGTGTTCGGTTTAGTGGGCCGTTAAGGCGATTAAATATACAATTTAATCTTGAGTTCTGTTATCTCGATCCACAAATCCCACGTCCGTGTTCTTGGTAATATTGTTACAGTATATGCTACCCAGGTTGGCTCCTGACCAGATATAATCCATTAACGGACCGGAATTATATCAAACGAGAGCTGGTGGCAGTACTACTGGGCTGATAGACTCGGTTTCGCTGGTGATAGTGAAAAGGGTCTCTCAGCCGGCGAGTGAGCCTAGCGCCACGCAGGGATCGTGGGCTACCCTCTCTCCCTTTCTGTGCCTTCCTGTGCCCACATGGACAGGAGGCGACTGTGAAAAACCATGCCGTTCATGCCGTGGAACGTGGGCGTGCTTGTAGCAAGGATTGAACCGTACCGCATGATCCCCACGTAAGCACACGCAGGGCAGGGCTGCGGTTCATCACAGCCCCCACACAGTAATTTCCCCCACATAGTAATTTGCCCCACACAGTAATTTCTCCCATGTTGTAATTTTCCCCACACTACCCTACACAGTAATTTCCACCACACTGCACCCATACAGTAGTTTCTCCCACAATACCCCCACATAAAAATTTCCACCACACTGCCCCCATATAGTAATTTGCCCCATATAATAATTTGCCCCCACACAGTAACTTCTCCCACACTGCCCCCACATAGTAATTTCCACCACACTGCCCCTATATAGCAATTTGCCCCACACAGTAATTTCCCCCACACCCCCCCATAGTAATTTCCACCACACTTTCCCCAATATAGTAATTTGCCCCACATAGTAATTTCCCCGACACTGCCCCCATATAGTAATTTGCCCCTACACAGTAACTTGCCCCACACTGCCCCCATATTGTAACTTTCCCCACACTGCACTACACAGTAATTTCCCCCATTCTGCCCCCACATAGTAATTTCCCCCACACTGCCCCATATAGTAATTTGCCCCCACACAGTAATTTGCCCCACACTGCCCCCACACAGTAATTTCCCCCACACTGCCCCCACACAGTAATTTCCCCCACACTGCCCCCACACAGTAATTTCCCCCACACTGCCCCCCACACAGTAATTTCCCCCACACTGCACCATATAGTAATTTGCCCCACACTGCCCCATATAGTAATTTGCCCCACACTGCCCCCACACAGTAATTTCCCCCATACTGCCCCCACATTATAATTTCCACCACACTGCCCCCATATAGTAATTTGCCCACACACAGTAATTTCCCCCACACTGCCCCCTTATAGTAATTTCCCCCACACTGCCCCCATATAGTAATTTACCGCCACATAGTAATCCCTCCTATAATAACTTGTACCCATGCAGCCTCCACATAGTAATCCCCTATAATAATTTTCCCCCACATAGTAATTTGCCCCCACACAGCCAGCCCCAAAATAGTAATTTCCCCTGATGTACTGTCCCTTCACTAATATGTCCTCCTGTGTCCCACTTCCCATGTCCCCCAAAGTTGGTACATACAAAACAAAAAAAAAAAACCCCAAAAACTAAAAGCTATGCTGTGCCCTGGGCTGCTGACCCAAACGCCCCTATTATAATCCGCCATTGGCTGTCAATACACATTAGATTTAAAGGGGTTTTCCAGTAGTAGAATATTGATGCCCTAATGTGAGGATAGGTGATTTATATCTGATCTTTGGGGGTCCAACTCATGGCACTGCCACCAATTAGCTGTCGGATGAGGCTGCAGGTCTCACAGCATATCGAGCACAGAGCCGTACATTGTATAGTGGCTGTGCTTGGTATTGCAGTCTAGGTCTATTCACTTGAATGGGACTGAGCTGCACCTAGGTCATGTGACCAATGAACATGATGTCACTTCCCTAGGGAAAGGCTTCAGCCCTCACCAGAGTCATGGCCTCATCAAACTGCTGATTGGCAGCTGTGTTGGGAGTCCGCCTCCACTGATCAGATATTGGGGACCTGTCCTGATGTGTCCTGAGGATAGGCCGTCAATATTTTACTCCCTGCCTTTATTATCCCTACATCGTTTGACAATAGGCTGATCCTGACGGTCATGCGGCTCCATGATCCTCCTCTGTCCAGGCTGCTTTCAGAACAAAACGTGATCCTGTGTGATGTGCATGTCTTCTCCATAGGGCAAGTAAAGTATATTGCTCCCAGGGTGGCCTCTCTCCTTTGAAAACAAAAGGATCGGACATGTTGAAATTCAACATGCCTGATCATTCTTTCCCTTAACCCATCCAACTGCCTTTGGCAGAGAGTCCGGAGGTGGATGATCAGTTCCTCTGAAGGTTGGCGGCTGTGGCATGAGATGACGCTAGTAGTATCCCTTCAGTTATTGTTAACGCAAGAGAAATAGAAAGAAAAACCACAGAAACAAAAAAAAAAAAATCACACAACATGTCCTGTGTACCTGCTTCTGAAACAAAGCATAAAAAAGCCAAAAGCAGAAAAACAGCAGCTCGGCACGATGACAGCAGTTCACAAGAGGTCTGCCTTGTATAGAGCACTCAACAGTACGTTTAAAATGTCAAATTCCAAAACATAAAAGTCCTTTTATTGTAACCATTCAGCGGCTTACGAGAAATGACCATTACAAAATCTCCTTACGTAATCCAGATGGTCGGAGAGCACAGTACAGAAGAGCGCTATTAATAGCTAGATCTGAAATTCTGCGGTGGCGATTTTTTAAAATATATTGTTACAGTGAACGGACCTACTATTTCAGTCACAAAGCTCCAAATATAGGGCAAGAGGCAAAATTCTGTTCCCCTATTAAATTGCTAAATGATAACATTCTGGCTGCCTGGGTCGTGTTCACCGAATGTGTATTTATACAGCTCCCTATGGACATTGTATAAATAAGAATGCAGTGAGCTCCCTCTAGTGGTGGCTGCAGGTAGCCAGAATGTAATCATTTTACAGTGTGATGGGAAGAAGTGGGAACAGACTAGCGGTGGTCCTCTTCTCTTAGCAGTGAAGTGGTCCGCTATGGACAGATCACATGTATGTATCAGCTATATAATAGACTTGGGTTAGTATTTTCAAGACATATCTTTTTTGTCCCTGTCTCAAATTTTTAATCAATTAAAAAAACAACCCTGCAACATTTATTTTACCTTTTTGGGCAACATTCAACTCTTGAGTTAGGACAGAGGAATAAAGTTAGCAGTAAAAATCACACAAGGTCAATATGAAGCTGGTCATACTGGACATCTTAGGCTAGTTCCACACCTGTGGTAAGGTCATCTGGCGTTACATGCCAGACCCCATGCGTGCACCAGTTTTTGTCCGTCCATAACCCAGCGCTTATAATGGAAACTGGCCAGATCCCCACCGGATCCTATTATAGTCAATTGGATCTGGCTGTGAACAGCAGTATCCAGCTAGGTCAGATACAGTGAATCCCTGCAGGCTGTTCCTCTGCAGACATCTTCACTACAGGTGTGGAACTAGTCTTAGGTAGTTGTCATCTTGATTGGTCATTCCTCCTCATAACCCATACATATTCATGCTTGGTTCAGCCAAGTATGGATATTTTTTCAATAGGGGGAAGAAGCTGCTGAAAGACTCTGAAAGGGCCTTTTCTTCCTTTCAGAACCTAGGATCAGCATGTTGAAATCATCGGGGGAGAGTTAGGCCTTGTTCACACATCAGTTATTTGATCAGTTATTTCCATCAGTTATTTTGAGCCAAAACCAGGTGCGGGTTTCCTTGCACCTTATCTCTGTTTAGCCTCCACTCCTGGTTTTGGCTTACAATAACTGATGGAAATAACTCATCAAATAACTGATGTGTGAACAGGGCCTTAGGACGTCACTATACACATTACATTGTCTGTCAGTCATGGTGGGTTTGGCTGACATTCATCTAATGTGGGTGGCTACCACAGGCTCATTAACATCATGTGAACATACAGATAATGATTGCTCTATGTAAATAGAAGTAAACATGTGCCAAGTGTCTTCTTTAACAGCGTGTAAATGGGCTCTTAGCTTCCTCATATTTGGTAGATCCCCATACCTGAGATCTTTGACTGACTTCCCTATGAACTGGCACACTTTAAGGGTTTGGCCAGTTTCCTACATTGATGACCTATCCTTAGCAAAGGTCATCAATATCAGATCAGCAGGGGGCCACCTAATAAGCACCATAATCAGCTGTTTGAAGAGAACGCAGTGCTTGTATGAGCGCTGCCTTCTCTTCACTGTTTAATTGCAGCTCCTCTGTCCCCCTTTCACTTCAATGAGAAGGAGCAAACTGCCACCTGTGGGGCTTACATAAACTCCTTTGACTGTCCTAAACCACCAGTGGTGCTCACTAGTGTTGAGCGAGCTTGCTCGGCCGAGCATGCCTACGCTCGGGTCCGCTCGGTGTTCGGCCGAACACCGAGTGTACTCGAGCGCAATGCTCGTCCCCTAGATGGATCCGTCATGACCCCAATGCAAGTCAATGGGGACGGATCCGTTTGGTTTGACACAATAGTAAACGTATCCGTCCTCCATTGACTTTCAATGGAGTTCATGACGGATCTGTCACCTATCACTTTTTTTTTTTATTGAAAAATTCAAGGTGTAATTTTTTTCATTCACCAGCAGAGGGCGCAATGTAATGAAGAGGCTCCACTGCTGAGGAGAAAAAGCCTGAGGAGGAGGAGGTAAGTGGTCTGTGTTTGTTTTTTTGTATGTGTGTTTGTTTTCTATTTTTCAGGGTCGTGAATGCAGAGGACTACTTCGGATTCGTGGATTACGTCGGACCAGCTTTTTTATTTTTTAAATAAAATGGTCAAACGGGTCTGGGGGAGTATTAATTTCAATAAAATATTTTATAGGTGTGTGTGTGTGTGTGTTTTTTTACAATACTACAGTTTTAGTAATTACGGCTATCTACAGATGGCCCTGATTACTAATACTGGGCTTAGTGCTTGCCGGTATGGCAGGCCAGCACTAACCCCAACATCTATTACCCCAGCACCCACCGCCACCAGGGGTGTCGGGAAGAGCCGGGTACCCGCAGGACCGGACCTTCTAAATTGAGGGTCCGGTTCTGGGGTGGCTTCAGGCTGGTACCATTAGGCTGGGAAGGGCCAATAACCGTGTCCCTTCCCACCCTGGTAGTGCCAGGCTGCCGCTGCTGGTTGTATCTGGCTAGAGAAGGAAAAAAGGGGGGACCCCATGCCATTTTTAAAAATTATTTAATTATTTTTGAAAAAAAAAAAAACCGTGGGGTCCCCCCTATTTCCTTCTCCAGCCTTCCGAGCGCCTGGTTTACTCCCATAGACTTCAATTATGCTCGGGTGCTCGGCCAAGCACTCGAGCACCCCTGAGTGCTCGGCCAGAGCACCCGAGCGTACACTAGTGCTCACATTAACCCTTTACCGTCCTAGACCACTATTTAAGCTTAAGTTACTCCTGGATAGTCCCAGACCATCAGGGATACTGAAATTAACCCTTTACTATCCTAGACCACAGCCATGCTTACATTAACCCCTTGATTGTCCGAAACCACCAGGGATACTGAAATTAAAGGAAATGTGTCACCAAAAAATTGTTATGCCAGTTAAAATCAGATAGTAACGCATATCCTTTTTTCTAATCTGATTTTATTTTCTGATTGCAGGTTTTTAATTCTATTTTCTGAACATGATTATGGGGGCGCCATCTCACATGAGCTGTTCTTAACAGCATTAAGAAAGCATTAAAGGGGTTACCCCATCTTGTACCACCGCCCCCCGCCTTCTCCCACTGCGCTAATAGAACGAATGGGAGCACACCGCGCATGCGCGGCCCGGCTCCCATTCATTTCTATGCTGCCGCCGAAAATAGCCAAGAGTTGGCTCGGCTATTTCCGTTGGCTCAATAGAAATGAATGGGAGCCGGGCCGCGCATGCGCGGTTTGCTCCCATTCGTTTCTATTAGCGCAGCGGGGAAAGGCGGGGGGGCTGTGCCTGGCGGTGGTCGGACCCCGGGAAACCCGGGGTCCTCCAGGCTCAGGGCTCCCCCGCTTCGTTCTCAATATAGGTGCAGGTCCCAGCAGTGTGAGCCGCACCAATAAGACAATGGGGGCATATCCTAGCGTTATGCCCCCATTGTCAAAGATGGGATAACCCCTTTAAGAAAATTGCTTCACGGCAGCCACGTGGGACATAGACACAATGGTCAGGAGGAGACCTCATTGACTTCTATGGGAGAGTTATCTAGGCTTGCTCTGTGATCTGTGCATAGGGCATTGTACAAGGAAAGAATAGATAAGCTCTGACAATCACCTATTGTGAATAGTGGATCCTTGTCTTATCTATACACAGAGGTGATATCCTTACAGGCAGGATTAGAATGACAGATAAGCGAATAACTTCAGGAATGTGATCTGTACAGACCAAGAAGTGGCACCTATTATTTGGCTTAAGGACTCTTTACACGGGCCGAGAATCGCACAGATTATTAGGCTATGTAAATGTACCCCCGATTACCTGATGAACGAGTGAAACGCTCCTTCATTGCGTAATCCGATCGTTTGTGCGCACGTAAAAATGATCGTTTCCCAGTGGCAAATCGTGCCGTGTAAACATGATCTCCTGCCTGCAAACAACGAGTCCTTATGAGGTAGAGCAATGGCATTAGTGATCACTCCTCCCCATACTCTAGAAGAGATCGCTGCATGTCTCCTGCGCTAGCGATCAGCAGATTGTTGGGAAGGAACGCTTCCTTCCTGACAGTCTGCTGTAATATCGCCCAGTATAAAGGGACCTTTAGTGGCCAGTGTGAAAACTGCAGGAGTTTATGTTTTTTGTTTAAATATACATATAAAAATAAAAAAAATAGATATTGACCTTGAAAATGAAAAATAACATCATCAAAAATTCTTTAAAAATATGTTAAACTTAAAAACCTAAATAATAGGCATTTTCTGATTACACATTCCCTTTAAAGGGGTTGTCTCACTTCAGTAAGTGGCATTTATCATGTAGAGAAAGTTAATACGAGGCACTTACTAATGTATTGTGATTGTCCATATTGCTTCCTTTGCTGGCTGGATTCATTATTCCACCAGATTATACACTGCTCGTTTTCATCGTTACAGACCACCCTGCAATCCATCAGTGGTGGTCGTGCGTGCACAATATAGGAAAAAGAGTCAGCCTCTCTGGTGGCCGGGACCATGGGAGCTCACATAGACTAGTGGTTTTTCCTATAGTGTGCAAGCACGACCACCACTGCTGGACTGCAGGGTGGTTGTAACCATGGAAACAAGCAGTGTATAATGTGATAGAAAAATGAATCCAGCCAGCAAAGGAAGCAAAACAAACAGCTCCCCCAGTACCAGGACATTGCCATTTCTTAAGACTTTTGGAGACGTTATTACAATGTGCAGTTTAAGCCACAGTAAGAAACACTGGCTGTGGTTGGGGTGTTGGGTCCCATTGAACATACCAATATTCTTACAAATACAAGCATCATAATTATCACCATAAACAACATCTCTACAAAGTAAGACATTAAAAGGGTTGTCTCACTTCAGTAAGTTGCATTCATCATGTAGAGAAAGTGAATACAAGGCTCTTACTAATGTATTGTGATTGTCCATATTGCTTCCTTTGCTGCTGGATTCATTTGTCCATCACATTATACACTGACCGTTTCCATGGTTACAGACCACTCTGCAATCCATCAGTAGTGGTCGTGCTTGCACACTATAGGAAAAAGCATCAGCCTTTCTGGTGGCCGGGACCATGGGGGCGCACATAGGCTAGTGCTTTTTCTTATTTTGTGCAAGCACGACCAGCACTGATGGATTGCAGGGTGGTCTGTAACCATGGAAACGAACAGTGTATAATGTGATAGAAAAATGAATCCAGCCAGCAAAGGAGGCAATATGGATAATAACAATACATTAGTAAGTGCCTTGTATTAACTTTCTCTACATGATAAATACCACTTACTAAAGTGAGACGACCCCTTTAACCTATCCACAATGTTTACATTAACCCCTTTATTTTCCAGACCATCAGGGATACAGAAATTAACTCCTTACTGCCATAGACCACCAGGGATGCCTGCAGGTATGAATCCTTTAAGGTCACACCCCTTTGGATATGAATTGTGGTTTTTTTTGTTGGTTAAAAACGTTGCAAACCCTACCTGCTTCATAATAATTGACCTGGATAGCATGCTCTCCCACCATCTGGACGATTTGAGGGGGCTTTAGTTTGATGATAATGAAGATAATTGATAACCATAAAAACCATTTACAGCACAGGATAAATAGCTGAATAATTACAAAATCCAATCCTAACTCCATTAGCAGATTCATTTGCTTTCTGATAATTAGACCCCATATTGTGTCAACAATTTGTTCCAGCCTGTAAATATATGTACAGAAGGTGTGCGTTTCCACGAAAATACAAACATTGCTGCCTTTCTATATCTCGCTCAACATTTTTATATTTGGAAGGCGCCTGCTTCTAATGTTCTTTTTCTATGGAGTAGTTACACCTTAGTTAGCATTTGTTTTTGCCCTGCATGAAAATAATGGGTTTGTACAAAATTAGGAAAACAAAGTAGCATTTTTTTTCCAGAAGGAGTGGCATGCTTATCTATGGACTGCCTGTAATTGCAGCATCCTCATTCAGGTAAGTGGGGCTCTGTTGTATTACCAGGTAAAGCCTATGGACACAGATGTCCCCCTTTCTTGTACAACCCTGCAAGGGTTGAAGACTAGTAGCCCCCTTTACCCAGGTTTGGAAAGAGCCCAGCTACATAGCAGAGAAGATATTTGGTTGATATTTTGGTTTCCCGGGGTCCGACCACTGCCAGGCGCATATTTATGTAATAAGCTTGGTTCTGGTGCTGTATTTATGTACTAAGCTTGGTTCTGGTGCTGTATTTATGTACTAAGCTTGGCTTTGGTGTTGTATTCATGTAATAAGCTTGGTTCTGGTGATGTATTTATGTAACGAGCTTGGTTCTGGTACTGTATTTATGTACTAATCTTGGTTCTGGTGATGTATTCATGTAATAAGCTTGGTTCTGGTGCTGTATTTATGTAATGAGCTTGGTTCTGGTGCTGTATTTATGTAATGAATATGGTTCTTGTGCTGTATGTATGTACTGAGCTTGGTTCTGGTACTGTATTTATGTCATAAGCTTGGTTCTGGTGCTGTATTTATGTAATGAATATGGTTCTTGTGCTGTATGTATGTACTGAGCTTGGTTCTGGTACTGTATTTATGTAATAAGCTTGGTTCCTTTGCTGTAGTTATGTAATGAGATTTGTTCTGGTGCTGTATTTATATATAAAGCCTGGTTCTGGTGTTGTATTTATGTAATTAGCTTGGTTCTGGTGTTGTATTTATGTAATTAGCTTGGTTCTGGTGTTGTATTTATGTACTAAGCTTGGCTTTGGTGTTGTATTCATGTAATGAGCTTGGTTCTAGTGCTGTATTTATGTACTAAGCTTGGTTCTGGTGATGTATTAATGTAATATGCTTGGTTCTGGTACTGTATTTGTGTAGAAAACTTGGTTCTGGTACTGTATTTATGTAATAAGCTTGGTTCTGGTACTGTATTTATGTAATAAGCTTGGTTCTGGTGCTGTATTTATGTAATAAGCTTGGTTCTGGTGCTGTATTTATGTAATAAGCTTGGCTTTGGTGTTGTATTCATGTAATGGGCTTGGTTCTGGTGCTGTATTTATGTAATGGGCTTGGTTCTGGTGCTGTATTCATGTAATGAGCTTGACTCTGGTGCTGTATTTATGTAATAAGCTTGGTTCCGGTGTTGTATTTATGTAATAAGCTTGGCTTTGGTGTTGTATTCGTGTACCGAAATTCAGTTTCAGTCTGTATTTATGTACTATGGTTCCAGTGTTGTACTTATGTAATGATCTTGGTTCTGGCACTATGTTTACTTATAATAGAAATGGCCAGTATAAAGTTAAAATCTGTTACGGCTTGACTTGTAATAGCTGAACAGGAGTAGTGCTGTATGATACAGGACTGTGGCCACACAGCGATGAAGCAGAGCTGGAGTAGTTGAACTGTGGCTTGACTTGAAGCAGTACAATGCAGACCTATAACTATGTAGCAATATTGGAAAACCAGGCAGACTGGCGTCCGGACTGGATAGAAACCCATGTGGCAGGCAGACTGGTATCAAGATTGCGCAGGAGCCCGTCTGGCAGGCAGACTATCATCAGGAACAGACAGACCTGCACACGGAAACATGGACACTCAGGCAGCCAGTGAGCTAAACCACAAGGAATATATAACAGTAAGGAATATATATTAACACATTAGGTACAGCCTAGGAGCTGAATCACACCATGGGTAGAGATTAGTCCTTGTGCTGCTGCAGAATGAGGTCAGGTTCCATTCTCACCAAAGGAAACATGCATAACCCATGAAAATAAGACATCTCCTCCATATTGTGCATAAAGGAAGGATTTAGGGTACCCACAATATGGAGGAGATGTCTTATTTTCATGAGTTATGCATGTTGATACAGGTACAAGGTCAAAACAGGTTTATTCCTCAAGGGCCCCTTCCCATCAAAAACAAGCCCAAATGGCTTCCAGGGTACAAGTACAACTCACAGGGTTATACACAAAGGTCTCTTTCCCTGCCAAGCCCAAAGGGTTTTCAGGGTGCAATTTCCAGGATCAGGGCTAGATACAGGGTGCAGGACTAGTATGGCAGCAGAGCAGGCGAACAGAGCACATAGCGTGGGTAATGACAAAATCAAATTTATTCCAAGTTATATTAAAATTTATAACTTGGGCTGGCATAATTTTCTGTCTCTGTTTTGAGGGGTGAGTTGCACCACAGTTTGCCGTGTACTTTCATGAAGACGTGCGCCAAAATTCAGCTCACTTGCACCACATTTTCATGCACATACTATTTAGACCAGTTTAGTGAATTTAAATTTGTCTCACAAGAACCACCAGATGTCAGATTTAAACTTAGATGCAGCGAAAGTTGTGCAGATGTTTGCAGAGTTGCATCAATACAAGCCTTGTGCTGTCAGTACGCAGAGAACATATATTATATCCTGATGGATTCTACACTCTTAATGGATTTAAAAGAAGCAGTAAGTTAGACCCGAAGGATAAAAGAAAATAGAAGAGGAAAAAACTTGCCCATAGAGTTTGTCAGTGTGCCAAAATTCAGCTCACTTGCATCACATTTTCATGACCATACTATGTAGACTAGTTTAGTGAATTTGAACCTGTCTTACAAGAAAACAGCCACTAGAGGTCAGACTTAAACAATAAATGGGTCGCAAATTGAAGACAGACTTTGCCAATATGCCACCAGGCGCAGCCCCCCCCTCCGCTGCTCCCATAGAAATGAATGGGAGTGCACTGCGCATGCCCGGCCACTGCTTCCATTCATTTCTATGTAGGCGACAGAAATAGCCGAGCCAGGGCTTGGCTATTTTCGCCGGCCCCATAGAAATGAATGGAGGGCGGCTGCGCATGCGCAGTGCGCCCTTCTTTACTTTGGGGGCTCCGTTCTCGATATAGGTGTGGGTCCCAGTGGTGGGACCCGCACCTATAAGGCAATGGGGGAATATCCTAGCGATATGCCCCCATTGTCTAAGATGAGAATAACCCTTTAAACCACTACCCTCACGAAGCACAACAGATTCAAACGGTATTCTGGAGCTAATGCTATACTTGTTTACTAAATTAGAGATTCTTGGCAAATATATTTTGTACAAAATTATCTGAGCCCGTCCACCAAATCATCCAGGTGATCTCTGTAGGACGGGAACCTGCCCCATAGGTTGATTTTAATTAGTCTAACTATAAAGCCGAGTGGACTCGGCATGCATGTTGGTACCTGCATCCCTGAATTAGTGGAGGCCTTTGAAGCACCAGAAATGGCAAAAGGTAGAGTGAATCCAGCATGCATGTGGAACCAACACCCCCTGATTATACGGAAGCCAAGGTTGGCACATAACAGGTAGGAAATAGTGTTAGGTTCCCGTCCTACAGAGATCACCTTGACGATTTGGTGGACGGGCCGAGATAATTTTGTACAAAATATATTTGCCAAGAATCTCTAATTTACTAAACAAGCATAGCATTAGCTCCAGAATACCTCATATCACTATGGCATTTTGTACTTTATCTGGTTGGCAGTGTGCCGTTGCATTGTATGTATTTTCCTTTCCTTGTGTATTTAGCCAAAGCAACGTGCACCTGCGCTCTGGGATGTGCTGACTGAAATTCCCCTTTTTTTCTTTGTAAGATTCAAAAGGTACTATACTGTATGCAGGTAGTGATTAAGGCATCAAAACAGACATTGCAATAGTTTCTATATAAAAGGGGAGGAGACAAATCGTACAAATATGTAACTATTGTAAATATGGCAACATTTTATCAAAACAAAAGGGCATGTTTAGCAACTTATAATGAAACATATTAAAGTCAATATAAATACATAAAATCCATCCTGAAGTTTATCCCCTTTGGTGCTCGAGTTTCTAGATTAAAGGGGTTGTCCAAGTTATGAAAAAAAATATATAGCACTGTAAATCTGATGGGCAGCAATATATAACTAAGTTCAGCAAGTTTTAGGCAAACAAAATCTATATTTCCTCATTTCCCTGGTTCTCTTCTGGCCTTTGTTTACATGCAATAACAACAATCTCAGCCCCTCCCCCCTTCTCTGCAAAGGCAGTGAATACAAGTGCTGAGTGACATGTCTGCCTGCTGGAATACTCAGCAGCATGTTGTTTGTGTAGGACTACAAGTCCCAGCTGTACAATGACACTGCTGATACATACAGGAATTTCTCCCTACCTGTTCTTGTACAATACAATTCCTCTATAGCTCCTTGCCCAGCATTTGTCTCCTCTCACTGCTGCAGCTACTATTTGTTGTAAAGCCTTGAGGCCTCAGTGTGTTCTGGCTGAAGGGGTTAATGTTTTATCTGAAGGAATCCAGGGAGAGCAGATAGCAGGAGCCCAGCAAAGAAAGGGGGCGTGGCCAGTGACGAAAGGGGGCGTGGCCAGTGACGTCTCGTGTACAGACTGTCATCTGAACTCTGAGACTTGTACACGAAACATCACAGACCAGGGAGATAAGGTGACATCACAGGTCATGTGACCCTCAGTCAACTCTGAGAAACCAGCAGCTTTAGAAACACAAAGTATATGGGAAAGTTGTTATACCTGACAAGTTAAAAACATATAAATAACAAAAAAATAACTCGGACAACCCCTTTAAGAATTCAGAACACCTCACTTACAAAAAGTACCTTTTGTCAGAGAAGCCTTCTGGATTCCTAATTCTTTAACCTCGGGGTACTTTAATAGGTTTTCTGAAGAAAGCAATCTGAGTATGATGACAGTGCTACTGTAGGACCACAGTACAGAAAAATAGTGAACGACAACTGCCACAAACAGTTGCACATCTAGACTAACCGGACACTGGTGGTTCCAGTGGTAAGCATAGTCTGACGGAGGCGATGCGGGGCAGCCCACTATGACTTATGCAAGGAAAAAGGCACCTGATGTAAGGAGGGACTCATTGCTAAGGGAGGTAAAAACACCAACCTCCCAGTTCTCTGTGGACTCTGTTGAGACTGTTTCCAGTATTGCTAGCTTTTCATTCAAGAGGCTGCCATGCAAATCCTTGTTGCTGCTTGCCATTGTGCAAAGTGAATGAAGAGTTAATGTCACCAAGTCTGTTTTTCACCAATGCACCTGCACCTTCCAGCAATGAAAATGCTCCTCCGTAAGGGTTCACTTTACACTTGTGGGATGCATTTGTCTTATGTAGAACCTTCTGCAGCCTTCCCCGTTCATTCCTACCACACTGTAAGTACCTGACATATAACGACATATCGTTTACATAATAATGCGATACAACTTTGTGCATTTATATGGAAATATCCCTTTCCCCCAGGGCCACCTATAGGCACAGGCCTACCGTGCCTGTATGTAAATCCAGCCCTGACTGTGGCTATAAAATATCTTTCAAAGCAACAACCAGAGACAAGTTAGCACCGAGACACTTGTTTATGCTCCTCTGATCTAGAAAGATTTTCTGGAACATAAGATATCTGCATTTAGGGGAAGCAAAGAAGAGTTTCTGCTCTTGTCCCCGGAGAATGGAAGATGAGAGGCTGCATCTTGTAAATAATATAGAGATTCATTGCTCTGTTTATGCCGGGCCAGAGTGCAAAAATTTAATTTACTAGTGTGACAACGTAAACCGTGGGAGCCGAGAATGACTTATGTCTTGTGTGGAGCTGATCTCTATAATAATGATGCTTTAGGAGAGAGGGGACGTGAGATGGAGAGAGTGCGAGAGAGAGATTGATGGAGGAATAGAGGGAAATCCAGGGGGGAGAGAGCAGCGCTGAGGGTGTGATGGAAGAGTGAGGGTACACTCAGTGGAGAGGCTATCAATATACATGTGTCATTGGTTACTTAGATGCAGCGAAAGTTGTGCAGATGTTTGCAGAGTTGCATAAATACAAGCCTTGTGCTGTCAGTATGCGGGGAACATATATTATATCCTGATGGATTCTACACTCTTAGTGCTCTTAAAAGGAGCTCTAACTTAGACATGAGGAAAAAAGGAAATAGAAGAGGAAAAAACTTGCCCATAGAGCAGTTTCCAGGATCTTGTCAAAATGGCGTAGAGTGTCTGTTTTTTCCCTAGCAGATAAAGCAGCGGAGGAGGGATCCTGCAGTAGCAAGGCGCCTAACAGCTAGACAGATCTGCTGTAAGGTTTGTGTAAAGGCGAGAGGATGGCTTTTTCCCGTGGTTACAAATAGGAGAATTGTTTACAGCAGTTTAACATCTTTGATCGAAATATAAGACAATACAGAATCCACAAAGAGACAATACGGGAAGTGCAGGGATTTTTTAAATTCTGTATTTACAGTCTATGGCTCCTTAACCAGGACCTTTAACCACCCTGACATGCCTGTTTTAATAGCTCCATGCATTCCCCATGTAATAACAGTTCTGGAACATCTATTTTTATGACTCTATGTTGTGACATTCCTTTATTATTTGTTCTAGAAGTTATATATGAATTGCTAGCAGTCTGTAGTAAGGGTAGAGAGGGTTGGTAACAAGTTGGAGGTGTGTACCTGCACAGACTGAAAATGGCAGCACTCACTGGTTAGAGTCAGAAGTGAAGGGACACACCTCTAACTTGTTACCTCCCCTCTGTACCCTTACTGCAGACTGCTGGCAACTCATTCATAACTTCTAGTAGAAAGACAGCAATGGCACAACATAGAGCCATAAGAAAAGATGCTCCAGAACTGCTATTACATTGGGAACTCATGTAGCTATTAAAACAGGCATGTCAGTAGAGGTGACAGGTTCTTTTTAAGTCATAGACAAGTTCACTGTTTTCCTATGGGTGTAAATTGATCATACAATATTTGCCAGATTGCTTGCAACTTTCTTTCCCATATGGTAACAATTAACTTACCTACCAGATGTAGTAATCCCCTGGGAGAAAGTCTGTCAGCAGGACATTCACTGGCTTGTAGGACTAGCTCAGCTGAATGTAATGGTACCTTTAATTTAGTGATCCCGTGCCTCAAAGTACTTTTAATTCATATGTAAACCACAAGTTAAGTGCACCGAGGGCAGGCCCAAGCCACTCTGTGTACTCTCATTCCTTCTGCTTCCATTGCCAGCCCCCCCTCTCCTTTTTGAATGGCAAAAGGAACAAACAGCTGTACCTTTCAGACAACTGATCGGTGAGAATCCTGGGAGTTAGACCCTCACCGGACTGATACTGATTATATGGAGGATGGGTAATCAATATTGAACTCCTGAAAAATCCCTTTAATTATCTTGATGATTGATATATATATATATATATATATATATATATATATATATATATATATATATTCCTCAGTTTTTGCTCCTTGGCTGCTTTTTAGCTAAACTCCATTAGGGCAGAGCTGCGATATGTGACTACAGATTAGTTCCAGTGCCTACATGGAGTCTGGGATAGTCTGGGACACATCTCCTGTCTCCTCATTGGTTCAAGCTACTGCTGTCTCCTCCCACCACAGGCTCATCAGGATGTCAGTGCAGGGAGAGCTGATTTCCAGTCCAGAAAAGGCAGAATGGTCATAAACTACATATTACAAAAAAGATGTGTAGTACCCCAGACCTGCGGGTACTACTATGGTATCTTTATTGCTTCATTTTATATGTAATGTTATGTATGTTACATGCAGCGCCATTTTATCCAGCAGGGGAGGTAATGGTTGGCAGCAGTTGGCAGAAACAGGGTTAACCACTCTGTTCCTCCCCTCCTGGTAGGAGTGGGGCCATCTGCCTCCAGGAGGGGAAAGTCCATGGTAGTGAGTCAGTGCCAGAAAGAGAGGTCCTGTTCTGGTAGTGGGGGAGTTGGGAAGCAGCTCATAGAGCACCCACTCCCAGGACCCATACCTTTTGCCCTGTGAGGGAAGTTAAGGAACTAGATACCCTTTTCCTGCCAAAACTACATGTTATGATAGCCTCAATTAGAGCCTTGAGATTCCAGACAGCAGAGTGATCAGCGAGATACACCTTTACTGACACTGCTGCAAGGTGAGGGACAACAGCTCAGGCACCATCACCTACCAAACAACCGCTAGACCATCATCACTTAAAGCGGTTGTCTGGGCCCAGAGCTGAACCTGGACATAACCCCTTCTTCACTCATTCATCATGAATGAGTGGAGCATTGGAGCATTTCTTGATCCGACGCTCCCCTTGCCCTGTACTGCATCGCATAGGGCAAGTGCTTTTTCTTTACCTTCGGTAATGTACCTTGCTTTTCATGGGTATGCTAGTTGGAGGCTTCTGCCTAGCAATGAGCCTGGTGATGTCACTGGCAACAATGAGTGGTCTTTAGCGCTGCCCTAGCCTGTAAAACAGGCTAGGGCAATGATATAGACCACCAATTAGCCTCCGCCTAGCAGTGTGACAATCTAAACAAACAGCCCTTTCCCTTCTTCACACATTCATGCTGAAGGGTTATGTCCGCTTCAAGTGCAGAATTGCAGTCATCCAACCAGCCACCATATCCTCAGCTGGTGGCAGAGAAGAATTGCACTAAAAGTCTGCTGCTACTTTATGTATTTCAAATTCTACGTTGCACTTAGTAAAAAGACTTTTACAACATGCTGCCCCCCAAGGCCGATCATGTCCCAGGTTTATCGGAATGCTGAGTGGTGTGGTGCGGCCACTATAGTTTTCTGTGTGTGTCACGCTGCTCCTACCTGGATACCGTTGCTCCCCAGGGTTAGGCTCCGAACTAATAAAGGGGAGTAATGGTGGAAGTGGAGAAATAGTTGAGTTCAGACTTTTATAAAGTTCAATAGCTTTACTTGAATAAACTTGTATCCAGACAATATGCAGTCTTTCTCTTGGTTCCAGCAGGTTTTAGGGTCAACGGGAAGGCAAACTTGAGTACTCTGCTTTCTCTCCCTGCTGTGCTAAACTCGGCTCTATTCTGGCAGCTGAACTGTTCTAGTATCAATGGAGTGGGGTACCTTTGGCTGTTGATCCCCTTACAATATTGTGTCTGGAAAGGTGCTCTATAAGCTGCTTTCCTCTGGAGGGACTCCTGCTGCAGGGTGGCCTCCCCTCACTGCTACATCTTGGCACATCTGCATCTCACGCTGACATGGCTTAGACTGAGTAAACACATCCTTCTGCCCCTCCCTGGCTAGGAAATGGGACTAGTCCACTTGTGCCCAATGGACGAATGGAATGGTTAGTTCCATTCTATCTAAAGATTTATCTGCTGGTGACCCAGTCACATTACATGTAATACAAGAAATAGCAGTTACATAGCAAGATTACGAATGTACACTGTACTGTAGGAGGACCTGGAATAAATACATAGATGATATTATGGTTAGCCATTAGAGACAGTAGCAGGATGTAGGAATGGTAAAACTCTGGTCTCATTTTTAAGTACTGCATCGGACCACAGGGAACGACGGCCTGTGGTTGGACACCTTCACACTACAACTGCTGCCCAAGTACTGAGTCGGGAACTTTGGGGGTTACTTTAAGAAAATGATGAAGACAGCACCAGTTGGTCAAGAGAAAGTAGGTACGTACAAATTTGGTTCCTTTGCATGGTCTTTGATAATTGTACAAAATCTGCAGTTGTGTTATTGTGTCTTTAAACAGTGATTGTCTATCAGGATGAGTTTTACACGTTGCGCTGAGATAATAAAGCACAGATGGTTCCCGTCATGCAGGATCGTGCACTGTGTAATTCATCCAGTGAGCCTCCCCACAGTGTACTGCGCTGCTAATCCAGTGCCCCCTGTATTGTGCCAATAGCCCATCATGACAGTAATCCCTTCCCTTACACCATATCATGTTATTATCCCAACCCTCCTGTCTGTCACACTGCATTGTGCTTGAATATTAATCCAGACATCCACGGCGTCACATTGCATTGTGCTCAGCCTTTAATTCGGGGATTCAGCCTCTTACACTGCATTGTATGAAGAATCATTTTGGTCTCTCTGGGTCTGTTCCCCATCCATATTAGTAATTAAAGCAATAAACAATATAATCTTGCTATTTATATATTATACATCCGTAGCGGGCGGGAGATTAAGGAGTGCCGCAGGCAGCGTTTGCCTGGCATTAAGCCATGCCCCCTGGTGAATTAGCGGGTCGTAATCAGGGGATTTTTCTATTGACTGCCGCTTAATATGTTGAATATTATTAGCAGATGAAGAGCCCGGGCGATAGAGAATTATACAGATGCCTATAGTGACACTGACATATAGAGTTTACATTGACTTAAAAGTCGCTGGTTGCAGTGTAAGGTTATCTATTGTGTGACAGGCTGCAGAATGTCATTTCTTTCATACTGTTCTTTAATGTCACTGCACATCATCCGCAGACAAATTGTGACCTGTCACACACCTCTCCCCGGACTGTTTTAATCCTGGTGTTTTGACAAAGACCAAAAAAAAAAAAAATCCTGCTTATCCATCTGTGAGAGAGGACAGGATCCGAGGCGTATTCAAGTCAATGCCTGACAGGAGACAGAGTGAGGTGACGCATTAACACTCACATCTCCCTCCTGAAAGAAAGAATTTACTCTTAATTTCCTCGGGATAATGGAAAATGTTTCCGCAGCCGCTGGAATCATCCACACGGTTGCAAGTCTCTGATGGCAAAATTGTTGCCGTCAACCATTTTGTTACACAAACTCTGGAGAGTATCTATGGGGCAGATTTAGTGTTGAAGATTATGAATCACAGTCTTAAAGTGTCATTCTTTTTTTTTGTAATGTGTAGGGGGAGTGATACTGAATATTTTTGTAATATACTTCAATTACTGAAATCATACATTTGTATTAGAAAAATAGCTATAAAGTGGCCCATTTTGAGCCTTTGCAACGCTTCTCTGTCTTCTGTTTACATAACAGTGGAGACTTTCTAACACTGACTGTGTTATGTAAACAGAAGACAGAGGAGCGTTACTAAGGCTCAAAATGGACCACTTTAGAGACATTTTTCTAATAGAAATATATGATTTCAGTAAAGTAAATTACAAAAATGGTCAGTATCACTGCCCCTACACATTACAAAAATAAAAAAAATATGTTGGTTGCACTTTAATATTAGACAAATTTATTATTCTGGTGCCTGGACCTTTGTAAATTTGAAGTATCATAAATCATGCACCAGATTTACGCTAGAATTCCATTTGTGCACCAAAAATGTGTCCATGCACCAGAATTTTGTCAAGTCCAGACTTTTATAAAGTTCAACAGCTTTACTTGAATCAACTTGCATCCGTACAAAAAGTGGTGTTTCTCTTGGTTCCAGCAGGTTTTGGCATAAACTGGTGCAGTGTCCCACTTATAGTGTGCACTACAAATGTCATGTTATTGTTAATATGCCATTCATGTAATTCAATGCTGTAGAAATCTTAACAGGCTGGTACACTACATTCATATTTCTCGCCACTAGGTGGTGTTGTAACACCACATATATGTACCATAGAGTGTGGCAATTTCAGGTTGGAACTGTATTTTAGCTGAGAACCAGTGCTGAGCAGAGAGGAGTGTTAGAGAAGAACAGGCAGCTGCCCTGCTCACCCTCAACTTCCACCTAGCTGAGGGATCTTGTGGCTAACCTTTTTGGAGCCACTTCAGACAGACCAGAAGCTGAAAGGATATAGTGTAGGTGGAGGTAAAGCATTCCTACTGTTTATGGACTCCACTGCCAATGTGACCAGGAGAAGCTCCACAGCACCTGGACACGTCCGGACGATTAGAGCTCAGTCGTCTTTATCCACATCTTACCCCTCTGGAGAGTACTCAAAACTGGCTGTCTTACTAAAGACTGAACTAAACTAAGAAACAAGAAGGATTTATTTTTTCTCTGACTCTAGAAGCAAGTATTGAGGGACACCTTTTATCCAGCCTGTTCAGGAAATCTACAGCATCAACCTACTGTAATCTTTTTCTGTATGGACAACCTGCACCTCAAGGCGGGTCTGTCTTTGGTAAAGTTCTTACAGTTTGCAACTCACGTGTCTCCTCATCCTTTCTACTGTTTACCTATTTGCACCACAAGGTGCTGGCGTCACAAAAACCATCAGGGACCCTGCCGACCGACACCTTAATACCTTACCACCAAGGGCACCTCGCCTTACCACCTGGCAGAGTCTCTGGAACTAGAGAGTGCCCCAAAGGGATTGGTGTCCCCCTTCCACACACCTGCACGCCGTCCCAGGGAGCAGCAGTCACCAAACTGTGAGTAGTATATAAACCGGCACCATTACCACTATGACATCTCCAACACTCACACATGCCCCTGCAGGCCGGTACGCTGCACTGGCAGGCAGGCAAACTTAAATATTCTGCTTTATCTTTCTGTTGTGCTAAATTCGGCTTTAGTCTGGTTGCTGGACTTTAGGACTGCAAAGGAGTAGGGTGCCTTTGGCTGTTGACCCCCTCGCAACACTCTGTCTCTTAGTCTGTAAGGAGTCAGGGTGATTCTTCTCCTTCCAACTCTAGACTAGACTCAGACTCAGACTGAAAACTTCCTGCAGCTCTTCCCTTGGTAGGAAATGGCCCACTTTTGCCCGAATGGGGGAGAATGGAATGGTGAGTTCCATTCTATCTAAAGATCTCTCTGCCATATACGCTGCCACCTGCTGGTGAATCAGGCATATAATATGTAATACGACAAAAAACAGTTACACAGCAGAACAATTAATGCACAGTGTAGGAGGACCTGGAATAAATACACAGATGAGATTAAGGTTAGCCCATTAGAGACAGTAGCAGGGTATAGGAATGGTAATACCACTCTGGGGTATTACATAATGTTATGGAAAGAGTGTAAAACATTCACACGACCATATGTATTCCGTGATCCGTATAAAAACGGAACGGAAGACATACGGAAAGTCTTCCGTAGTGTTCCGCAATTTTGCGGACCCATTGACTTTAATGGGACTACGGACATGATTTTGCGGCCAAGTATAGGACATGTTTTATTTTTTTTGCGGGGGAACTTCCGTGAGATACGGGATGCGGAATGCACACGGTGTGCATTCCGCATTTTTTTCTCCTATGGTAAAATGAATGGGTCCGTATGGTTCCACGTCTTATCCGCAAAAATGCGGATAAGATGCGGAAATGTACATACGGTCGTGTGAATGGGGCCTTAATAACGTAACACAAAGCATGCACGCCGGTTAATTTTTTAGAGGAAAATGCGCCAAAACACTGGAGCATTTTCAATAGTAAACCTGGACCACTGTCTTTCGTGTGATGTAAAGGTACTTTAGGTTCTGTTCCATTGGTGGCTTCAGTCCAGGTGTTCACCATTTTTGATAACAAGCATAGCAGTGTTATTATGACAGAAATGAAAGGAGTTGTCCCATGAGAAATATTGTCAATTTTTAAACCAGCACCTGGATCTGAATACTTTTGTAATCACATTGAATTAAAAATGTAGTTTAGCCACTGAGTTATTCAACAAAATGTATCTGTATGGCGCCACCTGATGTTTGTGCTTTTCCTGAGTTCTCTGTCCACCTCAGTTATCTCGCTGAGGTGGATGCACATGTTCAGTTCCATTCTTCAACTAATAGCCGTATCCACCGGTGTGACTGTTACGGGGAGAGAGATAGAGCAGAAAAGACACATCCCCTGATCTGCAGCAGAAAGAGCACTCCCCCTGAGCTTTCAGTTTGAAAAGAGTCTAGCAGAGCAATCTGAGGTCCAGGGCTGGTTCTAGCTTTGTTAGAAAGAAATTGTCATGTCCTATATGATGTCTGATTTTCTTGCTTTACAATAGTCATGGGATAATCCCTTTAAGGAGGTGATTCAACTGTCCAATCCTCTTCACAGCTTCTATACCAGGAGCCCCTATGGGCTTGTAGGCATGACATGCACACCTCCTCCTCTTACTTTTTAAAGCTGGGAATACGTTGGGACGTGAAAATGGCAATGCAACATGGCATCAAATGATTATCAAGGGATTGTGATGCCAGCAAGTTACTGCCAATTTGACTGCAACTGGACCGGACCGGATCTGGTTGTATCGTTATTCCTGCGCATGTATTGAATCTATGATATGCCTCAAGTAGGGATTTGATGTATTGTGGGTGTCTCTGGTATTGTATCATTATTACTACATTATCTGTGTGTTTCTATTGCCCTCCATTTATCCCTGATGAACCGTTTGTCTTACTTTGGGGAAACTCGTTGAGATTTAGGGTATTGGTTTTGTTATTTCATGTTAGGGCATATAGGGGCATTTGAGGCCTAGGTACGGGGACAGAGGGCACCCACCATCAAGTTGTTCCTCTGGGCTGAGCCAGAAATAGGGACTCTTAAAGAGGACCTTTCATCACTCCTGGCATGTCTGTTTTAATCGCTTCATGCATTCCCCATGTAATAACTATTCTGGAACATCTATTCTTATGTCTCTATGTTGTGCCATTCCTTTATTATTTGCTCTAGAAGTTATGAATGAATTGCTATTTGTCTTCAGTAAGGGAACAGAGGGGAGGTGACCAGTTGGGGGTGTGTCCCTGCACAGTCTGAACATGGCAGCACTGATTGGCTAAAGTCAGACTGTGCAGGTACACACCCCCAACTGGTCACCTCCCCTCTGTTCCTTTACTAAAGGCAAATAGCAATTCACTCATAACTTCTAGTGCAAATAATAAAGGAATGGCACTTCATACAGACATGAGAATAGATGCTCCAGAATGTTATTACATGGGGAATGCATGAAGCTATTAAAGCAGGCATGTCAGGAGTGGTGAAAGGTCCTCTTTAAGTAACAGATCCCCCCAATACCCAGGTTGTTGTTATTATTTATTATTCCTCTAGCTCTAACTTTGTATTTTGTATATCTCAGCAGCATTATTTCTTGGTACTTAATATTAGCTCCCTGTGGGCGCTTTTTTATAGTAGAATATGCATTAAAAGTTAAAGGGGTTTTCCGGGATTTTACCACTAATGACCTATCCTCAGGATAGTTCATCAGTATCTGATCGGTGGGGAGGGGGGTCCAACACCTGGGACCCCCGCCGATCAACTGTTTGAGAAGGTACCAGTGCTCCTATGAGCACTGCAGCCTTCTCTTAGCTTTTCTTAGGCCAGTGACGTCACGTTCATCGGTCACATGGCCTAGGAGCAGCTCAGCCCCATTCAAGTGAATAGCGCTGAGCGCGATACCAAGCATACCAAGTACAATGTACAGCGCTGTGCTTGTTGAGTGGGTAAAAGGTAGCGGTGCTCACAGGAGCGCCGGTTCCTTCTCAAACAGCTGATCAGTGGGGGTCCCGGGTGTGTGACCTCACTGTTCAGATACTAATAGGTCATCAGTAGTAAAATCCTGGAAAACGACTTTACGTGTTATTGGTACAGGCTTTCTATGATTGAAAGAACTGCATATATCCCAATTCTCTCGTTTACGTTTCTTACCCCAATAGCCGTGATGAACAGGCCAATGCTGAAGCAATCAAATTCCCATCCATTACTCTGCGACTCCATTAGGACAACACAGTCTACTCTTTACAGCATCATATTTTGGCTCTTAAGGAGGACCTTTCACCACTCCTGACATGCCTGTTTTAATAGCTACATGCATTTCCCATGTAATAACAATTCTGGAACATCTATTCTTATGGCTCTATGTTGTGTCATTCCTTTATTATTACTACTAGAGATTATGAATGAATCGCTAGCAGTCTGCAGTAAGGGAACAGAGGGGTGGTAACCAGTTGGGGCTGTGTACCTGCACAGTCTGACAATGGCAGCACTGATTGGATAGAGTGAGACTATGCAGGGGCACACCCCCAACTTGTTACCTCCCCTCTGTAATCTTACTGCAGACTGCTAGCAAATCATTCATAACTTCTTGTAGAAATAATAAAGGAATCAACAGGCCGAACTGGATGGACAGATGTCTTTTTTCGGCCTTATAAACTATCTTACTATGAATGGCACAACATCGAGCCATAAGAATAGATGCTCCAGAATTGTTATTACATGGGGAATGCATAAAGTTATTAAAACAGGCATGTCAGGAGAGGTGACAGGTCCTCTTTAAATACAGACCAATTTTGTACTTAGCAGAGGCAGATACAGGGTAGAAGATTTGTAACCCCTGATCAGAGAGTAACCCATTAAACATGCCCTCCATTATATCCTTTTTATTCCTAAAAATAGCAGACCCTCTGTGTCATTCGGCAGGTCCCCATCAGGAGATCTCTGCCTTCCTGTAACAATTATTTCGCTGTTGATAGGATTAAGACCTGATGGCGGCCACCTCTCCATGGCTAATTCATGCATTATTATCTCTGGTATATTCTGCACCTCTTGTCTCTCAATTCCACTTTCCAAAGTGTGACCTTCAGCTTGCCGTGTGAATTTTAAGAGCCAGCCATTAATTTAACCTGTCAGCCTCACTAGTTTTAGCTGGCGCGGCTCGTTATTCATCCTGTAGACCTCGCTGTCGCTGGCTGGACATGTTGCATATGGATACACCTGAGATCAGAATATTGTTCCCAATCATCACCCGGCACAAACACATTCATTCCCCGCAGTGAAGGTCACACTCTGCTCGGTGGCAGTAAATGCTGCTTCCTTGTGACAGCAATAAACATGATCATGAGGAAAACAGACAAGTGCTATGTCTCATTTGTGTATAAGGCATATAGAGAGGAAGAGATGGGGTGGGGTCAGGAACATGGTCCATTTTCAAGTTGAGATTTTTAATATATTATATATTCAACATGGCGACTTTCAAGATGGTAGAGAGTTGCGTTAGACCTGGTAGTAGTTCTGTCAGGCAGAGAACAGCCTGCTGGCACTCTCTGGATCTGGCATTGCTGGATGTTACTGGAATGCCCACCGTCCCCCTTGACTGTAATGGAGTCCAGAAGAGATCTGGCCGAATCCCGAGAAGATGCCATTATAGTCAATGGGGCTGGCAGGCATTCCAGTAACATCCGGCAAATCTGGATCCAGAGAGCTCCGACAGGTTGTTCTCTGCCAGAACAGCCTGCAGGAACTATTGTTGGCGTTGCGAAACAGCCCTTAGCCTATGTCATACATACACTTGGATCAATTGAGAATTCAGTTACTTTGGGAGATTCTGAATCCATTTTTTACTTGGTTTTGTTCATGCATGACTGGTACAGAATGCTTGTTTGGGCAAAGAGGTATAACTTGGAGCTTCTGGGCCCCAGTGCAAAATCTGTAACAGGTCGCCACCAACTACTATGTGCCAGCTATAATGCTGGTGTCTTCTTATGTTAAAGCATTAGTGTATTATATTACATATTACAGCAGCCCGCACGGGAAGTGAGTGGTGGAGAGGATGGGAATGGTAAGCCTCATGGTGGCTATGGTCCTGCTTCAGCGCTCCCTGGGCCATGTAGGCCGAACCCTTCATTCCCCTGGCCCTGGGGCACATCCTAGTTGCAGTCTCCTGCCTGATTGAAGGTGGGATGCTTTTGTTGTTGGTAGATCTTTAAGTGCAAGGAAAGAAACGTAGTGTAGAGCAGCAAGTTGCAAATGATAGTAGTCGTCTGATGTAACTTAACAGTCAACTTTTACTGAAGTATAAGAAGAATTTCACATAACATACGTCCATAAAATCTGCAGGCATTTGTGTTTGTGCAGTACCGTTGTTTTATTGTATATAATTATGTATTGTAATTGTATGATTTGGCCATATCTTACAGTAAAGGATATGGATGGCAAACAGTTGGCAGGAACAAGGATAACCACCCTGGTAGGAGGGATAGTGCCTTTGCAGATACGACGAGGAGAGGAAGCACACTTCAGCGCTCCTTCCCCTGTTAGAGATTTTCCAGAGATCAACTTTGTCCAGCCTTAAGCAAATACTTGAGAGAAAAGACAGCAGAGTAACCAGCTGAAAATCTACATAATAGAAACTGCTTTAAGGTGAGGGACTACGGCTCAGAAACCCATCATTCAAGACTACTATTAGGCCAGTTAAAGCTAAAGTCTAGCTTTGATAGTGGATATCTACACTCTCAAATTGCAACCATCCAACCTGCCTCCATACTTCCTTACTGGTACTTGAAACTGCACCTGGAATTCGCTGATATTGAATGTACCAGGAATTATATTTTGCACTTAGTAAAAAGAGACTGTTCACCTCATTCGTCAAACTACATTTCTACTGCACCGATCCCCAGTGAGCCATGGCCTAAGGGTGTACACCGTGACGCAACACTTTACCAGGACCACTACCACTCCTATCCTCTGCACCGGCTTCTCAGGAGCTTGCTCCAGTTGAATTTTATCAAGCATTCTGCCTTGAAGTCCATCTATGGAGTACATTGCAGGGGCTCCCTGTGTCACTTTCCAATACATGTTGCAATCACCCCAATCCAGCCGAGGGGTGCCAACTTTATGACAGACCTATATCTATCCCTTAAGTATGGGAGACAGGGCCGTATTTAGGGTTCATGCTGTCCTAGGCACTCTCTGTGATGAGGCCCCCCCCAACGTGACCCATTCCCCCACGCCCCCAAATAGTAGCATAGTAGCCTCTCCTCAGTCCCCTCCACCCCATAGTAGCCTCCTCCCCCCACAGTAGCATAGTAACCTCTCCTTAGAACCCCCCACCCCATAGTAGCCTCGTTACCCCACCCCCATAGTAGCCTCTTCTCACCCCCCCACCTCATAGTAGCCTCCCCTCGTTACCCCACCCCCCATAGTAGCCTTCCCCCCACAGTAGCATAGTAGTCTCTCCTCAGTAGCCCCCAATCCCATAGTAGCCTTGTTACCCCACCCCCATAGTAGCCTCCTCCTGGACTTATTACAGTGACCTATCCTCCCCCCCAACCCCCTGGATACTGAAAATGGACCTCTGCCAAGCCAATGAACCCCCGCCCAACTACCCCACCATCCCCATACACCCAACTACCCTCAGTCTGTACCCCCCCACCTGCCGCTGGTGCACCTAGCTTTTCTGATGCCCAAGGCAAATATTGAAACGCCCCCCTATGCCAAATTCTGAACCTAATCCGTTCCCTCCAGTCCTACTGTTAAAGGGGTTGTCCTCTTTTTACTACTAATGACCTATCCTCACGATAGGTCATCAATATCAGATCGGCTGGGGTCCGGCACCCTGACGATCAGCTATTTGAAGAGAGCAGAGCTCATATGAGAGCTGCTTTCTCTGCTCTGTTCACCTGCTTGCCATAGAATTTGCAGTGAAGACCCGTAAACAGAGCCGAGAAAGCAGCGCTCGTACAAAAAAAAAAAAAAAAGACAACCCCTTCAAAGACAGACTTGGAAAACATTTCATACAGCGCTACAGAGCATACAGGGTCATACAGCGCCACATATGTACCTCTTACATCCAGTGACGTCTCTTCTCTGATGACGTTTTCTTTCCTCTTCTTCTGTCAGACCAGACCGCCATGGTGACTTCTTTCAGCTGTGCCTCGTCTCTGAAGAGTTTAACAAACAGACATCTTACTTTCCTACTTTTTCATCATCCTCTCACCTTCTCCACATCTCACCCTGCCTGCCCCCCAATATTATACTGCAGAAACAGCCCCCCTGAACATACTGGCACCACACAGAAAAACAGTACCCCCCTTACCTTTCAGATCAGATCCCCATATCAAACCCCAGATGAGACCCCCCATCTCCAAATCCCTATTAGACCTCCAAACTCCCATATCTGACCCTCATTAGACCTCCAAAGCCCCAATCAGCCCCTCATTAGACCCACAGACCCCCTATCAGATCCTCATTAGACCCCCAGACCCCCTATCAGACCCTCATTAGGCCTCCAGACCCACAATCAGACCTCCAGACCCCTCTAGACCCCCAGTCAGACCCTTCAGGCCCCTAATCAGACCTCCTTCAGACCCCTAATTAGATCCCCAATCATACCCCCCCCCCTTCTGGCTCCATATCATACTCTTGTGGCCCCCATATAGAACTCTCCTTCTGGGGCCCATGTCAGACCCCCCCCCGCCTTCTGGCCCCATGTCAGAACCCCTTTTCTGGCCCCCATTTTAGACCCCCCTTTCTGGCCCCCATTTCTGTCCCACCATTTCAGATCCCCCCCATTCTGTCCCACCATTTCAGATCCCCCCCCATTCTGTCCCACCATTTCAGACCCCCCCATTCTGTCCCACCATTTCAGATCCCCCCCATTCTGTCCCACCATTTCAGACCCCCCCATTCTGTCCCACCATTTCAGATCCCCCCATTCTGTCCCACCATTTCAGACCTCCCCCCATTCTGTCCCACCATTTCAGATCCCCCCATTCTGTCCACCATTTCAGATCCCCCCCCATTCTGTCCCACCATTTCAGATCCCCCCATTCTGTCCCACCTTTTCAAACCCCCCATTCTGTCCCACCATTTCAGACCCCCCATTCTGTCCCACCATTTCAGACCCCCCCATTCTGTCCCACCATTTCAGACCCCCCCCCATTCTGTCCCACCATTTCAGACCCCCCCATTCTGTCCCACCATTTCAGATCCCTCCCCCCATTCTGTCTCACCATTTCAGACCCCCCCATTCTGTCCCACAATTTATAAAGGGAAAAGTTTAGCACCGGCTTGGTCGGCGATACCCCGCGCCACCCGACAGCAGCACCCTAGCACCCCCCCCCCCGGGGAAATAAAAAAAAAATAAAAAAAATTCCAGGAGTCCAGGAGTCTTAGATTAGCATTACCTCCACAGACTTGTATCATCCACAGTCTCTCTTTATGGCTGCTTTACCTATAAGAATAAACTATTCTCCTTTCCGTCAGTGGATGTTGCCTGGTCTGTTTTCATGGATTGTTCTTGGCTTCTTGCTACTCACAGAGCTGCTTAAACTGCTTGCTTCAGAAGTCACCCCTACTCTCCCACTGACTTGATAGGAAGTCAGGAAGGAGCCAAGCCCAAAGTTTTGGGCCCTCCTTATTACTGTATCTAAAGAGGAAATATTAAAGCTATGTACCCAGCCTTCAGCACTACTTATAGTACAAAAAAAAAGCTATTTAAAATGATAAAACAGCAGAAATATATCATATTACATTTTTAACACTTATTAGCAGTGATTCACTGGGTCCCGTCAATATAATTTCCATGCATGAGTGGTGTTAGATTTGGTAGCTTACAGGACAATATAGATATAGCTTACAGGACAATACAGTTATACATTGATGCTGCAAGGATTTCACAAAAAGACTGTAGGTGCATAAGCCACCACCTCAAATATGTATGGGCAGCTAGGGTCTACTAACATTGTCAGAGTTTGAACGGAGCACCAGTTGACTCAAGCTCTGACATGATAATGGAAACACTGGCACAACAAGGGAGTTGAAGACCAGCAGAAGACAACCCTAGGCTTACATTTGTTGCAGCCTCTATGATTTGTTTGGGTTAATTAACAACTATCCGACTTAGTTCTTTTTTGTTGGAATGATCCCAATATACCAGTGCAATGTATACCAATGCAATATATGCCCTGAGATTCATTTCCACTGGTGAAGCCAAGATTCCTCAATCCAACATTGCCTGTAGTCATCTGTAAAAGAGATCTGGACTTGTATCTTATATTTAAAGGAACACAATTAAGTTTTCCTAAACCTCATTTTTTCTCTCTCATGTTTCTTCAAGTACCATTCCATTTTCATCAGATGGAAGCCTTTCATGGTCACCCTTGGTACATGTAAATGAATAGAGATTTGACAGTGGATATGAGAATGGATAGCCTGGGCTTACTCCTACTCGGTTCCTGCATTAAATATACATAAAACATTATCTGCTTCTCTCAAAGACAAATGCTATAATAACAGAGAAGAGGGCTTAACATGAGGAGCTATAAATTACACATTACAACATGAAACCTGCGGGGACTGATATGTTAATGCCAGTCTTATCCACTAAGTCATTTAACCACTAAATTGGAGCTCCTTTTCACATTGATGGCTAGAGGCTGGTGGTTGCTTCCCGTCTGCGTGAAACCCATTTTATAGGCATAAAGTTATAGACCTGAAGATTTGGGAAGTATAGGATGTGGTATGGACCTGTGGTCAAATCTGGTAGTCCTACCACTTTACAAATCACTAGTCAGACCACACATGGAGGACTGTGTACAGTTCTGGGCTCCTGTGAACAAGGCAGACATAGCAGAGCTGGAGAGGGTTCAGAGGAGGGCAACTAAAGTAATAACTGGACTGAGTGGACTACAGGACCCAGAAAGATTATCAAAATTGGGGTTATTCACTTTAGAAAAAAGACGACTGATGGGAGATCTAATAACTATGTATAAATATATCAGGGGTCAGCACAGAGATCTCTCTCATCATCTATTTATCCCCAGGACTGTGACTGTGACGAGGGGACATCCTCTGCTTCTGGAGGAAAGAAGGTTTGTACACAAACATAGAAGAGGATTCTTTACGGTAAGAGCAGTGAGACTATGGAACTCTCTGCCTGAGGAGGTGGTGATGGTAAGTTCACTAAAAGAGTTCAAGAGGGGCCTGGATGTATTTCTGGAGGTAATAATATTACAGGTTATAGTTACTAGAGAGGAGTCGTTGATCTAGAGAGTTATTCTGATGCCTGATTGGAGTCGGGAAGGAATTTTTTTTAAAGTGGGGGAAATTGGCTTCTACCTCACAGGGTTTTTTTGTCTTCCGCTGGATCAACTTGCAGGATAACAGGCCGAACTGGATGGACAGAGGGATTTTTTCGGCCTTATAAACTATGTTACTATGTTACACCCAGGTCCTGGTGATGAGGAGGTCTCAAGGACCCCTACCACATAACAAGACATTGGCATTGCAAATAACACATGCCAGGTGACAGATCTTGCATAGGGGCTCAGCAGCTTCAAGTTACACCTCTGAACTGTGGTATAAGTAAAGCAGTAAGGGCCCCACAGCAAAATACATAATGGGGCCCCCTGCCAATACTTCTTCATGCCGTTACATCTGAACATCTAGGTACAGTAGGGTTCAGAGCTTGTTATCCTCAAGCCTTCTTCTCATCAGAAGACACAGTTGTCCTCTGGCTTTTTCCTCCACCCCTGTGTCTAATTTTCACTTGGACCCCTTAGAAGCTGCATAGGTTACCCCCTATTGTCATGACATCTTTTGTATGATCCTATTGTGGCTACTAACTTAAAGAGAATCTGTCACCAACAACCTCCCTATCCAAATATTTAGACACATAGCTGTGGTTCACCTGATTAAAACACTGTTTTTCTTTAGTTGATCCCAGGCTCTGTTCCTGAGTTATGTAAATTAGGCATTTGGTGCAACCAGGGCATCATCATTGCTCTTGTTGTTCCCAAACTCTAACAAGAGCAATGGTGATGCCCACATAGTCTAATTTACATGTTAAGAAAAAATATCATAACTCGGATCAATAAAATAAAAACAGCGTTTTAATCAGGTGAACAGTTGGATAGGTTACTGGTGAAAGATTTCCTTTAAATCAACCAAATACTGCCCAAAGGAATAACCGATGGCGCACTTTGTCCAGTTTGGTATTTGCTGTGTAGAAATGTTCAACAAAACCCTAATCATTTCTGATTTGCCATCACTCAGTATAGAAACCGATGATCCACTTACAGCATCCTTCATAGATGTCAATGAAAACTATGAATATAGACATCAAATGTGGATTTTTCTTCTCCATGGTCGATGGAGTATTACATAGTACAAATCAATATTTAGAATATTTATATTTAATGAATATGACTTGATATTTTCTCCATAGACATCAATCAAGTCTAGAACACGGATCCATAATTTTAAATTCCATTGACATCCATGAGAATTTGGATAGAAATCAATGGAATTGGTCGATAAATCTGAGTTTTTTGATGCTATGAGGAAATTATATATTTCAGTGATACAATTTCAACCGTAATTCATTTAGTTCAAATCAACTCTAAGCCTCAGATTTACCTGAGCATCTCCCTGTCCTCTAGTTAGGACCAGTGACTTTCTATGAAATATTTATGGTAATAGCATTGGCTACGCTAAGTGATCATCCGTTCTCAGCCACTAGGAACAGGGACTACAGCTTTTCATATAATTGGGGGTCCCAGTGGTCAAATCAAATCACTTAATGCTTCTACAGTGTACAGTGCTTGTACAGCCCCCGAGGAGCCAGTGCAGAGGATAGGAGTGTTAGTAGTCCTAATGAGATGTCGTATCACAATGTACTCCCTCAGGACGTTGCTCCCTGGGGTTCGGTGCACTAGAAATGTAATTAGAAGAACGAGGCCAGAAGTGAGCGTATAACAGTCCCTTATTATTAAATGCAAAATATGGCGTCTGGTACATCCAATAGCAGCAAATTCAAAGTGCAATTTCTGGCACCAGTTAAGGTAATATGGAGACAGGTTGAATGACTACAAATGGTCAATGGAGGTATAGGTGTCCATATAGGTTTATATACAAAAGGAAAATCAACCGCATGCAGAGTTGTATCAAAATGACGTGGTATAGACTGTATATATGCTATGCACCCAATGTACACATATACAGTAATGCATATATGTCTTAATCATTCATCAAAGTAACTACCACGCCACCTGCATCACATTGGTTTATTAGGTAATAAATGATAGTACCAGCTTCCAGAAACAGACAACAAAGCATATGTCTATACAAAGACAAAAGATGGAGCCTTTGACGTACTATGAAAATATGACAATCTTTATTGATATAAATAAATATAAATAACAGTTACAGGGGGAAAATGACAGTGCAAGAAAAACACCATCCCTTATCCACATTTAGCAATATACTGGTATAGTACATCTATGGGTAACATACTGGTGAGTACTGAGAGCTGTCTCTTGATTGGCTACAGTGCCAGGTGACCAAATATAACATAATGATGGCGCCACGTATGATAAACGGTTTATACCGTATTCAATTATATATATGTGGTCACATGTAATTTACCAGTGTCCAAACAAGATAAATGCAAGTGCTTTATTCCTATGTATCAATCACAGTACAGGCATATATATGTATTAAGTATCTCACATGACTCACCAGAAAACAGTGGAAACCAATGTAGGGCCAGGGATGGTGTTACCCCGACGCGCGTCCGGTGTGTCCTTGAACTTTATCTGGCCTTGTGGTAGTTCTGGGTGATAGGTGTCTGAGCTGTAGTCCCTCACCTTGCAGTGTCTGTAATGCAGTTTTTTGTTGTTCACTCTACTGTCTCTCAAGTCCTTGGGGCTCAAGTGAATTGGTCTCTCTGGAAAATCTTTCCAATGAGCAGGAGCTTTATATGTGCTTCCTCTCCCATCAGTTGCTATACTGGAATTCCCCCTTCTGGCAGGAAGCAGGACTAGACCACTCATACCATGAGGGGAGGAACTGGGTGGTTAGCTATTTGCCACCCATACCCTCCTGTGCTGGAATGCACGGCCACAACATTAAAATACATAATATAACAATGCATAGCTATGCACGATTGCAGATACCCCCAGGTCTGGGGTACTGCACTTGTAGAAGCCAAAGTCAGTATAAAGGAAAAAGTTTGAGCAAAATATAAAATCTACACCCATCACAGACCTGGCAATGACACCATGTTTTGCCAATATAATGACATCACACTGTATAACATCTCTAAGCAGTAAAACATTTCTCCATCTAAGCGCAATAGTTACTATGGACAACATGGTGGGGGGGGAGGTCTTGCAGCACTGGGGTCCTAGGTTTTAATCCAACCAGGGACAACGGCCTCATGGAGTTTGTATGCACTATATAATTACCTATTTTTTCAATCTATAAGACGCACCTGTCCATAAGATGCAGGTTTTAGAAGAAGAAAACAAGAAAAAAAAAACATTTTTTATCAGATCTCAGATCAGACCGCCAATGCTAATCAGACCTCCAATCAGACCCCCAATGTTAATCAGACCACAGCTCAGATCCCCAATGTTATTTAGCCCCCAAACAGACCTCAGATCAGACCCTTAATGTTAAAGAGGTTTTCTGGGATCTTACTACTGATGACCTATCCACAGGATAGGTCATCAGTACCTGATCGGTGGGGATCCGACACCCGGGACCCCCGCCGATCAGCTGTTCTCCCGTGAGCACTGAGGCCTTCTCTTAGCTTTTCCTAGGCCAGTGATGTTACGTTCATCGGTCATGTGGCCTAGGAGCCACTCAGTCTCATTCAAGCGAAGGGCTGAGCACCATACCAAGCACAGCCGCTATACAATGTACGGCGCTGTGCTTGGTGAGCGTGGGAGAAGGCCTCGGCGCTCACAGTAGTGCCGGTACCTTCTCAAACAGCTGATTGGCGGGGGTCCCGGGTCCCCACCGATCAGATACTGATGACCTATCCTGAGGATAGGTCATCAATAGTAAAATCCTGGAAAACCCCTTTAATTAGACCCCAGCTCATACCCCCAATCAGACCTCAGATCAGACATAAAGAAAAAATCAACTCACCTCACCTGTTCCAGACACTGCCGCTCCTGAGATCCAGTGCTCTTCCTGCCACACTGTGCTGTGACCTGATGTCGCACAGCATGAGGTTACAGAGAGCCCCTATATCCTCACACTGTGCACAGGTTACAGCACTGCGTGCGGCAGCTGGAAGGGTGAAGACCAGGGAGCAGTGAGTAGAGAACCTGTATTTACCATTTCCTGGTCCCACTGTACTAATGAGCACTTCCATAATGGAAGTGCTCATTAGTATTTGCCCCATAAGATGCACTGACACTCCCCCACACTTTGGGGAAGAAAAAAGTCCGTCTTATAGGACAAAAAATACAGCAAGTGAAATCAATAGATTTTGATGTTTTATGAAAATTTTATATCACTTACTGGTTAGCTTTCCAATTCCAGAGGAGCCTATCCCTTTTAGGCCCAGGTAAGTAGCTCTAAATTGCAACTTTCGCAGCTCCTATGATTATATCACCAGTTCAATACTGAATGTAAATCTTTCTATAGACATAAAAAAAAATATATGCATGGTCTATAAAATGCTTGGACCCTAGAGTCCTCTAGCTGATGGATGCCCCTGAATGAGGTCCCCCTTTATGATTTCAGATTATACTTATATAAATATATATATATTATTATTTAGTTTATGATTCAACTCATTTCAGCTTTCAAGATCTCTGCTTGCTGTCAGTGAAGAAAAACAAAAACTATTACTTTTTAATGCACTTCTTGACTAGAAATTTAAATTCTGATATCCCACTTCTGACAGTAATGAAATTACCAAAAGGAAGCGGGCCTGGCCCCCTCCCAAATACTAACCTGACTTGGTGGTATGACGAGGCCGAGTATTCACAAGGCTGATCCTTTCTGGCAGGCCCCTGTGTTACACGCTCCCATTAGACATCCAGGAGAATTTCTAGAGGAAATTCAACAGCTGTGACCTTTACGTTACAGGATTGTCACAAGTGTGTAAGAAAATCCAGTGACTGCGGAAGGAAATGCTGAAATGTGGGTAAATGTTACATTAAATGCCAGGTTTGCATTCAAGACAAACGTACGGGCAGATTTCTACGCTTCACAGATTCACTAGGAGGTTGTAGTTAAGGGGATGCGACAACGAATACAAGACAAATACAAGGCAAATTTCTCCACAATTACCTTAATCTGGGTTGTTTTGCATCCTCGGAGCCCCGTCCGCCTGGTTTCAGTAGTCATCGATGCATATAGCCTCAACGCTTGCCAGAAAAAAAAAGAGCTCAATGTCTACAGTGCTCGGGATGATATGGGAGCACCCTGCTGAGAATGTTGGTCTAGTGACAAGAATTAATGGGTGCCAACAGTTTCCAGGCTATAGTCACAACATCTGTCTCCCTCCAAGAGATCTGTAACAGCAGAGAACAGAACAATTATAAAGAAGCTCTTCTAGTCATTTTCTGTGTATAATGTAAAATCTAGGATCATAGAAAAGGATCTTTTTTCTTAAAAATGGCGCCACCCCTGTCCATTGGCTGGTATTGCAGCTAAGCCTATATAAATAGGATTGAACTGCAATACCAGGCTCAGCCAGTAAAGAGAGGTGGTGCTGTTTTTGGAAAATGAAGTGATGGGAATATCTCGCAACTGGAACATTTTTGTAACAGAAAGTTAATTTAAAAATTAATTTTTCATGACGATTTGTACTAAAATAATATTTAAAGGGCATCTATCAGCAGATTTGTACCTATGACACTGGCTGACCTGTTACATGTGCACTTGGCAGCTGAAGGCATCTGTGTTGTTCCCATGTTCATATGTGTCCGCATTGCTGAGAAAAATGATGTTTTAATATATGCAAATGAGCCTCTAGGAGCAACGGGGGCGTTGTCGTTACTCCTAGAGGCTCTGCTCTCTGTGCACTTTGATTGACAGGAACAGGCAGTGTGAATGTGAACATGCCACATATGAACATGGGAACAACACAGATGCCTTCAGCTGCCAAGTGCACATGTAACAGGTCAGCCAGTGTCATAGGTACAAAACTGCTGACAGATGCCCTTTAAATATTATTTTAGTACAATTCAGGATGAAAAATTTATTTTTAAATTTACTTTCTGTTACAAAACTGTTCCAGTTGCAAGACATTTCCATCACTTCCTCATAATGGCGCCTCTGACATTCAATCTGTATTGTAATGTGCACGTCCTCCTAGTAAATTGAATCAACAGGTCATACATGCTCAGCTCCATCCTTCATCTGTCACCAGTCTAGCCGCATCTTCTCTTAGAAGTTGCTACAGTCACTCGGAGAGGGCTAAAGTAGGGAGAGAGCTTGCAGCAGAAAGAACGTGTCCCCTGACCTGTCATAGGGAGAGATCTGCAGCAGAAAGGACACACCCTCTCAGATGTGATAGGGAGAGAGCTGCAGCAGAAAGGACATATTCCCTGACCTGTGATAGGGAGAGAACTGCAGCAGAAAAGACATACCCTTTAAGCTGTGATAGGGAGAGAGATGCAGGAGAAAGGACACATCTGAGAGGAAGGACCTCCCCGCCCAAACATTGATAATGTCCCCTATAGTGCCCCACAGCAGTAATATTTTTTTTTTTTTTTTTGTCAGAAAAAAAACACAGATTTATTTTATTTTACTTTAACCCTCCAAATGGCTATTTTCCACTAGTGTACACGTTTTTATAGGCCGTTGCAATGGGGCACGTCTGGCGGCAAAAAGGCCAAAAATAGGGCATGTCCTATTTTTTGATGCAAAGGCCGTTAAAAAACAGTCATGTGAATAGGCCCATTGACTTCAAATGGTTCCAAAAAACGTCCAATTGTCATGTGAACGTGACCTTAGTTTACTGACAACTAGAATTTCTACATTCTTTTACGTGTCAGTTTTACCCAGTCTACTCTGTAATGGAGCAAAAAACGATTCAATGTTTTTGGAGCATTTTTAAGACACGCTGAGTCTCATCTATGAGAGGCAGTGTCGTCTGGAAGAACTAGAAGTGAGACTCATCGGAATCAAATTACCTTCATTTTCAGAACCACTCCGATGAGGTCACATGACTCTCCGATCATAATGGACCGATGTATTCTACATAATGGGCATTATATACTCTGATATATACGACAGATCCAAAAAATGGAGAGTGGAAGAATGAAGATGAGCTTGTCTCCTGGGTGAAGTCGGTCAAGGTCGGCTCCGGCCTCTTGCAGTATATACGATGGAAGCTCATATCATAATGCAGAGAAAGATTCCTATTAGTATAGACAGTGCGCCGAAATCGATACAACCTACAAATGACCATCATGCTAATGACTGGTAGAATTAATGTGCCGTAAGGTCACGTTCTGTCTCTTCCCCAACACAAATAGCCTTTCCATTCCCTACTTAGCCAATATAAAGTGAATTAATTGCCGGTATGCCGAGGTTCTCAGCACTCCCACGTTCCGAATTCAATGACGGCTTATCACGCTGGCCGTGGAAATGTAATAACCTATGCTGTGAATGAATTGCATCAACATATTAGCACACAAATCACTTCATCTTCACACTGTAGAACCTGTGCAGTCAGTCGGAGAATGTGCTTTTTTGTGTCTCTACCTGTATTTGATCAGAGGAGACATGGCAGCTATTGACTCGGAGGGCTGAGCGGCAAGCGCTCGTTGTGCTATTATATTATATTTACCATAATAGGCTATTACAGTAAGGGACCTGCAGATAATTAGCTATAATGGATTACAGTTCATCTTCCTAGCACGGCGGTGAACATTTCTTGACCTTGAAGCTGGGAGATGATGATGCAGTGCTCTCCTATGAACTCTCACAGGACCGAAGCCTGGGGAATCCATTTTCCTCCTGTTCCCAGAGTGTTATGGCTTTATAACCTTTACTGTAGTGGTTTTAGGGGGGTGTTATACCAAGGTTGTCCATACACAAGCAGGGACGTGACAAATAACCATGGTGCCCCCATAGCAAAAATTGGTATGGCCCTCCACTGTTTCTGTCTGCATGGTCATTAAAGCTCAGTGTTGGTCTACCTAAAGCCCAGAGATAATGCACACAGTGATGTCACAGTACTGGGATACTGTACAAAATGATGTCAACATACAGGTGTGGGGTACAGTGATGTCACAGTACAGGGACGGTGCACACAGTGGTGCTATAATGGCAGGATAATGTGCACAGTGATATCGTTAAGGAGGCCATTTGCTTCACCCTCAAAAGCCAAACACTGTAGCCACCAAACCACACCCCCAACTCATCGAGTCACGTCCCCAGTTGCCAGGAAAGGAAAAAAATAGACCTGGAAGTTGGTGAGGTGAGCTGCACTGGGGCCTGGAGTGCTTCTCTATCCCTCAGTCATCCACAGGAAGCCATGTCTGACAGGTCTAGGGATTGACGGGAGGTGAGAGAAACCTCAGTGAGTTCATATTTGCTGCAGCTCACGTTCAGATAGCACAATGCTGCTATCTAAGCGTGAGCTGCTGAGAGGGAGGACATCCCTGCATCTGTCCAGGCCCTGTGCTGGACGGAGGAAAGGGAGCCAGAAAACCAGACTGTCCGGTCTAAAATCAGATGTCTGGCCACCATAGATATCATAGTACAATTATAGTGCACAAAGTGAAGTGATAAAGGGCAGATAATGTGTGCAACGATGCACAACGATGCCACAGTACAATAATAGTGCACACAGTGATGGCAGGATAATGTACACTGTGATGTACAATGATAGTGCACACAGTGATGTAATAATGACAAGATGATGTGCAGAGTGATGTCACAGTGCAATAATAGTGCACACAGTGATGTAATAATGGTAGGATAATGTGCTTAGAGATATCACAGTACAAGAATAGTGCACACGGTGATGTAATTATGGCAGGATGATGTGTACAATGATGTCACAATGCAGAAACTATAGAAACAGTGATGTCACAGTACAGGCATAACACATACCACATTGCATAGCCAGGAATAACACACAAACACCATGTACATGTTTCTTCACAGCATAATAAAAAAAAACACGTAGGTATAATGCAAACATGATGCACAAATTCAATACAGGAATAATATAATGGTCACCACACTGTGTTATCGCACTTCAAGCGATCCTTAGCAGTGAATACCACCTAATCCAACACTGAGAAAGTCTAAAGCTAAAGCTTAGAGGAGATTGTTAGAAATAAAACTTTCTTACCTTGCTGCAGCGTGTTATTCTCATCTAAGGATTTAGCTCGAGTCCTCCTCTAACGTTTGAATTGATGATATTCAAGCTGATCTGCCTCTTGTTGGGCGCCAATTTTGTTATCGCACTTCCAGTGATACTCTTCTTCTTTGTGTGGTGCCGAATCAATGTAGATATGAGCTCATATAGCTTTCTCAATAAGACCAATACAGGCTGGTATCAAAGAAAATATGCCATGCTTTATTACAGTTACAATCACTTATATAAGTTACATGAGGTAGACAGAAAGGGTGTTCCTGAAGAGAAGATAATTGGCTACTTGCCAAAATGGGAGTCGTTCACCAACTTCCTCCCTGAGTCCATTGGCACATTTAAAAAGGCAATTAACATCCCAACCTTCCCCCCACAGAAATGTAGACGTGGTCCAATTAGCTAATTAGCTGCCATCTAGTGGTCAAAAGTGAGAAGTGAATAATACTATATTGGTTAGGAGGGACACAGAAAACCTATCTCTCACAACTGGAATAATGCAAAAAAAGTGGTCGTAGAGATAATGCACACAGCAGGGCTAACAATGAATCGTAAAACTTTAAATGTTTCTAAAAGCTCTTTTACACAGGCTAATGATTGACCACTGGGTCCGCACCACGAGGCGGGGTGCACATGGCCGTTGCCAATGTGTTGCAGATCTGTTTGTGGCCTCCAACGCGTGAATGCGGCCTTAACATACTTCTAGGTTGGTAAAATCTGCACATCCAAAACCCCACCCCTGGAATTGCATTGATTCCACCCAGAACTGACAACTTATGGGTGGGGTTACCATTAGCCACACCCATTTTCCACCCGGGATAGCCCAAATTTGCCGGGATTGTCTCAATAAATGCCTGCTCCTTGCACTGGTGCATGATGTGCCTAAGTTATGTAGAGGCCCTGGCCTCTACATAACTTAGGCGCATCCAACGTCTGCCTAAATCTATGTCAGTTCCCTTGCTGGCCTAGATTTAGATAATTTTCGACGCCTAAAACAGGCATAGAAAATGATAAATGAGACGGCTGGCTGGCCTGCTCCCCTCCCCGCCCACTTTACAACCCCTTTTTTAGACCTGGCTTGAGCGGGTGAAAGTCGCAGATTCAGCCACAAATGCCCTTTCAGAATGAATCTGCTACACCAAAAATTGTTGTATATCTAGTAATAAATGACCCCCATAGTTGCCAACTGTCCAGAATATGGTGGGACTGTCAATGATTTTCAGCAAATTTGCGCTGTCCCGGGGCGTAAACCCCATAAGTGGGTGTTCCCTTGTGGGGTCAAGGCATTACCAGGGACAGGGCTTAGATGTCCCAATTTTACCAACTAAATGTCAGGTCTGGTCACCGGAGAACATAGGTTTTCTACTTTTGCTTGGTATTCTAAGTTTTTGTGTGTTTCTGTTTAGTGCCTACGCCTTGCCTTTAACCATGTTCACACTGTGGGGTTGTTTTGGAGCCAACGCCCATCTTCATGTTTTTGTTTGTCTACATAGGGTTAATACTCAGGTGCTGGGCTGAGTGGCTTCTCAGAATCTGGTCCATTCAGAACCTGGGGGTGGGATATCTTCCTGCATATATACCTGCCTTCTTCTCTGCTTTTTGCCGGTTTTTGCAAATCCTTGCTATACCTGCTTGTGCGCTTGTATCGTGTGTATCCTGACAGCTTATATTTGACCCTTGGCTCGTACCTGACTACTCTACCGTCTTCTGATTTGTACTTACGTTATCTCTGGTTTTCTGACGCGGCTAGTTGACTATTCTTCTGTGTTTTGTTCGTCTCTGTTTGTTGTCCCTTTTCCCTGCACCTTAGTAAGTGTAATTGCAGTCCTCGTGGTTGTCGCCGTGTCACCTAGGACACGGAGGCAATTAGGCATGGACAGGGGTTGGGGAGAGCTCAGGGATCACATCTCCCTTTTCTGTGTACCCCAACCTTGACAAAAAAACCGGCCAGAAATAAACCTGCAACCTGTATACGGCCAGCTACGTTTATTCCACCAATGGAGCAAATGTCAGTGGTGGTATCTCAGGTCCAGGCCTTGACCAATTTGGTTTAGGATCTTGCTATACGCCTTCAGGTTCAGGAAAACATGCAGGCCTCGGCTCCTGTGTCTGCACCCCAAGTTCCTACACCTGCACCTGAACCTAAGGTCCCCCTTCCTGATTTTTTTACGGTGACCGCAAGAAATTTTTTCTGATTCGGGAAGGATGAATTTTGTATTTTTCTTTACGACCTCGGTCGTTAGTAACTGAAGCGCAAAAGGTGGGTTTGGTTATGTCTCTCCTGCGTGGAGACCCCCAAACCTGGGCCTTTTCTTTACCCACTGCCTCTCCTTTGCGCTCATACCTTGACGAGTTTTTTGTTGCGCTGGGTCAGATATATGATGAGCCAGATCGCCCAGCGTTAGCTGTATCCCAGTTATTGTCTCTACGTCAGGATGGACAGATGGCAGAAAATTACTGTGCTAGTTTTAGACAATATGTGACCGACTCCGGGTGGAATGATAGGGCTTTGAAAGACCTTTCTATGACTGGACTGTCTGACCGTGTGAAGGATTTGTTGTTAGCCCATGCTGAACCTAAAACACTTGACGAAGCTATGACCCTGGCCGTCCAGGCAGATAGACGTCTAAGATCCAGGCGACCTCCTCAGGTGTCTCCTGCTCCTCAGCCGATCCTCAATCCGGTCTCCAGCCAATCCGGACCGGAACCGATGGAACTCGGCAGTATTACGCCTAAGCAGAGAAGGGAACATCGTACGAGGAATCATTTGTGCTTCTACTGCGGGAGTCCGGATCATCTGCTGAATTCCTGTCGAAGAAAACCTCAGCAGGAAAACTTCCGCTCCTAGACAGTTATCGGGAGGACTGTCTAGGAGCTCAGGTACTCCCTAATGATTCTAAAGTATTTTTGCCCTGCACCGTCTCTTTCCAGTCAGCCTCACGTGTTGGACAGGCTTTCTTGGATTCTGGTTCAGCCGCCAACTTTATTGATTTTGAATTTGTTTCCCAAATTGTGCCTTCTTTGATTCCCCTGTCCCCTCCTATCCAGGTGTCTAGTGTCGATATGACCCCTCTGAATGCCGGTTTGGTCAATTCCGTACTCCTGAGATAAGATTGGTGGTGGGTGCACTACATATTGAGTATTGTTCTTTCATTGTAATGAAAAATTTGTCTGTGAACATTATTCTGGGTCTTCCTTGGCTTCAGCTGCACAATCCGGTTATTGATTGGGTGAGTCAGGAATTAGTTCACTGGGGCCCATTAGTTCACTGGGTTCAGTGTAAGGCCCAATGTCTCATGTTTCCCTTTGTTCTACCAATGTATGTGATTCTGAGATCCCGGAGTTTATTTCAGATTTTGCAGACGTTTTTTCGAAACCTCTGTCTCAAGTCTTGCCTCCACACAGAGACTTTGATTGTAAGATTCATCTATTGCCTGATGCCAAGTTACCTAAGGGTCGGATTTATAATCTGTCTGTGCCAGAAAGAGAGTCTCTAAAACAATACATCGGTGAGAGTTTGGCTACAGGACATATTCGGCCTTCCGAATCTCCTACGGGGGCTGGTTTCTTTTTGTTGAGAAAAAAGATGGGGGTTTTGAGACCATGTATTGACTACCGTGGAACTTAATAAAATCACTGTTAAAAACTCTGGACCGCTTCCCCTCATCCCGGACCTCCTGAATCAGGTTCCGGGGGCCAACTGGTTTCTCCAAATTAGATCTACGGGGAGCTTATAACCTGATTCGGATCCGGGAAGGGGATGAGTGGAAGACAGCTTTTAATACGCCTCTGGGACATTTCGAGTATCTGGTTATGCCTTTTTGGTTTAAGCAATGCCCCAGCTGTATTCCAAGATTTTATGAATCATATCTTTCATGACTGTATTGGGGTTTTTTATGGTGGTTTATCTGGATGATATCCTGATATTTTCTTCTGATCTGGATTCACACCGTAAACATCTTCGTCTGGTGTTATCCCGTCTGCGTAATCATTCTCTGTTTGCTTAAACTAGAAAAATGTATTTTTTTGTGTACAAAAAAGTTTCATTCTTGGGTTATGTTGGTCACTCCTTCCGAGGTTCAGATGGATCCGTGTAAGGTTCAGGCAATTCGCGGATTGGGTTTGGCCCACGGATTTAAAATCCCTTCAACGTTTTCTTGGTTTCGCCAATTATTACAGGAATTTTATCAAGCACTTTTCCGTAATTGCAAGCCACTCACGGATCTTACCCGCAAGGGGGCTGATCCCAGTAACTGGTCTCCTGCTGAGTACTCTGCGTTTGAGGAACTCAAGAAGCGTTCTCCTCTGCGCCTGTATTAATTCAACCTGATCTCTCTCAGCCATTCATTGTTGAGGTAGATGCTTTCTGAGGCGGTGTAGGGGCAGTTTTATCTCAAGGGTCAGCTGCTCTCACTAACCTCAGACCATGTGCATTCTTTTCCAAGAAATTCTCGTCTTGTGAAAGGAATTATGATATTGGGAATCGCGAGCTCCTTGTCATCAAATGGGCGTTCGAAGTGTGGCGCCATTTCCTGAAGGAGCTCTTCACCCAGTGACAGTGATCACAGATCACAAAAATCTTGTGTACTTGGATAATGCAAAACGTCTCAATGCCCGTCAGGCTAGATGGGCGTTGTTTTTCTCGTCGTTTTAATTTTGTGGTCACTTTCCGACCTGGTACCAAGAATGTCAGGGCTGATGCTTTGTCTAGGAGTTTTGGTATCCCTGAGGGTCCTGAGTCGGAACCCGGTAACATCTTACCTGCTGGTATTGTTTTGGCAGCCCATCTCCTCTCACCTCTCAGATCAAATTCGCTCCAAACAAAATTCTCCCAAGAGACCTTCCGGAAGGCAAAATGTTTGTTCCCTTGTCCCTTCGATTGAGAGTGTTAGAGGAGACACACTGTTTCCGTACTAGCTGGTCATCCAGGTGTTCGGGGAACACTAGATCTATTGAAAAGAAACTACTGGTGGCCACATATGAATACTGACGTTCATGCATTTGGTTCTAGCTTGTCAGGTCTGGTGCGCGAGGAAAGGTCCCCAGGAAACGTCCTGAGGGACCTCTTCTCCGCTCCCAGTGCCAGACAGGCCTTGGTCTAACGTGTCTATGGATTTTGTTACCGATCTGCCACATTCTCAAGGGTTCTCTGTTATATGGGTGGTGGTGGATCGTTTCTCTAAGATGAGCCATTTTGTTCCGCTAAAAAAACTGCCTTCAGCAGAGGAATTGGCAGATCTATTTATTCAACATGTTGTGCGTCTCCACGGTATTCCTGATGAGGTTGTGTCTGACAGGGGGGTACAATTTGTGGCTAAGTTTTGGCGAGCTTTCTGTTCTAAGCTTGAGGTAAAATTGTCCTTTTCCTCTGCCTTCCATCCCGAAACTAATGGGCAGATGGAGAGGATGAATCAAGAGCTCATACAGTACCTTCGTCTTTTTGTTTCTGACTGTCAACATCTGTGGGTCTCATATCTTCCGTTAGCAGAGTTTGCCATCAACAATCACACTAGTTCATCCACACTCACATCTCCTTTCTTCTGTAAATTATGGATTCCATCCCAGGTTTTCCTTCTCGTCATCGTCAGTTTCGGATACCCCTCGTGCTGAGTCCATAACTAACCAACTGTGCACAGTGTGGTCGCAAGTTCAGCAGAACTTGAAAAGAGCACAAAGTTTAATGGTCCATTCATCCAGAAGTAGGCGTACTGTCTCAGAAACTTTTGTTGTGGGTGACAAGGTCCTATTGTCTACTAAGAACCTTAAGTTGAAAGTTCCGTCTCTGAAATTGGCTTCCTAGGTTCATTGGTCCGTTACCGTAACTCATGTTATTAATCCTGTATCGTTCAAGGTGGCGTTGCCCTCTGATTGGCGGGTTCACAATACGTTTCACAAGAGTCTGTTGAAACGCCATGTGGATCCTGTGGTACCCCTCCCTGACCCTCCCTCGCCATCTGTGGTGGAGGGTGATCTCGAGTATGAGGTAGAGAGGATTGTCGATTCCAGACTGGTCAGGAACTCTCTTCAATACCTCATTCATTGGAAGGGTTTCGGTCCTGAGGATAGATCTTGGGTCCCTGCTAGGGATGTTCATGCTCCACGATTGGTTAAATCTTTTCATCGGGACTATCCGTCTAAACCATCCTTAGGGTCCAAGGGTCCGGAGGCCCCTCGTGGAGGGGGGGGGTACTGTCAGGTCTGGTCACTGGAGATCATAGGTTTTCTATTTTTGCTTGGTATTTGGTTTTATGTGTTTCTGTTTAGTGCCTACGCCTTGCCTTTAACCATGTTCACACTGTGGGGTTGTTTTGGAGCCAACGCCCATCTTCATGTTTTTGTTTGTCTACATAGGGTTAATACTCAGGTGCTGGGCTGAGTGGCTTCTCAGAATCTGGTCCATTCAGAACCTGGGGGTGGGATATCTTCCTGCATATATACCTGCCTTCTCTGCTCTTTGCCGGTTTTTGCAAATCCTTGCTATACCTGCTTGTGCGCTTGTATCGTGTGTATCCTGACAGCTTATATTTGACCCTTGGCTCGTACCTGACTACTCTACCGTCTTCTGATTTGTACTTACGTTATATCTGGTTTTCTGACGCGGCTAGTTGACTATTCTTCTGTGTTTTGTTCGTCTCTGTTTGTTGTCCCTTTTCCCTGCACCTTAGTAAGTGTAATTGCAGTCCTCGTGGTTGTCGCCGTGTCGCCTAGGACACGGAGGCAATTAGGCAGGGACAGGGGTTGGGGAGAGCTCAGGGATCACATCTCCCTTTTCTGTGTACCCCAACCTTGACACTAAAACTTTGGTAAGTATTTACAGTAAGTGGATGTAGTAACCTCACTTCTGGAGATTCTGGATTATCAACCCACTGTCTACCATATTAAAAGATCTATGGTCTAAAAGAGAAACTGCCTGTGTCGCCCATAGCAACCAATCACAGCACAGCTTTCATTTCTCATTCTGCTCTTGAAAAATGAAAGCTGTGCTGTGATTGGTTGCTATGGGCAGTTTTTCTTTTAGCCAGTTTAGACTGTAGATTTAGGATAGGCCCCGATGGCCTGGCTTTATCTTTAGGAGCTGCCATTTCAACCTTCTGTCAGGAGAAGTGAATATATTTCCTCCTCTTGTCTCCATGTACCTATCATCTAAATGAATGATTTTGACATGGTTTATATAGAACGTAATAAGATAAACAAGTCAGCCAAGATTACGCCGCTTAAACATAAAGTATCTCTATAAATGGAGGGAATTACTGGCTGACTTCCCCATGAATTGTTATTATATCTGAGACACAACTGAATTCGCACCGTTCCTCTCAGATGTAATCTTTTCAATTTACTCCATTCTCCCAATTCATGAATATTTCACACAAGTCCGCATAACTCTAAAACTGTACCCAGGATATCAGAATATAACACGTCTGATTTATCTCACTCGCCGAACGCTTTTTCCGCTCCTGGCCGTCATCTGCTGCGCTAAATACGAGACATTTCTTAACTGTTGTTCAGTCTGGGGTGCTAGAAAAACACAACTATATCTAGAACATAATTCTCATTTAGCCTGAAATATGGAGGAGAGGGAGAAAGTGAGAAATAGTAAAGGAGAGAACATGAGTGACGGCGGGAAATTGGAATTTAAGGAGTAATGGTTCATATAATAATGCTTTATGAGAATATACTGAACATGAACATTCTAAGATCGTGACAATAGATGAGAGGTTGGCATGAGAAAATGCAATTGCTCTCTGTTATCTGACTGCAAGATGTTTATATGCCGTAAAATAATTCACATTGCTACATCATTGTTCCGCTTAACCTGCCCCCTGGTGGGTCCAGCTACCAGGTCTGCCCTGTCCCTCCATACATGCTGTGGTGTACTTGCTGAAAAGACCTCTTCTCTGCCAGTAGGGCATAAGCACTAACTCCAGCTCTTAAAGTGCAAGTATACCCTAATTTTCTCTAGGTTACTTAAGGTACCTTCCCCTGTGGGAGGGTGCCTGAGCAATAGATTTCTTAGCATCCTAGTATCCTGCTATGGTGCCTGTTCTGTAGCCTGCCTGTGTACTGACTTTCTGCCCGCTTACTGGTTTCTGAACCTCTGCTGCCTGACCTGACCTGTACCTAATTTCCGTATTGATTCTGCTCTGCTTGCCCTGTCCTCAGACCGTTTCCCGCATAGCACCTACTTGTCCCTGACTATGATTTTGCCAGACCTCATGCATCAGTATATCTGACCCCCGTGAGCAGGGGCGTACATAGAAATCATTGGGCCCCATAGCAAAAATCTGATTTGGGCCCCCTAACTCCGCCCAGTACCCACCCCTGTCCCATTCCACTACTAATTATACCATTTGAGATAAATAATTAAAAAAGTAATATTTTCCTGACAATATAAAGCCTTAAAGGGGTATTCTCATTTCAAACTATTTCCTATCTACAGGATGTGTACACCGTTCGGCTATCTCCAGAATTCCCATAGAATCCACACAGAAATGAATCAAGCGGCCGGGCACATGTGTGACTGGCTGCTCAATTCATTTCAGGGGGCCGCAGAGGGTTCACGACCTCCGTTCTCATGGATAGGGGATAACCTGAAACAACCTGAATACTCCTTTAAAGCAGGGATGTCCAACCTTCAGCCCTCCAGCTACTGCAGAACTACAACTTCCATCATGCAACAGCTGTAGGAACGCAAGTTGGACATCCCTGACTAAACTAAATAAAGTTTATTAGAACCTATTTTAAGTGTTTTTTTCACAATAACTTTTTCTAAGATGTTTTTTTTTTCCATGAGAAACGGGCACCTGAAGTTCAGGTGGCTATATTGCTTAATAATCAGTAGTCTCGTACACCGCTGGTATGACAATGGTGTATGGAAGTACAGATCTCACTAGGGTTACACCGAGCGATGTACAGCACACATCACTCCTACCTGTCCTGTCTACTTTGCTAAAGCCTGGCACTGTGGGAACAGGCAGGAAGAACAATTTATATGCAAGCAGAGCTGAGCGCAGCGCTCAGCAGTGTTCATGGGGGGGGGGGCTGCAGGGGCACTGTTGCTGCTGCATCAACAGCAAGCATGTGTGTGGGGGGCTGCTTGAGACACATATATGATAAGATTAGATAGAGGACAGTGTGCACCCTCCCCTTGAAATCTGTATGCTGCTGTCCCCCCCAACCCCCTCAAAATAACACTCCCTCTCCCCCCCTTCCCAATTAACTTTTTTTTAAACTTTTGTTGCACACTACTTACTTTGTCTGTAACTGTGCAGGGCTCTCTGGAGACATTACCCGTCTCTGGAGATTGGAGTTTGTCTCTGGTTATCAATCACTGAGCCGAGCAGGCAGCGCAGTGGAAGACAAGTCCAGCATACCACCTGCTAAGGCTACTCTCACACTAGCGGCAGCATGGATCCGGCAGGTGAAGGGTCCCTCCGTATCCGTGCTGCCGCAGGTGCACGTGTGGGGCCAGAACCGCGCTCCGGCCCCATTCACTGTAATGAACGGTGTGGTATTTTCTTTCCGGCCGCCTCTCAGCAGGGGTCACGTGCTACAGTTAATGGGGCCGGAGCGCGGTTCCGGCTCCACACGTGCACCTGCAGCAGCACGGATACTGAGGGACCCTTCAACCGCCGGAATCCGTGCTGCTGCTAGTGTGAAACTAGCCTTAGTCCTGTCTCTGGCCAGTAAACTAGGCTAGCCAATCAACAGCAGGCTATTAACACTGATAAATGCTGATTGGCCAGTTCAACGCCCAGCAGACAGAGGAAAGTGCAGTGGAATAGGCTGGGGACTGTCTGTCACTGAAGGAGCCGAGGCAGGAAGAATCATAAAGTATGTAAGGGGAGGGGGCCCTGAGCACAGGGGAAGCAGGGCCGTCTTAGCCCCAGATAGGGAGAAGAGATAGTGGAGCCACAGCAGCCATGTGTAATTAGGGGGCAGGGCCTTCCATCCACTCCAAGCCCCCCCTCCCTCACGGCCCCATAGCAACTGCGTGGTCTGTTGCTATTGTATGTACCCCACTTCCCATGAGTCCTGTCAGTCATACAGAGACTACTCCAGGAGGTAGTGGCTTGGTGGTTCCCCTGCAGGGGACAGCCAGGATAACACTCTTAGGTTTATCCCTAAATCAAATCTGTTGGTTGACATAGTGGTTTCACACCCACTACCACAATGCATATAGACTCAACTCGACCAGATAAAGCTTATGTAGAGGAAATCAAAGTGCTCCATAGCAAAATGTAGAACATTTCTGTACTTCCTACGGTACTACATTAAACTGCTAAAGTATATAATTCTGTCTAAATGGAGCCACCACTAGGGGGGAACTTCAGGGGTATCAGCCAGACTGAAACAGCTACATGCAGCGGTTATAATACGGACAATTCTTGGCATGTTTGCTGAGTTGCAGCTGGACCTCTGCTGGTCTTTATTATAGTATAGTCAGTGTAATAATAATAATGATAATAATAATAAAAGCCTGTCAGAGATGTCGAAAGCTAGTGTGAAACTAGCCTAAGGGCTTTAACTGCTCCCTGTATATACGGTTTGTAACTGAACTAGAACCTTCTAATGGGAGAGGTGAAATGGAGAAGCACAGCCTAACAGAAACAATGTTAAAATTTTAGTCTGTCATAGACTTATATAGAGTTTCAATACAAGTCTATAAGAATAACTAAGCAGGTTTTTTTTATAGACATAAACAAGGCTTCCAACATAAACAACAGCGCTAAACCAGACAGTCAGAAGGTGAGTGTGTCTGTTTTATTCCCTCCAAAACTTTGCATCGGTAGAAAGTCCTAAAATCTGTCAATATTAGCTGTCTGTGCATTAATCCTTTCCGCAGTGCGGTACAGATACGGTAAATGCAGTTCAACAATATAAAACAGTATAAGGGTAATCAACAAGTTAACCCTTCAAAGTGCAATAAAGTAGTATAGCTTTGCATAGTAGCTATAAGGACAAATGATCGTATAGTCCAAATTACCCTTGCTCCAGGGCATTACACATATCCATAAGCCCATATCAATATATGCATAAAACAAATCCATAGGCTCCCACATGCTTGATAGAGGCTAATAGAGGGACCTTTTGACCTTTATCTGGCTGGTATACGTCAGTATACTTTATTTGTGCTGTACTGTTCCATACAGGGGTGTACAGTAAAAAAAAAACTAAAAACATGTATCACATGTATATTTTTATTTCTCAATGAGACCTTTGGGCATGAATGGCACTAAACTTCACAGGATATGCCATAGATGTCTCAAAAATGCAGGTCTGATCCCTCCTCTGGGACCTGCCCCATCTCCAGAATGGCAGGCCCACCTTGTGAAGTGGCCACTGAAACGTCTCTCTTCATTTAAGTATAT